>WNWK01000695.1:80000-404730 GCA_009830355.1 Cherax destructor
CCTTTACACCTTTTCTACTTTCTTCACATATTTGAACAAGAGTGGGCTTTATGCTGGGCCCGCGTACTCAATGTATGGTCAAACATATGTGTATAAGGTTCTGGAAGATACTTTATTCAAGTTCCTGTTTTTCTTGCTTTATTACTGTGATTCGTAGATCAGGAAATTCGTAAGACAGGATTTTCCATTCCTAAATCCATGCTGTTTTTTTCGTAAAGATTTTTCTCTCCAACTATCTTAATATTACTTTCTGTATTATCTTCTGCAGAAGATAATATGCATGTTAGAAACACTGACCTGTAATTCAGGGCCTCTTATCTCTCCCTTTTTTTTTAATATATAGGATCCACATGTGCGCGCGCGCGCAAAATCAGATGTTTGTGCGCACAGTGACCTGTCTTATATATATCAGTTGAAAAATATTCCCATCAAAATCAGCACTACCATCACAACACGCCTCCATTATCTCTTCATTATATTAAAATATTTTTTTCAAGATATGAGATAAGAGAGATCACAAAGATGTTTTCCTGTTCTTAAAGACTATACGACTGGGACTGTCTTAAAGCTTAGTCTTTTTTCTCCCTTGACATCGCAGACGGCAGATCTATATCATAAACTACACAGGGAACATACTTGAAGGTCGGCTCCCTCAAGTCCCATAAAAAAACTGAAAGCGAAGAAATCCGAGAAAACTGACAATTTGAGAATACTGAAGTATTAAAGTTACAATGACCTGACTGGTCTCCCCTGATAATGCTCTAGAACTGACCGAAACGTTATCTATTGCTTCAAAATTGTGGGTTATTGGTGATTTTGAGAACATCTGGAATAAGACCAATAATTACTGCAGTTTTTTTCAATCTAAATATAAGAAGACAGAGTTAAGGCATCACATATGTGGAGTGTGTGTCCCGTCAGTGGGTTGATGAGGGAGTCAACACTAGTTAAACATTTTGTATAAATCGTTAAAAAAACTGACAAGTTGATAACTGAGACTCTTGGGCAACATTTGGTAGACTCAGCGTCTCACTCAGCACGACACCAGCACGACACCAGCACGACACCAGCACGACACCTGCACGAGACCATCAGTGAACCCTCCAGGAATACGTATCACCCGAGTGTTTAATTTATCAATCGTGTGTTGAATGTATCACTTGAATAAGAAGCGTATCATGTGAATGGCAAGTGATGTGTAGCATAAAACAAGTATAGTAGGAGAGGAGCAATAACTACACACACGCTCACCGGTGATGGATCTCTTGCTATTAAACACCAAAAAAAAAAAAAAAAAACTGTAAGTCTCACCTCATCACAACATATTAACTCACAACTAACTACACCACAAATTGTAAATGAAAACAATTGATTCGTTGTGAATTGTTCCAGTCAGGGTGTTGTGATTTTCAATCTTCTGTATAATACGTCATTTAGAATGATGCGTCTGTTATTTGAATTCCTTGCCCTTTATGAGTGGGCCACTTGGTACGACTGCCACTGTATGCTCGAGGATACTTGTCCTATACCTGTGACAGGATTAGATAAGCCAACCTTCACTGTTCATCAGGTTATTTATGCCAGCGGCATGCAGACCTACGGAAACACCACAACCTTCCTGGCACTTGTAGTTGGTGAAGAACTGGCACACGCTGTTGAGCAGGATCTTACTGGCAAAATGCTTCCATCTGTTTAAATCTTCAAGTCAAAGTATGCTTTGTCTTATCTACTGTCGCCAGCACGCCATTTAGATCCAATTTGTAGCTGCCAGTGATCCAGTTTTCTCTGGAAACCTGTTGTGAATGCGAGTGGCAGGGCTGGGAAGCTGGAGGCAAAAATTGTTTCATAATCCCTCTCGCATCCACACTCTCGCATCCACACTCTCGCATCCACACTCCGCATCCACACTCTCGCATCCACACTCTCGCATCCACACTCTCGCATCCACACTCGCATCCACACTCTCGCATCCACACTCCGCATCCACACTCTCGCATCCACACTCTCGCATCCACACTCTCGCATCCACAATCTCGCATCCACACTCTCACATCCACACTCTCGCATCCACACTCTCGCATCCACACTCGCATCCACACTCTCGCATCCACACTCTCACATCCACACTCTCGTATCCACACTCCGCATCCACACTCTCATCCACACTCTCACATCCACACTCCGCATCCACACTCTCATCCACACTCTCACATCCACACTCTCGCATCCACACTCCGCATCCACACTCTCTCATCCACACTCTCGCATCCACACTCTCGCATCCACACTCCGTATCCACACTCCGCATCCACACTCCGTATCCACACTCCGCATCCACACTCTCGCATCCACACTTTCTATAACCATCTTGCATCCAACAAAATTTTAAGGGGTTTCCTAAAACCCTCCTGATCTAGCTTTCAATGGATTCATTGGTTTCTTGCAGCTGTATCTACCATACAGTTTGAAAGTTGTTTAACATGTTCTCAGCATCTCAACAAAGCAACTGTTTAGGACAGTATTTAGCACGTCCCTCTTCCCTCTCCCCCTGCCTCTCCCAGTTACATTAGAAGGTTTCATAAGGATTTAGAAACCAGTGATTCTCTTGAGGGCTGTAAGCTAGAAGGATTTAAAAAAAAAATGAACCCTCGGAGGTTTTATTAGAGCAGATTTCAGTTACTCCGCTATGGAAAAAATTAAAGAATAAAAATCTGAAACGGAGCATATAAGAAAATAAAAAAAACTCTGTAGATCGGAAGAGGAATGTGAGAACCTCAGGAGTGATAATACCAGACGATCTTACGTTCTGGGTTCACTACAGTGTTACCATCACAACCTCAAAACAAGAGAATGATGATACTCTTGAAGTCACTAGTTCTCATTAGACCGGAATATTACTGCATACTAACAGTCCCTTTCAAGGCAGGCGAAGTCGGAGAACTAGAGAATGTGCAAAGAACCTGTACTGTCCATATAAATTCAGTATAGAAACTAAATCATTGTGAACGCCTGAATTCCCTTGAACTGTACTCCTTGAACTGTAGGAGAAACAAATACATCATAATTTACATCTTGAAATTTCTGGAGGAACTAGTCCAAATCAGCACACTGAAATTACTCCCTAAGAAAAAACAAGAGGTTGGCACAATGAAAAGTTGGGGTGCCATGAGTACATTAAGATATAACTCAATGAGTGTCAAGGGAGTTTGGCATTTCCACACCCTCCCTCCATACATACATGGAAGGAAATTACCAACAAACTCCTGGCTGTCTTCAAGATTGAACTGGATAACTTCTTCAAGCAATTTCATGATCAGCCGAGTTGTCGTACCTACGTTGGACTGCGTGCGGCTAGCTCCAACAGCCAGGTTGATCAGTCTATCAACCAGGAAGTCTGGTCTGAGACCGGGTCGTAGGTGGTAATCCTCAGAATCCCCCGCAGCCCAGTCTAAATCCAGATGCAAGATGAATTTAGAAACTCGTGAGTGAACCCTTGACATGCTGGATGCAAGACACTGAGGTTGAGAGCATTGAGAGTTCCAGTGAGCAATATGTAAGAGTGTTTCTGAAGCCACACTGAGTCTTAAACCAGTGAACTTGAGGCAGAAGACAGAGTTACGAGGAGACCTGAGGCGCCGCCCACTTGTTACACTACACGGTGGCCACGGCAGCTTTAACTCGCCTCCGGGATATTGAAGCTGATAGATGATAGGATGTCCTCGTGGGCGGCACTATACGTGGGCGGGCCCTTAGTTTTGTGTGTGTGTGGTGGCTGTAAATGGGTGGGCGTTCCACAATTTCGTGTTTGTGGCGCTGCAAATGTTTGGACCGATCCATAATTTCATGTTTGGGTTATAAACGGGTAATCAAACTAATGATTTGATGGGTGGCCGTTATAATTACATAGACGGGAGCTTGTGGGACTACCTCAGCGGAAGAATATCTTATACAAGTGAGGATAGACACTACAGTTACATAAGAGACTATAATTTGCCGCCCCGAGCCCTAAACCTGTGCATTATTACGTCAAAAGCAGAAGATCAAAGCAATTAAACAGATTGTTTTCTGCAGTGCTGTCACACACATGTCTATATGCAGTGTCCCATGAAGTGTCAATGTTTCAAAGATATGAACATTTCATGTAGAGGTAGATTTATTCCCAATCTGAATAACTTCCCAATGGCAAGACAGACTCAGAATACAAGCCACAAGAAAAGTGACCAATAGCCAATACATTGGCTAAAATCGAAGATAATTTTCAGTGTATCTCAGCAGAAGAACAAAATGCAGTCAAACAACTCTATATATCGGAAGATTAACGTTCAGAGAAAACAGTGTTATTAACACACTCTCAACAAATGAGTATTGACATTTGTACTCTTTAGACTGGAATGCTGTGTTGTTGTACATTAACAGCCCAATTTAAGACAGGCGAAATTGTTTGTCTGGAGAATGTACTAAGAATTTAATAATAAAACTGATCCCAATTCTGTACACTACAATACCCCTGTACAAGTGCGGAAGGCACGGTATACTGTAAACAGTGCCAGTCAACAACAGGAGGAGAATAAGTGTCGTAAGGTAAAATTTCATAAGCATAAGAGGTTCAAAGCTTCCCAACACTCTCTCTAACTTTAGGTATCAGAGGAATTTCCATCAGGAAATTTACTTGACTTTCTGTTCATATCTTTGTCAGCAGCGCTGACAAAGATATGAACAGAAAAACCACCACTTCAGGGCAAGTCTTCAGAATAGATAAAAAATTAAGCAATCTTGTTTTACACACTTAAAAAAACATATAATCTCAGTTAGGTAGAATACCAGAGGTTGCATTGCTGCACTTGTAGAATGCGATGGCTTAAAGGTAAACGTGCGGAAATATTAAATATGAATGGAGCAATGAGTTCATTTGCTGGTTCTGCGAACAAGAAGTCACGGTTTTTTTCAAATTAACAAATTATAAACCACATACTCGTTGTTGACATTGATGCTCATATTCTTGACCTCTTACACACGATAATATAATGTAAGTACAAATACAGACACAACTATCATACAAAACACTACGCTAGACCAGGATACAGACACAACTATCACGCAAAACACTACACTAGACCAGGATACAGACACAGATATCATACAAAACACTACGCTAGACCAGGATACAGACACAACTATCATACAAAACACTACACTAGACCAGGATACAGACACAACTATCATACAAAACACTAAGCTAGACCAGGATACAGACACAGATATCATACAAAACACTAAGCTAGACCAGGATACAGACACAACTATCATACAAAACACTACACTAGACCAGGATACAGACACAACTATCATACAAAACACTACACTAGACCAGGATACAGACACAACTATCATACAAAACACTACGCTAGACCAGGATATAGACAACTATCATACAAAACACTACCCTAGAACAGGATAGACACAACTATCAGCAAAACACTACACTCGACCAGGATACAGACACATCACACAAAACAGGATACAGACACAACTATCACACAAAACAGGATACAGACACAACTATCATACAAAACACTACACTAGACCAGGATACAGATACAACAATCATACAAAACACTACGCTAGACCAGGATACAGACACAACAATCATACAAAACACTACACTAGACCAGGATACAGACCCAACTATCATACAAAACACTACGCTAGACCAGGATACAGACACAACTATCATACAAAACACTACGCTAGACCAGAATACAGACACAACTATCATACAAAACACTACACTAGACCAGAATACAGACACAACTATCATACAAAACACTACGATAGACCAGAATACAGACACAACTATCATACAAAACACTACGCTAGACCAGAATACAGACACAACTATCATACAAAACACTACACTAGACCAGGATACAGACACAACTATCATACAAAAACACTACGCTAGACCAGGATACAGACACAACTATCAGACAAAACACTACGCTAGACCAGGATACAGACACAACTATCATACAAAACACTACGCTAGACCAGGATACAGACACAACTATCATACAAAACACTACACTTGACCAGAATACAGACACAACTATCATACAAAACAATACACTAGACCAGAATACAGACACAACTATCATACAAAACACTACACTAAACCAGAATACAGACACAACTATCATACAAAACAATACGCTAGACCAGGATACAGACACAACTATCATACAAAACACTACACTTGACCAGAATACAGACACAACTATCATACAAAACACTACGCTAGACCAGGATACAGACACAACTATCATACAAAACACTACACTAGACCAGGATACAGACACAACTATCATACAAAACACTACGCTAGACCAGGATACAGACACAACTATCATACAAAACACTACGCTAGACCAGGATACAGACACAACTATCATACAAAACACTACGCTAGACCAGGATACAGACACAACTATCATACAAAACACTACACTAGACCAGGATACAGACACAACTATCATACAAAACACTACGCTAGACCAGGATACAGACATAACTATCATACAAAACACTACGCTAGACCAGGATACAGACACAACTATCATACAAAACAATACGCTAGACCAGGATACAGACACAACTATCATACAAAACACTACACTTGACCAGAATACAGACACAACTATCATACAAAACACTACGCTAGACCAGGATACACACACAACTATCATACAAAACACTACACTAGACCAGAATACAGACACAACTATCATACAAAACACTACACTAGACCAGAATACAGACACAACTATCATACAAAACACTACGCTAGACCAGGATACAGACACAACTATCATACAAAACACTACGCTAGACCAGAATACAGACACAACAATCATACAAAACACTACACTAGACCAGAATACAGACACAACTATCATACAAAACACTACACTAGACCAGAATACAGACACAACTATCATACAAAACACTACGCTAGACCAGAATACAGACAACTATCATACAAAACACTACACTAGACCAGAATACAGACACAACTATCATACAAAACACTACACTAGACCAGAATACAGACACAACTATCATACAAAACACTACGCTAGACCAGGATACAGACACAACTATCATACAAAACACTACACTAGACCAGAATACAGACACAACTATCATACAAAACACTACACTAGACCAGAATACAGAC
This sequence comes from Cherax destructor, assembly GCA_009830355.1. Lineage (NCBI taxonomy): Eukaryota > Metazoa > Arthropoda > Malacostraca > Decapoda > Parastacidae > Cherax > Cherax destructor. The sequence continues at coordinate 87,235 of WNWK01000695.1, forward strand.
ACAACTATCATACAAAACACTACGCTAGACCAGAATACAGACACAACTATCATACAAAACACTACGCTAGACCAGAATACAGACACAACTATCATACAAAACACTACGCTAGACCAGAATACAGACACAACTATCATACAAAACACTACACTAGACCAGAATACAGACACAACTATCATACAAAACACTACACTAGACCAGAATACAGACACAACTATCATACAAAACACTACGCTAGACCAGAATACAGACACAACAATCATACAAAACACTACACTAGACCAGAATACAGACACAACTATCATACAAAACACTACACTAGACCAGAATACAGACACAACTATCATACAAAACACTACGCTAGACCAGAATACAGACACAACTATCATACAAAACACTACACTAGACCAGAATACAGACACAACTATCATACAAAACACTACACTAGACCAGAATACAGACACAACTATCATACAAAACACTACGCTAGACCAGAATACAGACACAACTATCATACAAAACACTACACTAGACCAGAATACAGACACACCACACAACCTTCTCGCACAGAATTAAATGAAACAGCTGATAATTAAAACTCGTTACACTCAACAAAAAATCCAAATTTGTAGATTTCATGACATGCAGGTGGGTTACACTATTTATGGGAGGTTTAATTAACTTTATCTAAGATAAACGACACAGGATATTAACATAAGGATTTATAAACACGGATATGCTTGATTCACGTATTACACCAACAACACCCGTGTGACCCCGCTGAGAGAAAACCTACGTAATAGCTTGTATAATGTCTTTGGCAAACACACACATGACTGGTGTGGTCAGCCATGACAAACACCCACGTCATGGTTGGTGTGAGCCACCATGACAAACACCCACGTCATGGCTGGTGTGAGCCACCATGACAAACACCCACGTCATGACTGGTGTGAGCAACCATGACAAACACCCACGTCAAGACTGGTGTGAGCCACCATGACAAACACCCACGTCACGACTGGTGTGAGCCACCATGACAAACACCCACGTCATGACTGGTGTGAGCCACCATGACAAACACCCACGTTATGACTGGTGTGAGCCACCATGACAAACACCCACGTCATGACTGGTGTGAGCCACCATGACAAACACCCACGTCATGGCTGGTGTGAGCCACCATGACAAACACCCACGTCATGACTGGTGTGAGTCACCATGACAAACACCCACGTCATGGCTGGTGTGAGCCACCATGACAAACACCCACGTCATGGCTGGTGTGAGCCACTATGACAAACACCCACGTCATGACTGGTGTGAGCCACCATGACAAACACCCACGTCATGGCTGGTGTGAGCTACCATGACAAACACCCACGTCATGGCTGGTGTGAGCCACCATGACAAACACCCACGTCATGGCTGGTGTGAGCCACCATGACAAACACCCACGTCATGGCTGGTGTGAGCCACCATGACAAACACCCACGTCATGGCTGGTGTGAGCCACTCATGACAAACACCCACGTCATGACTGGTGTGAGCCACCATGACAAACACCCACGTCATGGCTGGTGTGAGCCACCATGGCAAACACCCACGTCATGGCTGGTGTGAGCCACCATGACAAACACACCCACGTCTTACTTAATTCAACGTAAAGTTAATCACTAAAGCTGGACAGGTTAAGCACATCATATTATAGGCAGCAATAACCTAAACAATGTGTCCAGAAAGTCTGGAACCATAGGTAATATTGGACAAAAAGGTATTAATAAAATCTTGTATTCCTAGATGTGCCCACCATTGATACACGAGTGAAGAAACATCCAGTCAAAGTGTACACGGTGAATGGTATTAGTAGTGATGTGGTACAGTAACACAGACAAGAAGCAAGGAACGTTTGCCATGCCTTGCCTCTTGCTGGTTGGAGCTAATCCACTTAAGGTGATGCAAGATGTGACACACATCATCACTCTCCCACCATCCACAAATCTCCTCGCTCCTTCTGACCCTTGCGGTCCTTGGTGAACTCTTAAGCTATGGAACTAAAGTAACTTTCTCTTCCTTGAGTGAATCCTGATTACCTCCCATTCCCAGGCACTGTATGAGCCCTACTGATTTACCGCTTCTCCAACGCTCCCACAGGATAAATAACTTCGTATATTGGTGTTTTATTCAGAAGATTTAATAAATTTCGTCCATAAAGAAAAGTTTGCAACAAAGATTTATTCTTTAATGATTTTTCTTGTGTCTCCACAACTTGATAAACTTCTGTAAACTCTCGCACAAACTGTACCCACCACCTACACTCACAAACTGTACCCACCACCTACACTCACAAACTGTACCCACCACCTACACTCACAAACTGTACCCACCACCTACACTCCAAACTGTCCCACCACCTACACTCACAAACTGTCCCACCACCTACACTCACAAGACTGTACCCACCACCTACACTCAAACTGTACCCACCACCTACAATCACAAACCACGCGTACCCACCACCCACACACATACAAACCACGGGTATCCACCACCCAGACACACAAACCACGCGTACCCACCACCCACACACACAAACCACGCGTACCCACCACCCACACACACAAACCACGCGTACCCACCACCACACACACACACCTTCCACCCACTGCAACGTAACACCATCGCATAATGTATATTTTAAGCAGAGCGTGAAGCCTACAATTAAGATATATAGGTAACACGCTCGAGGAAAACACTTGTCCTGGTACAAACCTTGTGTCATGTACTCCAAAGAATGAGAAGGGTATTAATATCCCTAATCACCCAACACAAAAGGGACCTATGGAAATACCTTGTGCTTCAAGCTAACCAGTATAAGCGCCAACCCGAACAATTCTGGAGCAAGATCCGCAGACTACTGGGGGCTAAGCACTCACCCACTCAACTCCTCACACACTCATTCACTAATGAGGATGGCGAGGATGTGTCTCCTTGCTCGAGGACCCACAGGATCAAGCTAATTTGATGAGTGAGGTATGGAAGAAAATTCTCTCTCACAATGTCAGCAGAAGATTTAACAACAACCACTACCTGTGGGTCAATCAGTGGCGTGACGAAAACTGGGAAGACTTCCATCCAATACCAACAATTGATACATCTTCTCTTGAACCCGAGCACCCTCTCACAAGGCCAATCACCCTCAATGAAATGACCCAAGTCATTGGACGAATGAGAAATAAGGCCCCTGGCTCCTCAGGCATAACAGTAAAACAGATAAAATACCTACCCCGTAACTGCAAGATGTCCCTATTAAACATCTTAAATGCTATCCTGGCGTCTGGCCACTTCCCTACATCATTCAAAACAGCAAAGATGATCTTCATCCCAAAACCCAATAAGGACACCCGTAACCCAGAAAACTACAGACCTATCTCTCTACTCGAAGTCGCTGGCAAATTCTTCGAAAAAATCATTTCCAATAGACTGAACTACTACATGGAATTCAATCACCTCTTCTCCGAAAAACAGTTTGGTTTCAGGTCCCACCGCGGAACGCAGCATGCTATCAGCATCATCTATGATGCTGCTGAAAGCCTGAGGAATCAAGGAAACCTGGCCCTAATTGCAACGAGGTACGTCCACAAAGCCTTCGACAGCCTCTGGCACGATGGGCTTATATTCAAACTTTTTTTTTTATATTTTATTAGAAACACATATATACATAACAATCCAATAATCAAACAAAAGATAGGGAACACATACAGAATACAATACTAAAACCGTTAAACTTAAGACAAACATAGCAAAACATCAACTTTATCCTACATGAATTGCCACAGATACCTGGGACAACTTCACCCAAGCAACCTGCACACTGTCGGTTGTCTAACACCGAATACCTCCTAACCTCCAACCAGCCACATAAATGCAAAACGCCACCACATCACCCCTGACAAACCCTACTCCTTTAACATTAGATTACACTACTACATCCTAGAGGAAAACCCCATGCGTCCATGACCCCTATGACACCCCCCAACCAACATCACTCCAAGTCTGAGTCAACACACACCTGAACATTTACCTACAACCCCATCCCGAAACGTCCAAAAATCGGACACCCACGATACCACCCCGTCCCAACCCATCCTAGCTTCAACCCTGTATACCCACGCCTAACCAACCACACATCAATCAACCATACTATACCCTAGTCAACCCCTTCCGGATATACCCAACCTCCCCCTCCCCCAATCGACCAGTCCCCTCGAATGGTTCCTACGTCAACCCCAAAACCTTAAAAGGGACACCACCGTCATCGTTCTATAACCTCAGAGAAAGCCTCAACCCAAGTTCTCCCATACAAACCCTGATTCCTACATTTCGTCCTGTAAAATGTGCCGCCAAGGCACGAACCCGCCTCCCACCCACTACCTCCGCATACCCACGACACATATATGAAATCAACCACCAGGTACATTAAACTTCTACGTACATTTTCCTCAAACCACCAATATCCAGGCTTAAAGCCCCTAACATCGAAAGCCCACACCCACCTACACTCCTCATGACTCTTCCAAACCATTCCGTACCCCGCCTAAATCTTCACAAAAATACACCGCATGGTACGACGTATCCAAAAGCCCACATCTCAAACAAGTACCCTCACTCGCTAAACCCATTAAAAACAATTGCGCTTTAGAAGCCAAGATTCCATGTAGGAATCGAAAACCGTCTCCTAACCCTCGCCCTCAGCCTCAACTTCCGGAAACCTACCCAAGTCGCCTCCAATTATACTTTGGGTACTCTGCTCCCTGCACTATACCCCCGCCTCCCCAAGCTTGTCCAAAACCCCCACCTGAAAACCCTTGGCTCTCTGACAACTAGTAAAACTCTCAACATTGCCTCACATAAACTCAGGTCACGTCCACTCCACCACCTCCGTACCTCACGCATGACCACTCCCACCCGCTTACCCCCCCCTCCCTCCTCCACATATCTCTGCTTTACATATATTCCTATAAGCCTCCTATGTAAGGGTATCAACCCCAAACCTCCCTTACTAACCGGCGTCATGACAACCTCCTTATTAAGCCAATGTCTGCCAAACCCATATATACCGCAACACTCTCCGCTGTAATAATTCAACATTTTCCCCACGAGTGGGTATACCTTGCCACATGCCACAATTTACTATACAGTAAAACATTCACTACCATAACCCTCTGCATTAACGTCACATCTCCGGTCTCCATCCACTCATTCGCGCATTGTCGCCGTTACCACCTTAGAAGAATTTTCAACCCTCGCCCTACTCGCATCATTACAATATATTATCCCACAAATTTTCAAGCACTCAACAACAAGCCAACCATACCTATTCCCCAAGTCCCCGCCACCACGTCCCCACCTCTAACAATTTAGATTTCACCCTGTTAATCCGCATCCCTGTAGCTGCCCCAAAAACACTTATAATCCTCCCTATAGCATCTAACCCCTCCCACCCACCTACGAGAATTGTTGTGTCATCAACATAACCCACTATTCCAGATGCACAACCAGGTACCTGACCCTCCTCCCTACCCCTTCGATACTAACCTATAAAAAGGATCCTGTAAGCATGCAAACAGAATTTGCGACAAAGGGCACCCTGTCGCAAACCCCGCTCATGTCCACCACGTTTCCCACCCTTCCATTCAATTGAACCCGCACCAAAGCCCTCATACAACGTTTGCACCCAACCCACTACTTCATTCCCAAAACCCTGCTTACGAAGAATGTCAAATAACATATTCCTATCCACACTGTCATAAGCCGTTTCCCAATCAAGCCCTAAAACCCCACCCCCCTCTCGACCCTCGATGAATGACCTAATCCTACCATGCCCATTCCCCATACACCTCCCCGGTATCCCATACTGACCACGTTCTATGATAGATTTCAAAACCTTTTAACCTATTACCCAAAATCCGTGCAAAGATTTTGTAATCTGCACATAAAAGTGTTATAGCTCTGTAATCCCTAATCGTTTCCACCACTTTCCCCTTAGGCACTAAAACCACAACTCCAGTGCGCTGATCCTCACCCATATACCTTACTTCCTTCAAACGATTGAAAACTTTCGTCAAACATTCCTTCAACACTCCCCAATGTTGAACATAAAAATCACTAGGTAATCCATCGACTCCGGCGCTTTACCCATCTGCATCCCCTTCACTGCGAACCACACTTCCTCCTCAGTTATACTACCCTCCATCCCTTTCCTCTCCTCCTCACTAATCCCTACCTGTATACCCTCCAAAACTTCCTCTTTCGCCTCCACCTCCTCCAACCTACGGTCTAGATACCGCAAACCAAACATCCACAAACCCGCTCATACCCTCTGTCGACCTCAGTACCTGTCCCTCCATATACCCACCCAACTCCTCGTGTACCTTCAATGACGTCATCGTCATACCCTGCCTCCTCTTTCGAAAACCACTCAAGACAGTCAAAGACGGTTTGTCCCCGTAGCACATCCTCAATACCTGCCCTCACTCTGATAGCCTGGAATCTCTCATTCTGTATATCCTTCAACTGGCCCCTCAAAACCTCTATGTCCTCCAGCGAGTAACCCGCCCCCACATAACAATCCCGCAACTGCCCCTCCAAATACCTCTGCAGGCCATAACGCATTCTCGCCTGCTCTCTACCTTCCCGTTTATAAAAATCCTGAATACCCACTTTCGCCACTCCATTCCACCAACCCACCACATCTTCCCGGTCCTTCCCATCATTCCACATCCCTCCACCACTCCTCAAAACTCCTCCTACCCTGTTCCCCCTGCAATAAGCCCACGTTAAGCTTCCAATAACTAGCATACGTTCTAACAGCTCCCTCCCATCCCAACACTGCCAACACACCCTGTGATCGGAAAACCCAACATCAACGCAATCCACGCCTTCCACTATAACATCCTCGACACATACACACGATCGAGTCTTGCAGCATAGCCCTACGTATGAACGTATTTTCTATATGCCACCCACGCCCCTACCACATCTCTGACTCCTGCCGCACCCAAAACATCACGCAAAACCCCAACTCACACCCCGCCCTCTCGGTTCCACATCCCCCTTCCTAATCACACAATTCCAACCCCTGCGACAATAGTCACAACCGGCAACCCCCGTAAGAAATATATCAACTCCTCTCTCACAAATTCTTCCTTAGTTTTTCTACAACTTATAGCCGGCATATAAACTCCCACTATACACACTCTGACATTCCCCCATAAACCCTCAACCCTTACCACCCTCCCACCCCCTCTTCCCAAGCCAACAACCGAAAGGGACTGGTCACACGTATACCTATCGCCACCCTCCCTTGAAACTACCCGCACTACCCGCATAAACTGTAAATCCACTTAACGTCAACTCTCTCCCCATCCTATATTATGCTCTTGCAATATACACACATCCACATTTAAACGTCTTAATGTCACCTCTACCCATTTACGTTTGACCTCCGCTCGGAGGCCATTTACATTCATCGTTAAACACCTGAAAAGAACGCAGTGGGCTTTCCTCTACTTTTCAACTTCCTCGTCACTACCGACTTTTCCTTACTAATGCTCTCTTCCTCTACTGACACTCCCAGTACTTGCCTGTCTGCTTTCCTGTCCCTCATCCCTCTCTACCCTTGACACTCCCCGTCCCCTTTTGCCACCTCCACCCAGGCCTTCTTGCACACCTGTTGCCCAGGTGTTAGGACATCGTCCTCAACTAGACCACTAGGCCTTTTCCTGGAGTCCCCTGTAGCCTCCATAGCCTCACAATCCTCTCCCCTGTGCACTTCTACACCAACCTCCTGGACCTGAAGGCAAGGCCCACTCACTGAGACGCCCATCACACTCGTCTCACTCTCGTCCCTCCTCACCTCTGCTCCTAAGTCCACCACACCATGCTGTGTGCCCTCACACACAGGACTGTCCAACAACAGTGGAAAATCCTCCAAAAGCGGCTCAGACAAAACCAAGTTCACACTTCCGGCAGAGCCACTTCCTCTGTCTCCGCTGTCTCGCCATCCTGGGTCACCTGTGACAACGTTAGTACACGCTCATCCTCCTTATCAACAATGTCACTCCATTGTCCACTTGGCACCACGCTCATATTCTCCCGTGGCGACTCATCCATAGCATCCACGACCACCACTTCATCCTTCCTCATACCATCAGCAGCTCCATGTCTCTGTTGGCCCATCCGACGATCACATGCCGCCGCCACATGTCCAGGTAATCCACACAGGCGACACGTTCGAACTTGGCCTGCGTAAGTCACATAGACTTGCTGCCTGAACTCCTCCATCATGACGTATGAAGGTATCTGACGTTTGAGCGTCATTTTCAAAGAAAATGAACCTTCTTGCAGCCCGGCATAAGTCCCTGTGCCCACCGGCCCACCGTGGCTGCATGGACGTCACCAAATTGACTGAAGACGTTCGCACATCAAACTCCAACGCTTCGAACGGCACGTTTCGGACTCGTATATAAGTGTAGTACCGTGACACATCTCGAAGCCGTACCTCTAATCCCGTGTTGACGACAATCCTCTTCTCCTGATACGTGTCAACCACTCGCCATATGCGCTGGCCACTGCAAACTTGACAAAATCCTCGACGAACCGTTGAGAGATATCCCAAATAATTCTTCAATGGATATCCCTAAAGAATCCTCAAAATAGCTGGGAGGAGAACATCTGCGTTGCTTGGGTAATCGCGCCTGCAACACTTCAATACAGACAGTATTGACACGTCGTCTGTAGCGCTCCACCATGTTGATGAAAACTACCAGTTCTCAACTCCACCGCTAGGGACCAGAAACAAGCACACCCGCACTCCGCAAAGGCTGGGCAGCGAATAAATATTCAAACTTGCCGACCTACCAGACCATAACTGGACCTTTCTCAGGCTCATATTCAATTTCCTAACAGGCAGAAACATCATCCCCAACTTTAATGGCAAATCTGCAGTCCCATTCACACCAACAGCTGGAGTACCACAAGGCTCATGCCTTAGCCCCATACTCTTCAATATCTATGTAAATGACCTCCCGCAACCAGAACATAATGACACCATCATCACCCAATTTGCAGACGACGTGATTCATGTAGTGTCATCCGCCTCATAACAGGTGCAACAAAATACAGGAGAGTAATAGCGAAAATGAATGAGGAATTACGAAGAACAGCTAACTGGGAAAAAAGGTGGAGAATCACAACTAACCCAGAAAAAGTCCTCATTAGCACCATTGGCTGTCTCCCATCAACCATAGGAGGATCACGTGTCGATATCGAAACCCTAACAAAATCCTGGGATATGAGATCCACAGATTACTTAACTCCACTTCTCACATCTCTAAAAAGTGAACCTAGCTAAAGCGCCTCAGCCAATTATTCAGATTCAAAGAAGCTCCCCCACATCAAGAAGCACCTCTACAAGATGATGATCAGACCTCTGTTGGAATACCCTTGTGTACCCCTACCACTAACAACTAAAACCAACAGGCTGCGGCTTCAACGAGTCCAGAACAAAGCTCTCCGCTTTATCACTGGGACCAGATTAAGGGACAGAATCAGAAGTGAAGACCTACATGTACAACAAGAAATCGCTGCAATTAATGTAAGTATAGATAAACTAGCGAAAAGACAGCTATATGACATGCAAGAACTATATGTACCTGATAGAGAAACCCCCGACCAGTAAACACAACCGACTATGTCATCAACACCCCCACCGAACCCAAAGAATGACTCTGCAACAAAGAGTTAGGCGCTACATCCATAATGACAACTACCCACGACCAAGAATCCAGAGTGATCTCCCCGTCGAACCAGAAGAGTGGGTACCACCAGACCCAGTCTATGTTCAACAACATAGATAAATACTCCCATTTATGGGTGACCTACCTTTTCCAAACTACATGTTACAACTAACATTGTAACACCTACCAACTTCCTATCTTAGGACACCACCTCAGAAACTGCTTGACCAGCTCCGGGCTAGCCACCATCAACATCGAAAGCCCAGCAACCAACACCTGTTGCAACAAAAACTGCTTGACCAGCTCCGGGCTACCACCATCAACATCGAAAGCCCAGCAACTACCACCTGTTGCAGCAGCCTTGCCCGATAAAAAAAAAAAAAAACTGCTACAAATAGTATGCATTCTTGCAACTCAGTAACATGCTGTGATACAACAGTATACCTGTGTGCAACTGATGGGCTGAAGGCATATCCTCCTCATAAAATTTACTTATGTACAACTCTACATACACACACACTTATTATGTTGCGCCAAAGTGGATAGGCCACTTACCTTTACAACCCTAACCTCCCTTCCCCTCCCACCTATTTCCCAATTTCCATCCTTACCCATCCTTCTTCCTTACCCATCCTTCTTCCTTACCCATCCTTCTTCCTTCCCCATCTTACCGACGCTCAGGTCAAATCAAGCTCAAGCTCAAGTGAAAACTGTGTACTCTGGGCTCCACTGTAGCAGGGATGGGATGACTCACATCACACACACACAAACACACATACACACAAAAACACATACACACAAACACACACACTACACACACACTCACATAAACATACAACACACACACAAACACACACGCAAGCACACATACACACAAACACCAACGCAGATGGAATAACGAATAAGTGTGAGGAGTGGAACGAAAGAATCATGGAGGCATCCCCAGATATCATAGCACTCATGGAAACAAGGCTCATGGGAATGATAACAGGCGCGATATTTCCAACCGGATATCAGATCCTGATAAAAGATAGAGGGAACAAAGGGGAGGGAGAAGTTGCACTGCTCATCAAAAACCAGTGGAGTTTTGAGGAGTTGGAATCAGTGGACAGAAGGGAAGAAAGGGACTAGATAGTAAGAACACTTCAGACTAGGGTTACCAAGGTGGTGATTGCAGTGAAGTACTATCCGCCACCGAATAGCAGGAGGCCAAGACAAGAGTACGATAAAACAATAAAGCAATGGTTAATACACTAGCTGCGGTGGCAAGAAGGGCGCACATAGGCTGGGCAAAGTTAATAGTTGTGGGTGTTTTCAATCACAAGGAGATTGACTGAGAAAACCTGGAGCCACATAGAGGACCAGAAACGTGGAGGGCTAAGATGATGGAGGTGGTCCTGGAAAACCTCATGCAACAACATGTTAGGGACACTACCAGAGAGAGAGAGGAGAGGAGAGGATGAACCAGCAAGGCTGGACCTCATATTCACCTTAAGTAGCTCAGACATTGGGGGATATCACATATGAAAGGCCCCTTGAAGCTAGTGATCACTTGGTCCTGAGCTTAAAAATGGAGAGTGAAACAGCACAAGTAGGACGGGAGAAGCCAAACTACGAAAGAGAGGACTACATAGGCTTGAGGAATTTCTTGCATGATGAACAGTGGGAAAGAGAACTGATGGGAAAAACAGTATATGAAACGATGGAATACTTGACCACAAAATGTAAGGAGACAGAGGAGAGGTTCGTACCCAAGAGCAACATAAACAATGGGAAGAGACCAGAACGACCACTTGGTTCCCCCAAAGGTGTAGAGAGACCAAAAGTAAGTGCGCTAGAGAACGGAGAACTTATAGAAGATAAAGGACCCAGGAAAATAAGCAGATTAACTGAAGAGTCAGAAACGAATATGCATGGATAAGGAGGAGGCCCAGAAGCAATACAAGATTGACACAGCATCGAAAGCCAAATCTGACCCAAAGCTGTTGTACAGCCATATCAGGAGTAAAACAACAGGCAAGGACCAGGTAATCAGGCTGAGGAAGGAAGGAGGGGAGATCACAAGAAACGCCCAAGTATGTGAAGTGCTCAAAACGAGATTTAAGGAAGTATTTTCAGTGCAGACAGAAAGGATTACAGCAACCCGGAATGGTAGGGTACACCAACAAGTGCTGGACACACTACACACAACCGAGGAGGAGGTGAAGAGGCTGCTAAATGAACTAGATACCTCAAACTCGGTGGGACCGTACATCTCTCCATGGGTCCTGAGGGAGCAGAGACAGTGTGTGTGCCACTAAAAACAATCTTTAACACATCTATCGAAACAAGACAGATCAGTGTCACTTACATGTATAGTATGCAAAGTCATGGAGAAGATTATGAAGAGAAGAGTGGTGGAGCACCTAGAAAGAAATGAGCTTATACACGATAACCTGTACGGTTTCAGGGAAGGGAAATCCTGTTATACAAACCTACTGGAGTTTTACGACAAGGTGACAGAAGACAGGAGAGAGAGAGAGAGAGAGAGAGAGAGAGAGAGAGAGAGAGAGAGAGAGAGAGAGAGAGAGAGAGAGAGAGAGAGAGAGAGAGAGAGAGAGAGAGAGAGAGAGAGAGAGAGAGAGAGAGAGAGAGAGAGAGAGAGAGAGAGAGAGAGAGAGAGAGAGGTGGGTAGACTGCAGCTTCTCGGACTGTAAAAAGGCTTTCGACACAATTCCGCATAAGAGATTAGTGCAAAAGCTAGAGCAGCAGGCAGGAATAACAAGAAAGGTACTGCAATGAATCAGAGAATACCTGCCAGGAAGGAAACAAAGCGTGATAGTACCGAAGTGTCAGGGTGGGCGCCTGTGACGAGCAGGGTTCCACAAGGGTCAATTCTAGGGCCGGTGTTGTTTCTGGTATATGTGAATGACATGACGGAAGGGATAGATTCAGAGGTGTCCCTATTTACAGACGATATGAAGCTAATGCGAAGAATTCAAACGGATGAGGATCAGGTAGGACTACAAAGGGATCTGGACAGGCTGCAAGCCTGGTCAAACAACTGGCTCCTGGAGTTTAATCCCACCAAATGCAAAGTCATGAAGATTGGGGAAGGTCACAAAAGACTGCAGACGGAGTACAGGGTAGGGGGCAAAAGGTTGCAAACCTCACTCAAGGAAAAGGATCTTGGGGTGAGTATCATGTCTAGCACATCTCCTGAGGCGCCAGTGAACCAAATAACTGCCGTAACATATGGGCGCCTGGAAACCTAAGAATAACGTTTCGACACCTGAGTAAGGAGTCATTCAAGACACTGTACACTGTGTACGTCAGGCCCGCATTGGAGTATACAACCCCAGTATGAAACCCACACCTGGTCAAGTATGTCAAGAAATCAGAAAAAGTGCAAAGGTTTGCAACAAGACTAGTTACTGAGCTAAGGGGTATGTACTACGAGGAGAGGTTAAGGGAAATCAACCTGATGACGCTGGTGGACAGGAGGGATGGGAGGGACATGATAACGACATATAACATACCGAGAGGAATTGACAAAGTGGATAGGGACAGAATGTTTCAGAGATGGGACACAGTAACAAGGGGTCACAACTGGAAGTTGAATACTCAGATTAGTCACAGGGATGTTAGGAAGTATTTCTTCAGTCACAGAGTTGTCAGGAAGTGGAACAATCTGGAGAGTGATATAGTGGAAGCAGGATCCATACACAGCTTTAAGAAGAGATACGACAAAGCTCATGGAGCAGGGAGAGAGTGGACCTAGTAGCGACCAGCAAAGATGCGGGGCCAGAAGCTGTGAATCGACCCCTACAACCACAATTAGATGAGTACACACAAGGAATGAAGCATACATAAGTATACACAAATGGATTTATTGATCTATTGGTGTATGTGTCAGCCTCGACGGGAATGCGTCTCATGCTCCCTCCCTCTAGACCAAACATCTTTTTGCTGCTAATGAGTTTCACTTTGATCTGTTTCGTACTAGAAAATGTCCTTTATGTCCTTATGAACTTATTAACACATGCAGTTGAAGGTTTTTAAGGAAGAATGTGATCATTTTCTGCCACGATGCTCTCTCTCCCTTCAATCATTTCCCCAAACCTCCCCTCTCCCCTTTAATTTCTAACTTGATGGTTAAAACCTTCGGCTCACACTGGAAATGCACTGGATTCGATCTCCAGTAAAGGCGAGTTATGGGCAAGTCTCCTTACACCTGTTGGTCATGTTCACCTAGCAGTGAATAGGCATCTGGAGGTTAGTGAAGTGCCGTGGGTGCCATCTGGAGGTTAGTGAAGTGCCGAGGGTGGCATCTGGAGGTTAGTGAAGTGCCGTGGGTGGCATCTGGAGGTTAGTGAAGTGCCGTGGGTGCCATCTGGAGGTTAGTGAAGTGCCGTGGGTGGCATCTGGAGGTTAGTGAAGTGCCGTGGGTGGCATCTGGAGGTTAGTGAAGTGCCGTGGGTGGCATCTGGAGGTTAGTGAAGTGCCGTGGGTGGCATCTGGAGGTTAGTGAGGTGCCGTGGGTGGCATCTGGAGGTTAGTGAGGTGCCGTGGGTGGCCTCTGGAGGTTAGTGAGGTGCCGTGGGTGGCCTCTGGAGGTTAGTGAGGTGCCGTGGGTGGCATCTGGAGGGTGGAATACCACAACTAAGAGGTAAAGCATCGCCACTCAACAAGTGGATGAAGATAAACATGCAACTGTGAAAGACTTCATTTTAAGCAGGTTTTCCTCGATGGCTGCTAATAATGCCGTTAATACCTTTGATATACCTTTGAAGAGTTTCGAGAGTTTATCTACTCTCTGAGCCCGGCCATGAGCCAGGCTCGTCTGGTGCTTGCCTGGTCAACCAGGCTGTTGCTGCTGGAGGCCCGCTGCCCCACATATTCATCACAGCCTGGTTGATCTGGCACCTGGTGAAGATACTTGTCCAGTTTCCTCTTGAAGGCTTCTACACTGGTTCCAGCCGTGTTTCGGATATCTTCTGGTAAGATGTTGAATAGTCTGGGACCCCGGATGTTAATACAGTGCTCCGTATTGTCCCCACCGCACCCCTGCTCCTCACTGGGTTTATTTTACACTTTCTCCCATATCTCTCACTCCAGTATGTTGTTATGGCAGTGTGCAGATTTGGGACCAGGCCCTCAAGTACTTTCCATGTATATATTATCATGTATCTCTCTCTCCTCCGCTCCAATGAGTACATGTTCAAGACTTGAAGGCGTTCCCAATAATTTAGATGTTTCAATGGCTCAATGTGAGCCGTAAACGATCTCTGAATTTGTTCCAGCTCTGATATTTCTCCTGCCCTGAACGGGGCCGTCAGCACTGAGCAGTATTCTAAGTGAGGGAGCACTAGCGATTTGAAGAGTGTCACCATCGGCATTATTTCCCTTGTTTTGAAAGTTCTCAATACCCACCCCGTCATCTTCCTGGCTGTTGTGATCTTTGTCTTGTTATGGTCTTTAAAATACAGATCAGCAGACATAATTATTCCCAAGTCCTTTACGTGTTCCTTTCGTTATATGTGGTGACCCTCTTGCGTTTTGTATATAGTGTTCCTTTTGAGTTCTTCATTTTTTCCATACCTAAGCAGCTGAAACTTATCACCATTGAACGTCATGTTGTTCTCCACTGCCCACTGGAAGACCCTACTTATGTCCTCCTGTAATTTTTCAGTGTCTTCTACCGTAGTGACTTTCATGCTTATTTTAGTGTCATCTGCAAATGGTGATACAAAAGTGTGGGTGTTTTTATCTATGTCTGCTATGAGGATGAGAAACAGCAGAGGTGCCAGGACAGTGCCTTGGGGCACTGAGCTTTTGACCTCGCTGATGCTGGATCTTGCCCTGTTCACTACTACGTTTTGTGTTTTGTGTGTTAGGAACTCAAATATCCATCTGCCTACCTTCCCAGTAATGCCAATGGCCCTCATTTTGTGCGCTATCACTCCATGATCGCATTTGTCAAACGCCTTTGCAAAATCTGTGTAAATCACATCTGCGATTTGGTCGTCCTCCAATGCCTCCGTAATTCTGTCATAATGGTTCAGCAGCTGTGACAGGCATGATCGTCCCGCTCTAAAGCCATGCTGGTTCGGGTTATGTTGGTTGTGCTGGTCCATGAACTTTGTAATCTGCCGTCTCATCACTCTTTCAAAGATTTTTATGATGTGAGAAGTGAGGGCTACTGGTCTGTAATTTTTAGCTAGTGCTCTACTACCTCCCTTATGCAAAGGAGCTATGTCTGCACTCTTTAAGGCCTCTGAATTTCACCTAGATCTAAGCTCTTTCTCCACAGAATACTAAGGGCTCTTGCTAATGGTACTTTGCACTGCTTTATAAATAAAGCATTCCATGAATCTTGTCCAGGTGCTGAGTGAGTGGGCATGTTGGTCATTTCTTTTCGAAATCTATGGGATTTGTACTAATGTCGGTTAGGTGGTCTGCGCGGCCTTCTGCTGGAGTGAAAATATTTCTGCATTTTCTACCTTGCTGTCATTTAGTGGGTTGCTGAACACTGACTCATACTGTTCCTTTAGATTTCACTCATTTCCTGTTCATCGTCAGTATACGAATCTCCTCTCAATTATTAATGTAATAATAATAATAACAACAAACCGTATTAATAATAATGTAGGCATGACATGTTTCGTCAAGTTCCAGAAGTCTGACAAAATCTAGATATTCCATAATTTGTGTATTATTATTATTATTATTTAGTGGAAAAATGTTAAATCTATGAGAGAGTAACAGCACCTCAATAATGTGAGATAAACGAATAAAATCCGATAAAGGGTAGGATATCTCCAATTCCAAGGATCAAGAGCTTTTCAGCATGAAAGCACGTCCACAGGAAGGGCCAGAAGTGGCAGAAGTGAGAGGGTAGTTCTACAGCCACATATTTCACCTTCTGTAAGTTGCTTCTCTACATAAAAACATACGATCCGCAATCCGATATGTGAGATAAGACGTATATTTACATTAATAGGATATTTTAAAGACGAAAGTTTGTCCACAAAGGATTTCTTCAGTCCTTCAGTGGCAAGACGTTTCCTCATTAAAATATCCTAATACTACATAATCTTATTTCGCATTTGGTCGGTATTTTATACCGTAGTTTACAATACTATACAAAATAACATCCAATTACGACATTATTTTTCATTTGCTCGAGACCCAAAAATGCAGCTGGTTAATTGCTATTGGCCTCGTAATGCCTCGTCTGGTATTTTTTCCATCAATTAATTGCACGATGGGATAAAATTTAGCTCGTACCTTTACATCTGATATACCTTCCAATGGTTTCGAGAGTTTTCCTACTCTTGCAGCCCGGCCTTGGGCCAGGCTTGTCTGGTGCTATTCTGGACAGCCAGACTCGTGTACGAAGATTTTATCTTAGCTTTAGCAGGCCAGGTCCCTCTCAAAAGTTACTGATGGAGGAAGATCACAAGGAAATACGAGTGAGAGGAAGATTCTGTTATAGTCAGCATCCTTGTACTGGTGTAGGGAGGTCATCATGCATCTTAGGGTTTTCCTTGTCATCCTGGTACTGGTGTAGGATGGTCGCCATGTCTCCAATCTTGTACCTTGCTCCCCAAGTGGTTACTTACACTAACCATACACGGGAGATATATATATATATATTACTGAATTTTGGTGGCCCTCTCGGAGGCGTACTATATATATATATATATATATATATATATATATATATATATATATATATATATATATATATATATATATATATATAACAATACTGCTACTAGCCGGGATCAAATTACCGATTTTTAGTACGCCTCCGAGAGGGCCACCAAAATTCAGAGACGCTTTATACCACTTGGCCATCAATTCTTCAAACATTAAGTGGATATGAACTGCATAATAAATTAACCACTAACGTCCACAACCTGATACGGAGTGCACAATAAACTAACCACTAACACCCACAATTGGATATGGGGTGCACAGTAAACTAGCCAATAACATCCACATCTGGATATGGGGAGCACAATAAATTAGCGACATAAATCTTTCGAATCTCCTTAAAGAGGTTGCAATACCACATACTTTACAACGCCTAATAATCTTCCTAGCAGCCTCGGATTTAATACTCCGCATACAGTACATTATCCAGAGCACCCCACCGCGGCCGCTGCTACTACTACTCCTGCTATTACTGTTTCTACAGCTACTATTACTGCTACTGCTACTATTACTACTACCACTGCTGCTTATGCTGCTGCTACTACTACTACTACTATTACTACTACCACACTGCTTCTGCTACTAATACTCCTACTATACTACTACTACTACTATTACTGCTGCTGCTGCTAGTACTGCCGCAGCCGTTACCGTCGTACCCATTGTCCTTTCCATTCCCATATCCTCAACACACACACGCTGGAAGACTCTGGCTGCGAACAATCTCCATCTCCGGAAAATTACGACCTTGGAAAACTTGGTGTGGATGATGTGTCTGGGTGCAGAATATTTCCCGGAGGCTGTGCGGCAACACCTGCCTCCAACTCCCCCACCCGTGTGACACCGCCACAACAAAATTTCATGTTGTGGTGAAAAACTTACATTTCTGTGGCGAGTGTGGGTGAGGGAGTATGTGGGTGAGGAGTGTGTTGGTGAGCGAGTGTGTGGGTGAGGGAGTGTGGGCGAGGGAGTGTGTTGGTGAGTGAGTGTGTGGGTGAGCGAGTGTGTTGGTGAGTGAGTGTGTGGGTGAGGGAGTGTGTGAGTAGGGGACTGGGTGAGGGAGTGTGGGTGAGGGAGTGTTTGGGTAGGGGACTGGGTGATGGAGAGTGTGGGTGAGGGGAGTGTGTGGGTAGGGAACTGGGTTATGGAGTGTGTGGGTGAGGGAGTGTGTGGGTAGGGGACTGGGTGATGGAGTGTGGGTGAGGGGAGTGTGTGGGTGAGGGGAGTGTGTGGGTGAGGGGAGTGTGTGGGTAGGGGACTGGGTGATGGAGTGTGTGCGAGGAGTAAAGAGAAGACTTGGTGTAAGCACCTAAGTATCTCCTTAGAGGTTCCTGGTCCTCATTATAGGCACCTCAGGCAGGAAATGTAGCACCAAACTCCCTGCCTGGGAGTGTGTACCTTAATCCCTGTTGGTCACCATCTCACAGGTAATTAGGTGTAGTATAGCCTCACACCTCCCCTTCCCTTCTTTCATCCCCTCCCCTCCTCTCCTCTCCTCCCCCTTCCCTCCACCCAAGGCGCAACATATGGACGTTTCCATACATACCTTTTCACCTAACAGTAAAAATTGGTACCGGTGTGTTAGTCAGTTGCCATGGGTCGCATCTTAGGAAATAAATTTTATGTAAATGTATTAGAAACATTAGCCCTGCTTGAAGTCACATCCTGAGCAAAAATGTCAGAGGGAGAGTAACAAAAGAGGCTCAAAGATGACTTGAACAGACTACAAACGTGATCAGGAAAGTTGTAAACTGAATTTAATTCTCATATGTCCACTGTAATGGGAATAAGGGAGAGTGAGGAAACTGACACATAATACAGCCTGGGAGGAGAGGCACTGCACGTAACAACAAACAAGTATAAAGATCTTCGAGTAAACAGAACACCCAGCATAACTTAAGAACTGTTTTAGGAAATCTTTAACAAATTTTTCAGGACATTATACAAAACTTACGTTAGGGCCATCTTGGAGTAAGTGGTGGCAGCATGGAGGTCGCGCCTGTGTACACTACACCAAAGTGAAGACTTAAATGTTCACCCTGAAGTTGACACAGAACTGAGAAGAATGGACTACGAGACATGACGAACTGAACCTAACAATACTAGAAGAGATGAAACCCTGGGGGCACATAATCATGACATAAGATATGCTAAAAAAAAAAGACTACAGGAGAAGAGGGAGCCAGGGGACGTAGACTGCACTTAATAAATTAGGAAATATTTTTTTCAGTCTTAGGCTGGTAAGTGGGACGAATTAGAATTACTAGATGAAGAGGTGATAAAAGTAAATACCGAACACAATTTCAAGTGTAAGATTAGGTTCTGGATGCAAGGAATCATTAAAGTTGAGCGATACTGGATAAAAGTGGAGCCAGAAGCTTCTACCTGACATCCATAATTGCAAACTCATACACACACATACAAATAGAGCTCCGGGACTAGTCCTGGAGCTAAAGGGGTATGTCCTACGAGAAGAGGTTAAGGGGAAATCAACCTGACGACACTGGAGGACAGGAGAGGTAGGGAGGACATGGTAACGACATATAAATACCGAAAGGTGTGGATAGGTGGATGGTGTGGATGGTGGATAGGAACAGGATGTTTCAGAGATGGGACATAGGGGACACAGAGATGGAACAGAGAGGGGACACAACTGGAAGTTAAAAATTCAGATGAATCACAGGGCTGTTAGGAAGTATTTCTTCAGCCATAGAGTTGTCAAGAAGTGGAACAATCTGGAGAGTGATGTAGTGGAGGCAGGATCCATACATAGTTTTAAGAAGAGATACGATAAAGCTCATGGAGCAGGGAGAGAGTGGACCTAGTAGCGACCAGCGAAGAGGCGGGGCCAGGAATTGTGAATCGACCCCTGCGACCACAAATAGATGCGTACAAATAGGTGAGTACATATTGAAACAGCAAAATATGGGAGTGAAAGTGGTAGTGGTGAGCACTGGAGAAGCAAGAGTGGGGTGGCACTTAATCCCAGGGGAACATCCCAAGGTACAGGTCACCCAGGTATACCACCAACACCACCACATGCACCAGGCCAGCAGACAAGAAACAGTGAGAGGAATCACTTGGTATAGTAGTGCTGAAAGTTGTGGAGTGCATTTAGCTCTGGATCACCTACAACACAAGTTAATAGGCAAGACGGTATACATCAACACTTATACCACCATCACCATACATCAACACCACCCTTACATACCAGTACCACAGCAACAACACCGCTATTACTCACCCAAACACGCATCACTACCCATCACCACCATCAGCAATAAACACCACCATAGCACCAACTACTACCACCATTCAGTACCACATACACACTCAACCAGTCACCATAACTACATGATCGTTTCACAATCATCAGCACTACCTCCAATATCCAACACCACCCACTACCGCCACGTTACAACCACCACACCGCCACTACCATATACTGCCTCAAACACAAACATCACCTAAAACCGCTGTCTCCTTGGCACCGCCACATCACATCTCAATATCATCACACGAATACCACTACCAAATATTACCAATGATATCGGGGATAATCGCCCCAGCGACCGGCTTCACACCATCACTCCTAAATTAGAAAGGAGATATTAAATAACACCGCCGCCAAGACACCATCACAGCCTCCAACATGGAAACATTACACAAAAACACTACCATACAGCAACAAATCATAAGCGCCACTCAGATATCATCACCCTCCAACATAACACCATCCCCCACCACTACCACTCACCATCACATCTCCACCCACTTCCAATCCATGAAGTCATCGCACTACCACACAACCATCCACTGCCACCACTATAACACCACCGCCAGAATCAATACCACAACAACACACAACCTCAACCCACAACACCCATCACAAATGTCACCACCCACTAACATCACCACCACCATGTCACACCACCGACCAATGCGAACTCCACCAAGGAAAGGGAGAGAGAGAGAGGTAAATAAATGAGACAGAAAAAGGTATGGGAGACAGCACAAGAAAGACTGACTGGTCAGTTCACACAAGTGATTGGTAGACAAGAAGAGGGAATGTGTGGATGTATAAACCTTATGATCCAGGGGATTAAAAAAAAACTCAGTGAGAAAGAGAATGAATCAACGAGAGGGATGAAAAAGGATAACAGAAGAGAGAATGCAGAGAAAAGAGAAAGAATTGAAAGAGTTAATAGAACAGCTTAGAGAGGATAGACACAAATGAAGTTGCGTGGGCACTACTGATTACGTTTCGCGGAGGCAGTGGGATTTATCAAGTCACAAACAGACAAACCTGGAAAGAGAGGGTAGGCGTATATATATTATTGGGTCTGAGATGAAGTGAAGACAGAGAGAAGTGCACGTCAGGTCACATCGAGTCCCAGTTTTCTGGCCAGAGGCTCTGCTAAGTTTTGGAAACCGCTCTTTCAGTTAACGTTGCTAGAAATATTTAGGAATGCAGATTCAAGACACAAATGCGATCATGGAGTGATAGCGCACAAAATGAGGGCCATAGGCATTACGGGGAAGGTAGGCAGATGGATTTTTGAGTTCCTAACACAAAGAACACAAAAAGTAGTAGTGAACAGGGCAAGATCCAGCATCAGCGAGGTCAAAAGCTCAGTGCCCCAAGGCACTGTCCTGGCACCTCTGCTGTTTCTCATCCTCATAGCAGACATAGATAAAAACACCCAGCACACTTTTGTATCATCATTTGCAGATGACACTAAAATAAGCATGAAAGTCACTACGGTAGAGGACACTGAAAAATTACAGGAGGACATAAGCAGGGTCTTCCAATGGGCAGTGGAGAACAACATGACGTTCAATGGTGATAAGTTTCAGCTGCTTAGGTATGGAAAAATGAAGAACTCAAAAGGAACACTGTATACAAAACGCAAGAGGGTCACCACATAGAACGAAAGGAACACGTAAAGGACTTGGGAATAATTATGTCTGCTGATCTGTCGTTTAAAGACCATAACAAGACAAAGATCACAACAGCCAGGAAGATGACGGGGTGGGTATTGAGAACTTTCAAAACAAGGAAATAATGCCGATGGTGACACTATTCAAATCGCTAGTGCTCCCTCACTTAGAATACTGCTCAGTGCTGACGGCCCCGTTCAGGGCAGGAGAAATAGCAGAGCTGGAACAAATCCAGAGATCGTTTACGGCTCACAATGAGCCATTGAAACATCTAAATTATTGGGAACGCCTTCAAGTCTTGAACATGTACTCATTGGAGCGGAGGAGAGAGAGATACATGATAATATATACATGGAAAGTACTTGAGGGCCTGGTCCCAAATCTGCACACTGCCATAACAACATACTGGAGTGAGAGATATGGGAGAAAGTGTAAAATAAACCAGTGAGGAGCAGGGGTGCGGTGGGGACAATACGGGAGCACTGTATTAACATCCGGGGTCCCAGACTATTCAACATCTTACCAGAAGATATCCGAAACACGGCTGGAACCAGTGTAGAAGCCTTCAAGAGGAAACTGGACAAATATCTTCACCAGGTGCCAGATCAACCAGGCTGTGATGGATATGTGGGGCAGCGGGCCTCCAGCAGCAACAGCCTGGTTGACCAGGCAAGCACCAGACGAGCCTGGCCCATGGCCGGGCTCAGAGAGTAGATACTCTCGAAACTCTTCAAAGGTATATCAAAGGTAAAGGTGGTATTCTGAAATGTATTTCTGATATCCTTGAATGTCTTTCCTACGTAAATTTGGTCACAGTTATTACATGGAATAACGAATATCCATGCAGTAACTATGTTGTGCTGATGGTGTTTTTGTCCAGTGATGTCCTTGATGGTAGTAGAGGCAGTGATGTCCTTGATGGTAGTAGCGGCAGTGATGTCCTTGATGGTAGTAGAGGCAGTGATGTTCTTGATGGTAGTAGAGGCAGTGATGTCCTTGATTTTAGTAGAGGCAGTGATGTAATTGATGGTAGTAGAGGCAGTGATGTCCTTGATGGTAGAGGCAGTGATGTCCTTGATGGTAGTAGAGGCAGTGATGTCCTTGATGGTAGTAGAGGCAGTGATGTCCTTGATGGTAGTAGAGGCAGTGATGTCCTTGATGGTAGTAGAGGCAGTGATGTCCTTGATGATAGTAGAGGTAGTGATGGCCATACTGAGTCTGCTGTTGGAGAAAATATTTTGATATGTGTTTTGACAAGAAAGGAAAGGACTATATACCCCTTGTGGGTAGTGTGAGACCTTGGAGAGTTGATCATGTTTAGTGCACGTCGTCTGCAGTCCCTGTGTGACGGGGTAGTTAATAGCTTGGTGAAGATGTGTTCAAGGAAAGCTCAATTATCTTCAAGAAATTCCATATTGAAGCTACGGTGAGCTCTGGGAAAGAAACCTGTGATAGCACCGCATTTAGTCCTGGTGTCTTGGTGTTAGTGGAAGTGGAGAAGATGGTGTTGACTGGTAAGTTTACAACATACCTTGAAGCAATATTGCTGTCAAACTTTCAGAGTAGAATATCCAAGAAAGGTAGTGTGTCATAGAGTTCGTCCTCAGGCGTAAAATATATGAAAAATTCAACCTGACTTGAGCTTTTTTCTGAGATGCAAGACGTCAAATCTTCTTGTTGTAATGGTGTGAATGTTGTCAACATTGCAAAGTCAGTGATTTATGAAGGGGCGATAGAGGAAAAACATTCAGCATGAAGAGGTCGCCAGAACTGCAATGACTGGAGGTCTCCAGGGAACAGGTATAATCATAACACAAAAATATCCAGATTAGATAAAGTGGAGAGGAAGAGTGCAGAGATACAAGGAATGTGAGCAAGAGGACAACAGTTGGCAGCTCAGATGAGCCAAGAGAACCTGTAGGAGGTACTTTTAAGTCTAAGAGTCGTGAGTAAGTGGAGCACACTACAAGAAAAGTTGATGAAGCAAAATATTTGATTCTGTTTCAAGAGTAGGCCGGATCGAGCCCCAGTGGCCAGAAATCAATAAAGCAAGTCGATAGCAGTTAAGCGGGGCCAGGAGCTATGAATCGACCCCTGTAACCACATATATGTGAGTAACACAAACACACGCACACAGGAATTTCAGGAACTGCAAATTGCAGTATTGAATTTCGAATTCCTACACACCGGTGCCTCGAGATAGAGAGAGGACAGATGTGTGTATCACTGTATTGTTTTACACACCCAGTCGTATGTGTACTCACAGTCGTATGTGTACTCACAGTCGTATGTGTACTCACAGTCGTATGTGTACTCACAGTCGTATGTGTACTCACAGTCGTATGTGTACTCACAGGGTTGTACTCTACAAGTTGTGTTTGTGGGAGTGAGTGTAATGTGAGTTTGTTGGATGTATGGGTTTTAAGCTTCAGTTCTTGGGTCTCCTCCTGGTAACTAACATGGCCAGTTACTCTGGTTACCTGTGTACTGCCTCAGCCTCCTCCACCATGTTCCTGAAGCTGTGTACTGCCTCAGCCTCCTCCACCATGTTCCTGAAGCTGTGTACTGCCTCAGCCTCCTCCACCATGTTCCTGAAGCTGTGTAATGCCTCAGCCTCCTCCACCATGTTCCTGAAGCTGTGTACTGCCTCAGCCTCCTCCACCATGTTCCTGAAGCTGTGTACTGCCTCAGCCTCCTCCACCATGTTCCTGAAGCTGTGTACTGCCTCAGCCTCCTCCACCATGTTCCTGAAGCTGTGTACTGCCTCAGCCTCCCCACCATGTTCCTGAAGCTGTGTACTGCCTCAGCCTCCCCACCATGTTCCTGAAGCTGTGTACTGCCTCAGCCTCCCCACCATGTTCCTGAAGCTGTGTACCTGCCCTCAGCCTCCTCCACCATGTTCCTGAAGCTGTGTACTGCCTCAGCCTCCTCCACCATGTTCCTGAAGCTGTGTACTGCCTCAGCCTCCTCCACCATGTTCCTGAAGCTGTGTACTGCCTCAGCCTCCTCCACCATGTTCCTGAAGCTGTGTACTGCCTCAGCCTCCTCCACCATGTTCCTTAATCTCTTCTACTTGTTACACTTTGTATACTCTTCTAACATTTAAAGTACTATTTACTAACACCTCTGCGGCTCATCCGGACATTTAGTTCCCTTCTAGTTCGTCCCATGGTAAACAGGCTGCTTCTTGTCCACCCTATCTCTTCTCTGAAATACTTTGTATACTGTAATCATATCTCCTCTTGTTCTGTTCTTCCAGCGTCATGAGGTATCGTTCATGCATTATTTCTTCATAACTCCTGTTTCTCCATTTCAGTAACAGACTGATGGTGACTCATTATAAAGATTTTTCCATATTTTATGGTTGTTTTCAAGTGTGGCCGCTCTAGTGGTGCTGTGTACTGGCCTTACGTACCTAGTGAATGCCACGAAATATTTCTGGTGTATACCACCGACTTTAGGGAGAAGACTGATACCTGATGTCTACCTGCTGGTAGCTCTGGTAACATCGGGTCCAGAGGCCCGTCTCTGACCTACGTCCCTGTATAACAGTATTACAGCCTGGTTAGTCAAACTGTTGGTACTTGCTGTTAGCAGGTTGATGAAAGCACCATCACCTGACCTTGTGTATGTGTGATCACATATGTACGTATGTACATGTGACCGCGTGTGTGCGTATGTACATGTGACCGCGTGTGTGCGTATGTACATGTGACCGCGTGTGTGCGTATGTACATGTGACCGCGTGTGTGCGTATGTACATGTGACCGCGTGTGTGCGTATGTACATGTGACCGCGTGTGTGCGTATGTACATGTGACCGCGTGTGTGCGTATGTACATGTGACCGCGTGTGTGCGTATGTACATGTGACCGCGTGTGTGCGTATGTACATGTGACCGCGTGTGTGCGTATGTACATGTGACCGCGTGTGTGCGTATGTACATGTGACCGCGTGTGTGCGTATGTACATGTGACCGCGTGTGTGCGTATGTACATGTGACCGCGTGTGTGCGTATGACCACGTATAAATTAATTTCCTTGCGTTGTATCTACATTCTTTATATTTACCTTCGTCATTCCTCTTGCTCCCAGCCTGTCTCTTACAGCTTGTCTGTCTGTCTTCCAGCCTGTCTCTTACAGCTTGTCTGTCTGTCTTCCAGCCTGTCTCTTACAGCTTGTCTGTCTGTCTTCCAGCCTGTCTCTTACAGCTTGTCTGTCTTCCAGCCTGTCTCTTACAGCTTGTCTGTCTGTCTTCCAGCCTGTCTCTTACAGCTTGTCTGTCTGTCTTCCAGCCTGTCTCTTACAGCTTGTCTGTCTTCCAGCCTGTCTCTTACAGCTTGTCTGTCTTCCAGCCTGTCTCTTACAGCTTGTCTGTCTGTCTTCCAGCCTGTCTCTTACAGCTTGTCTGTCTGTCTTCCAGCCTGTCTCTTACAGCTTGTCTGTCTGTCTTTCAGCCTGTCTCTTACAGCTTGTCTGTCTGTCTTTCAGCCTGTCTCTTACAGCTTGTCTGTCTGTCTTTCAGCCTGTCTCTTACAGCTTGTCTGTCTGTCTTCCAGCCTGTCTCTTACAGCTTGTCTGTCTGTCTTTCAGCCTGTCTCTTACAGCTTGTCTGTCTGTCTTCCAGCCTATCTCTTACAGCTTGTCTGTCTGTCTTCCAGCCTATCTCTTACAGCTTGTCTGTCTGTCTTCCAGCCTGTCTCTTACAGCTTGTCTGTCTGTCTTTCAGCCTGTCTCTTACAGCTTGTCTGTCTGTCTTCCAGCCTGTCTCTTACAGCTTGTCTGTCTGTCTTTCAGCCTGTCTCTTACAGCTTGTCTGTCTGTCTTTCAGCCTGTCTCTTACAGCTTGTCTGTCTGTCTTTCAGCCTGTCTCTTACAGCTTGTCTGTCTGTCTTCCAGCCTATCTCTTACAGCTTGTCTGTCTGTCTTCCAGCCTGTCTCTTACAGCTTGTCTGTCTGTCTTTCAGCCTGTCTCTTACAGCTTGTCTGTCTGTCTTCCAGCCTATCTCTTACAGCTTGTCTGTCTGTCTTCCAGCCTGTCTCTTACAGCTTGTCTGTCTGTCTTTCAGCCTATCTGGCTCTTTCAGCTTTTCTGTTTGCCCGTTTTAAAGTCCTTCTGTTCATCTTGCAATCTGTCTATCCATCTTCTATCCTGTTTATCCGTTTCTTTGTACTCCCTCTCTCTTTCATGTCCCTTATCTTCCCTCCCATACCCTTCTCATTATCTACGTCTTCACTTTCTATTATACAATACTCATCTACTCTTCACCTTCAGTCCCCGTCCCTCTCCCTCTTCCCCTGGTCTACCCCTCCCCCGTGACAGTAATGAAGAGGACTGTCCATCACTGACAGACGTGGACAGGGTAGGGAGGAGACCCAGGTAATGGCCTTAATTTATCCAGCAAATCTGATTAACTGTACATACCTAGGGCGCCTATACTCCCTCTCCCCCCAGATACTCTCACTCGCTACTCCCCAGATACTCTCACTCGCTACTCCCCAGATACTCTCACTCGCTACTCCCCAGAGATGCAAGTTCTGTCTGGAGTAGCTACGACCTTGTGTTTACGAGAGAAGGGAGAACTTGACCTTTTAATTGTAAGTAGGCTTACGAGTACACGGATTAATATAAGGTCACAGCTACTATGTAAGAGTGAAAATTATCCTACAACTGCGAGTACAAGATTAAATACCATCTTATTCTAGCAAATTTAAATTAACACAAGATCTACACCTAGATCGGGCGAAGGCGAATACAAGGTTATATGTACCAGACATACTACTACATATACATTATATAATTACTACACATATTACCATAAAAT
Organism: Cherax destructor; assembly: GCA_009830355.1. Taxonomy (NCBI): domain Eukaryota; kingdom Metazoa; phylum Arthropoda; class Malacostraca; order Decapoda; family Parastacidae; genus Cherax; species Cherax destructor. Next base: position 115,500 of record WNWK01000695.1, read on the forward strand.
AAACAGATAAATCATCACATAAGTACCAGACATATCATCACTAGATATATCATCATACTATCACCAGATATATCATCATACCATCACTAGATATATCATCATACTATCACCAGATATATCATACCATCACTAGATATATCATCATACTATCACCAGATATATCATCATACCATCACTAGATATATCATCATACTATCACCAGATATATCATACCATCACTAGATATATCATCATACTATCACCAGATATATCATCATACCATCACTAGATATATCATCATACTATCACCAGATATATCATACCATCACTAGATATATCATCATACTATCACCAGATATATCATCATACCATCACTAGATATATCATCATACTATCACCAGATATATCATCATACCATCACTAGATATATCATCATACTATCACCAGATATATCATCATACCATCACTAGATATATCATCTTATACTTACCAGACATACCATAACATTAATATCAGACATAATATATAATAACCAGACTATTGATAAATTCAATATTAAAATAGTTTGAGCGTAAGTTAGAGGAGACACAACCACGGGTCTGAGTGATAGAGAATAATGAGCAATTTACGGCGTCAATCAGACCCTTCCTCTGAAAATTGCTGCAGAGTGCCACCTCCATCTATCTCTTTCCATGGCACACTGCCTGCGGAGAAATTATTTCGAAACAAAATATTTTGACGGTGGAGCCCTTCAAGAAGGGAGCCTTATTGCCGGTGAAAGGCTCTTGATCACAGAAAGTGGATTATGATAATGGGAGAGGTACACCCATAAGGGTCATGCAACGCTGGGAAATTGGAGGTAATCAGGTCTGATTCAAGGAAGGGAAGGACATATACCTTTGATATACCTTTGATATACCTTTGAAGAGTTTCGAGAGTTAAGCTACTCTCAGAGCCCGGCCATGGGTAAGGCTCGTCTGGTGCTTGCCTGGTCTACCAGGCAAGCACCACATATCCATCACAGCCTGGTTGATCTGACACCTGGTGAAAATACTTGTCCAGTTTCCTCTTGAAGGCTGCTACACTTGTTCTAGCCGTGTTTCTGATATCTTCTGGTAAGATGTTGAATAGTCTGGGACCCCGGATGTTGATACAGTGCTCCCGTATTGTCCCCACCGCACCCCTGCTCCTCACTGGGTTTATTTTACACTTCCTCCCATATATCTCACTCTAGTATGTTGTTATGGCAGTGTGCAGATTTGGGACCAGGCCCTCGAGTACTTTCCAGGTATGTATTATCATGTATCTCTCTCTCCTCCGCTCCAATGAGTACATGTTCAAGACTTGAAGGCGTTCCCAATAATTTAGATGTTTCAATGGCTCAATGTGAGCCGTAAACGATCTCTGAATTTGTTCCAGCTCTATTTCTCCTGCTTTGAACGGGGCAGTCAAGACTTCCCCCATGAAGGGAAGGACAGGCTCAAGTTCTTGGGTCAAGACTTCTCCCATGAAGGGAAGGGAGAAGACCTATATTTATCCTGTAATATTGTCAAGGTGTTACAGCTTGACAAAGCTCCTGGAGAGCGAAACGTTGCCACAATAAAATGTCACATTAGTTGCACTTGTGTCCTTTTACCTAATATATTTACCATCTTATACCCCAAGCGCTGCATTATACGGGTTTAGAGCTTCTCCGTGAGTAAACTAATAATTTGGTGCTAAATATGCGATGAAGTTACAAATTTTGCACTTCATAAACGAGAGATAAAAGATACTCAGAGTCTAGACACATGACGAGACATCTTAATTAAGATCTGCACATGTGTGCGAGCAGATAAAACACACATACACACACACATGCACACACACACACATGCACACACAAAAAATCAATAACCTGCAGGTATTCCTTGCAAGACGTTTTTCCCTCCACGTTGTAAAGAATCTCGAGATACACACCTATGTAAAACATGGCTCTACACACACACACACACACACACACACAATACACACACAGCGAAGAGGCGGGGCCAGGAGCTATGACGACCCCCTGCAACCACAAACAGATGAGTACAAATTGGTAAGTGCAGAGAAGAGAGAGAGAGGAGAGAGAGAGAGAGAGAGAGAGAGAGAGAGAGCTTGTGAACAGTAAAGTTCAAGGACTATATAACTGGACTATTGTCCAGAGATAAAAGCAATAAAGACAGTGATATATTACTCTACAATGAACAATAACGTGACAACGATTCACGTATTGGAAAGTGTGGCTGAGAGGGCAAGAAAATGCAAAGCTAAATTCCTAATACTAGGCGATGTCAACCACGAGGAGACTGACTGTGGAAACTGGAACCCCGGTGGAGGACCAGAAACATGGAGAATGAAAATTACGGTAGCAGTAATAAGAACTTTCTGAGCCAAGCTGAAGGAAACAACAAGAGTGAGGGGGAGGAGATGAGCCTGCGAGACTTGACTTGTTTTTTCACAAAATGAGTACGACATAGAAGAAATTAATTATGGGAACCAGTAGGAGCCAGTGATATGGTGCTCAGCAATGAGCAACTGGGAGAAAGGGAATAAAACAAGAAAGGAGGAAGTGAGTAATAGAAAAATGGGACAAGAGAAGAGAGGACAACGATGGCATGAGTGAAGTGGGAATGGCAAAGGCAACTGGAAGGCAGAACTGTAAAAGAAATGATGTCGAGTCAAAGTGCCAAAACACAAAGTAAAAATTCATTACAAAAATAAGGAAAATAAGGAAGAAAATAGAGCCCATGGTTTAACCAAGAATGCAAAGAGGCCAAAGAGAGGAGCAAAAGAGCTTGGAAAAATATACTGTAGAGTGAATCAAAATGTAGAGACCCAGAAACGAATATGAAAGAATAAGAGGGAAAGCCGAAAGACAAATTGAAAATGACACAGAATCGAGGCCAAAACTGAAGCAAAATTACTTAACAGCCACATGAGAAAAAAAAAGACTATGAAGGAGCAAGTGATAAGGTTGAGGAAGGAGGAAGGAGGAAAGGAGGAAGGGACGCTGATGGGAAATGACTGAAAGTATGCGAAGTGCTGAGAAGAAATACAGCCTACAAGGGTAGTAAAACAAATGACTGCTAGAAGTCAATCCGAATAAGTACAAGATTACGTAATTCAGAGAAAGAAAGTGCAAGAACATAAACGGAGTGCGGAACGAGAGGAGAGAAACTACAAATATCGACAAAAGAAAAGAATTTAGAAGTGAGCATCACAACGAACATATACGTAATACATCAACCGTATGACTTCAACAGCCTAATTGAAGCTACCGAATATCGCAAAAGCTTCAAAAACTTCAGTGAAAAAAATTAGGATTCTGCACACCACGTACGTGACTCCCCTGATCAAATACGTTCAAAAGTTTGAAAATTTTCAACAATTTGTATTGAAAGGACAGACTAAAGGAACTGAACTCAATGACCAGGCAAGGGAAGACTAAGAGAGACATGATTACGATATACAAAATACGGAGAGTAATTTATAGGAAGGATATGTGTAATGTGGACAGTGTTGAAAATAAGAGGACCAGGAACAATGTAATGTTAATTTAAGCTAAAAACGCAAGAGAGTTATGAAGATATTATTAAGTAAGTTTTCAGGTTCAGGGTAGTACGGAGGTGGAATGATACGAATGTGGAAGTGGTGGAAGCACACTTAATACACATATTTAAGACTAGGTATAACACAGCTCATGAGATTATTTACCAGTCGATATACCTTAAGAGAATGAGGTCGGGAGATGAGACTTAACTCTCCTCCCCCCCCACACACACACAAGTAGGTGAGTACAAATTGCAGAGTACTCACGAACCCCACTGCAGGTTTCCTCGCTGGAGCCAGCTAAACAAGGCCAATACCTTTCCTTCCCAAGTGACCGTAACCGGTAAAGGCTGAGCAGCGAGCCTGAGGCGTCTTATTTTACGAATTACGGACCCCGGCGATTCCTTGTGTGAAAAACATCTTAAGGAGCATGTGAACTGCGCCCCAGAGACTCCTTGTGTGGTAAAAGTCTTCACTGGCATCTTATTCATTTCTTTAACCCTTCATGTTTTTTATTTGTGCTTCTGCTTTTGTAAGAAGAGGAAAAGTTAGGGATGGTATTTTGTATTTTGAAAGATGCAGAGTGAAGATGCAAGTTCTGAGTCTAGCGTCGTGTTCTTCCTGGATTTAAACCCAAGAGAATCATTATATGTTCTTGCTTCTTAGTTCCACACATTGTAGTTTATTTTATTACCTATTAAGCACTTTTTATCAAGAGGCAAGATGTTCCCTTACACGTAATTCATTCCAATCTATAATCTCTCTCTCTCTCTCTCTCTCTCTCTCTCTCTCTCTCTCTCTCTCTCGCTCGCTCTCCCTCCTCTCGTTCACATTTCATGAATAATTAAAAAAAGGCCTTGAATTATATTCTACAAAAGTTTGTTAATATTTCACCTCCAGCTGTTTAATGGCTCTAAGATATTTCCCTTGTTCTCAGTCCTCCAGCAGTGTATCAGTATTATCAACACTGCAAGAAGAAGAAGCAGGAGGAAGAGGAGGAGGAGGAGGAGAAGAAGAAGAAGATTATGATGATGATGATGATGATGAAGAAGAAAAAGTAGCAACAATAACAACAGAAGCAGAAGCAACAACAGGAACAGCAGCAGCAACAACAGGAACAGCAGCAGCAACAACATAAACAGCAGCAGCAACAGCAGGAACAGCAGCAGCAACAACAGGAACAGCAGCAGCAACAACAGGAACAGCAGCAGCAACAACAGGAACAGCAGCAGCAACAACAGGAACAGCAGCAGCAACAACAGGAACAGCAGCAGCAGCAACAACAGGAACAGCAGCAGCAGCAACAACAGGAACAGCAGCAGCAACAACAGGAACAGCAGCAGCAACAACAGAAACAGCCGCAACAACAAAAGTCAGCAGTTACAACAGAAGCAAAGTAATAAAAGCAGCCAAGTTGTAGAATGGTTGCGTTATTCGGGGCTTTTAACATAAAAAAGTTGTTCTCATCATTATTTCATATAATCATGATTAATGTTTACCTGTTCACATAATCTTCTACCGTCATGACAAATTTACTCTCATATTACAGACATTACATTCACAATCATAATATTCTGCATCATTTAGTCGCACTGTAAACTATATTCATAAGTCGCTCAGAATCAGTATTCTACAGACACCAGAAAATATTGACGAAAAGAAAATCTGCTATTTAGGTTGAAAAAATGGATTGGTAGGTTCTTAAAGGTAGACAACCCGATCAAACCTCGCCACAAAGGTAAGTGACTCAGGATCTTACGGCAGCAACAATAACAGAAATGTAGCAACAGAAGTACCAGCAGCAACAACAGACACATCAACAGCAGATACGAAAGCAGCAGTAATAGCATTTAAAGTAAATGCCCGACGATGGGGACATAATATATGGGAGACTAAACAGGTGAAGCCACACAGATGGGCGAAGCCTCACAGTTGGTCGAAGCTCACTAGTGGAAATAGGTCGTGCCAAGTGATTAGGCAACAGTTACACTTGTAGAAGAATTCACTGTACCAAGATCCATGATGTCGCTGTGTCAGATAAGTATTTTGTAGGCTAGGAAACCTGGATACATCTACAACGTGTTCCTACCCTATTCTATATACACTTACATAGTGGGAACGAAAGCTAGCTGTTCCCTGGCAAATTTCCACAGCCTGAGCTGGGGGACTTCGGTAGGGTAATGAGGATATCGTCAGGTATTCCATTAAAGGTTCATCAGCTATGGTAGCTTCATAGGTTTCCTTTCAGCAAAGCTGGAAACACTATCACAGTACTTGAGAATTACCATCTCACAGGATGGTAAATCCCAAGGTTGTCAGGGGACAACAGTAATGTAAGGAAAATTGCCCATATGTGTCTTCCTACCATGAAAAGTCGACCCATCTTTACAGGGAGGTGGAGTCAAGCCCCTTGCCACCAGCGTATACCATCAAATAAACGGGAAAGACAGCTCCACCACCTGATAATAACACAACCACTACAACTATCACAGCAATGACCACCGATACTACCATCACTAACAACAACACCAGCAACAGTAGCAGTAACAGTATCAGCAGCAGCAATAATAATAATAATAATAATAATAATAATAATAATAATAATAATAATAATAACTGAGTGACGTCATCAAAAAAAGAGATACAGGCAAGAGAAAGCCAACAAGAAAATGATAGATACGTCGATCAATATCACCTCGTCGTCTCGCTCTCCTCGCTAGACAATGGCCCCCCAAAGTCTCCCTGGGCCAGTCATAGCACCACATGAGGTACGCTGGGAGAACCCTGTCTAACTCCCTAAACTGTCAGCATTCCCTAAACTGGAAGCCCCTTCTGTGTCCACAATTTTAAAAAAATGAATAAAAAAGTAATTTTATCTTCTAAAATGATAGAGAATCTTGTTCTAAAGGTAATAACACCAAAATGCAATATTTGATGTAATACTTACGGAACTAAACATCCGGGAGAGCTGTACGCAACACTGACTCCCCGCACTTTAAGGACTATTTTAATTCCAGTGCTCAAGCCGATCCAATTCCCCGCTATTTTGCAAGCATGCCTTCCGTATTATCCATGATTTCAAAATTACACTATTTAGCGCCCGGAAGTCGGTAAATTTGCTAATTTTAATCTATTTTCATCAAATTCCAATTTAAGAACAGAGTCCAAAACAGTGCACACATTCTAGGCAATAAAGAATCCTTACTTCTGATCACTATTCATGTTCTAGGCCTTTTCTATACTAGCCTTTCATTTTGAATTTATCATCACACAACAATCTGTTAGTCCCTATTTCTCGGCTAATAAGCCAAAATCAAGAATGATTGGTGATGGTTTAGGCTTTCCAAATAACTGAAACCAACACGAAAAATTAGGGTTAGCTATACCCATCATGCACTACGTGGGTCAGGATTTTTTTATAATACTGCGCACACCCACCGCACAGACCCATTCTCTCATGTCTAGGCCAAAATTTGCTACTCACAGCAAAGTTGAGGTTGCTATGAATTATACCTACTAATACGTCATGGAAGGATGTATATTTACAGACAGACAATAAGAGAGAAAGTGTTGATGGTACCTAGTAGCTTAGTGGTAAAGAGGACGGCTCAAAACCGAAAGCCAGGGGGTCCTATTCTGGGCAAAGCGAGACACAGGGGTAACTCTCCTGACACTTTCTGCCCATGTTCATCTGGCATTAAACATATCTAGGAGCTAGTGACTGTGGTAGGTCGCATTCTGGGAAAGTACCTAGGGAAACCTAATGGAAATAAGTCACGATGCTTAGCTTTCCTGGGTAATCCTGGAATATTCACTCTCCAGTGGTAATAAAGAGAATAAAGTCTTCTTCTTGTTTTATTTATACATATATACTGTACTTCAAAACAACACCACAGATGTTAAGGCCAGAAAACGCAAAGGTTCGTATTACAGCAGACTCAATTACTTATACTCAAATATTTATTTTAATATTTAGGTAATCTAACATTGTCCAAAGGAAACTGAAATAAAGTAACATTATTTAGAGGCCAGCATAACAGACGGGGGCTTACACCACTGACACTGTAACAATACAAATTTACTTTTGGCACCATATGCCAGTGGTGAAGTGAGCCAAGTGATCTGCCACGAGCACAATCTGTGACCTTGAGTCAAGAACACAACTATTTAAGCAATAACAGTTTTTATGATGCTCTTAATATATTATTGAGCGAATCATCGTATGATTTAGACCCGGGTCAGTTATATTTCCTAACAAATTAACAACAATCCCTCTCAGGAAGCACATCGAAATAAACACTTACTGGGAGAATATAAAACTGATGAGAATCCTGCCACAGGATCCTTTAAAACCTCAAATATTACAGATATGAATATTTCCTGGTAATGGATTGGCGGGACAGCGAGCCGCCAACGTCAACAGCCTCCTTGACCAGGCAAGCACCAGAAAATCCTGGCCCCAGTCCAAAGCTGCGGGAGTAGGAAGCCTCTCGAAATCGATCACAGGTATATAACAGGCGTTCATGTTGAGTTGCAACACACAGACGAACACTGACACATTACGGAGACCCTCGTTGTGTCTCCCTCGCCTTCATCCCCACGCTTACTCTCCCACCTTCCAGGGGAAACTCTATTAGCTTCCCCAAGTCGCCAACCAACTCAAATCCTGGGCTATGACGACCTCGCGGGGATGGGGGGGGGGAGTATGTGAATCACTCTACTACCTGTTTGTGAGGGGAAAGTGGGGGGAGCGTGAGTCACCTTACTACTTGTGGGGAGGGGAGAGGGGGAAGAGGAAGAACCAGCACCAAAACAGGTTTTCCCTGGCCTCACCGGTGACTCACCAGAGGGAAAATGGGAAGTACTTAGACTCTAGGGAGAGAGAGAGAGAGATGACGGTGAGGGGAGAGAAAGAAGGGGAAGATACAGGTGAGAGGAAAGAAGGGATGGTGACAGGGATGAGGGATGAGGGGTGAGAAGAGGGATAACGAAAAGCGGAGATGACATAGGTTATCTAGAGACGAGGAAGAAGATTACCTTCCAGAGAGGGTGAGGGGATAGGAGAGTGGGGGAAAATGGAGGTAGGTAGTAAGGGTTAGGGGAAACGGAGAGAAGGGCGTGAGGGGAAAGTAATGAGGGTGAGGGAAACGGAGGGAGGGTGAAGGGAACGAAGTGAGAGCGAGGGGAACGGAGGGAGGGTGAGGTGAACGAATGCAAGGAAAATTTTGTTACTTAATATCATTAAGTACATGGATACCTTAAGTATGTTTTCGGGGGTCAATGCCCCAGCGACCTGATCCAAGACCAGACCTTTAATCCAATAACTGAATACTCCAGCAGGCACTGGAGTTTCGTACACACAGGACTGGAGTGTTGTGACACGGGATATGACATTCCAACAGGATTGGAGTGTTCTTACACAGGCTATAACATTCCAGCAGGTACTGGGGCCAGAAACTGTGACTCGACTCCTGCAACCGCATATAGGTGAGTACACACATAGGTCAAATAATAGTCATCCTAGAAATAAGAGATAACGCAAAAAGTTTAAGGAATCTAAGATTTTTAATACACTTCATATATAAGGTAAATTACCAACAATTCTTGATGAACTGGGGTGTGGTAGGACTGCCTGCAGCTAGCACCACTAATCCGGGTTGGGACCAGATCATCAACCAGATAATTTGGGAGATGATTCCCAGAGCCATCACCTGATTGGTAGGTAAACACTGAACAGAATAACAAGTTCAATATCAACTCGGCACTAAAATATAAATCCCTTTAATAAAGTTCAATTTGAGGCCAGGTCTGAAACATTACTCTCTCTCTTCCTTAACTTTATCTATCCTTGCAGCCTCCACACTAATCAACTTGGCAAGCTGCTGGTTATTTCTCTCTCTTTCCTTCTGAGAAAGTGATTAATTTTCTGTCAACTCATTTCACTGTAGTATTTTGGAGTTATTTATTAGTATGTCTCCTCCAAAAACTTGCAGAACCAAAAAAATAGTACAAAATCAGGTAATGAGAAAAAGGGATAAATGAGAGATGTATATAGAATATAGTAAGCAAATGTAAGCAAAAATAACTAGAGTAAAACCATAAAAACGGGTCTCCCACTGATGGAAGCCGCCACTAGGGACATGAACACAGAGATAATCATGTCATTTACACTTAAACACCTCGAAATTAGAAGAGAAAACGTAATGAGACACCTTAAAGGGGATAGGGGAAAATGTGTGGAAGCAGACACGCACTGCCGACACTATCAGTGATGGAGACGATACTGATAACAGGCAAGGTAGAAGGAAGCTGGGAAAATAGCCCAGAGGAGGAGAATCTGAACTTGGAGTCAGCATTGCTAACATGCATACCATTTAAGGAGGTGGAGAAGGCAATAATAAAACACATCAGTAGAATATTTTTCTTTACAAAACAGCGGCATATTTAGTGATGGTAAATCCTCTTACCATACCAACTGAATTTCATCACAAAAAAATTACCACAAATGATTATTAGCCAAAAAGGAACAAAACGAAGAACAGATGAGAGAGAAATTCAGAAATATTTTTTTCCCTTATCAGTGGACCTCCATAATTTTGTGGTTGGCAAACCTCTAAATGAGACCCAAAAAAATTTTGAAACTTGGCATCTAACGTTTTTTTGTTTGAATATAATATAACGACAATGAAACAGTAAAATTTCAAACTTTCATTTTTGTGGAAACTTTGATATATAATATAGACATACGTACATACCCCTTTATAAGCATTCTTGTCATGTTTCCTTTTATAGTTCCTTGATTATGTGAGTAGTCACGAAAGCGCTTGGAATTCCTCTATTTTTCATAGTGGTTGTCTTGCATGTATATATATATATATATATATATATATATATATATATATATATATATATATATATATATATATATATATAATAATGCTTAACAATTCGCAAACGGGTGAACTTTTAACAAACGTTATCTATCAGTCCACGCACAGGCACGTAACTCAGTCGAAAGGTAAGAGGTAAGAGGTAAGAGGTGAGAGAGAGAGAGAGAGAGAGAGAGAGAGAGAGAGAGAGAGAGAGAGAGAGAGAGAGAGAGAGAGAGAGACAGACAGACAGACAGAGAGAGACAGACAGACAGACAGAGAGAGACAGAGAGAGAGACAGACAGACAGACAGAGCTCACTTCCCCAATACGTAATCACAATAGGGACTTATGCACCCATAGACTCCACAACACATAACTTTAATAGTGGGTACGATAGTGATCACGAAGTCAGGAGTGAATGACCAAGATTACGAGCACTTAAACGTCGTCAGAAGATGTCTCGACCCCTGAAAACATAATGAGCGAATATGTGATAAAAGCGAAAAAAAGGAAAAACCACAGGATAAGAAATGACTCCAGGAGATTACTCCAGGCGAGTAAGGAATCATTATCCTTCAACCATCGCGTTGTAATACCTTAATATTATCCTTCAACCATCCTGCTGTAATACCTAAATGGCCTTCCTCTGAGAGCAGCACCTGCCACCCACGTCACAGCGAAGAACAAAAATAGTTCCCCTGATAGTTGCTTGGAATATGCGCAATAAAAGGCCGCATTGCCGCCATAACTGCAAGTTAAGCGTCTGAAAAGTACTTAACCTGTCGAATAAACTGTCTACGTGCCCTATACATGGTATAAAAAATCAAGCAAATTTTATGTACTGTTTTTTTGCAGGAACACAGAAGTGCAGTATTTCAGAAAATGGTCCCATTATACTGATCAAAGAAAATGTATGTTAATCGTACGGGAGGCTAGCGTATTTCTCACTAGTCGAACCTGGAATAATATTGTGTATTATTTGTATTGATTTTCTAGGAATGAATACAATAGTATGTCACTATTTTAAATATATATATATATATATATATATATATATATATATATATATATATATATATATATATATATATATTTAAGGTACCACCTCTAGAACTTTACTGGGGACGTCGATCATCATGCCCAGCCCTTCTAGGGCAGGGTAGGTGCCATGGCTGGAGCTTGCTACCATCTGCGTCTCTCAAGCCTGTCCTTCCCGTCAGCCTCCTTGGGGCGGGGAAGGTGGCAGATCAGAGAGGCCTAGCATCTATCTACCACCTGCCTCGTGCTTGTGGCGTATGTGGCTAGGCCTGGGGCCAGTTGGTCCCACCGCTGAGGGGAGACATGTGTCTCTGATACTCCCACGCCAGGGAGCCGGAGCCGGGTCGCCATCTGGTAAAGACCCGGGCCGGGAGAATTCCCGGTGAATCAACACCTCCTCCTCCTTTACTGGGGACCCTCATCCTCAGAGAAGACAATAAACGTACCTCAGGGAAAACTCGAGGTTCTCACTGGAGCTGTCTGAATATTTTTTTCTCCTACCACCCCCTATATATAATATATGAATGCTTTATTAATAGACAGAATACATTGACAGAAAACACAAACATGAACATGAATACATTGGTACAATATATCAAAGATTATGAATCTCCTCCAGCTCCTCTGAAGCCAGACGCGAACCAAGTATGTAGCATGCGTTTCCCCTCTGGATGGCCACGCTGAGACGCTGAAACATGAACGTGGCTGCCCTTGGGTCCCTGGTGGTGTCGATGAGTCTGGAACCCAGTTCTTTAAGGAAACGTGTTGCATTTTTTCCCCATGATCCCAAGGTCTCTGATCCCACTGGGACAAATTGATACTGTTGGCTTATGTCCCTGTACTTGCCGATCTTGTACTCCTCCCTGTGGTCAGCAGCTCCTCCCTGTCGCCCGAGACTGTGATGGATGTAGGTGTCAGCCAGTGTCGACACACAGGTATAATCCCATGCTAAGAGCTTGCCATTCTTCCTAGGATAGATGGTGATCGGGGCGGTTTGCTGGGTTGTTGGTATTGTTGGCTGCTAGTGATCGGGGCTCTCTCTCTCTGCTGGGCATCCAGCTGAAGCAAGGGTTCTCTTTATGATGTCGTTGACTTCATTGTGTCTTGCATGCCAGCCCTTGGTTTTGGAACAGTTTAGACCATGTAGACCATATTGGTTGGTTTGCGCATCGCCGCAAATACACGTATATTCCGTGTGAATTGGGGCAGCAAGGCGCAGAGCCACTACAATGCGGAGGGTCTTAGGGTCGATGCGTGTTCCCATTGCCGAAATGGGAACTGTTTGGAGGAAGTCCCCAGAGTGATGTGCACTCACAGCTAGGAGACGGGCAGTCTCCTTGTCTGATGTTACAGCCCTAAGCATGTTGGCAAGCATCTTTTCAGTGATGGGGCCATCCCAGCTTGACTGTTTGTAGGCCAGTTCTGCACTAGGTTTTGGTGCTGGAGCAGCAAGAGTCTCCCATTCAGTGATGGCACTGGCGTAGCTAGGGTCTTGTATTCCTGCTGAATCACTGAGGTTGTCCAGAAGAATTTGTTTTATTAGTTCGTTTGATGCTATGGAAGAGGATAGGAAAGCTGGTAGGGCAATCTGGGAGGATTTGCGTACTCCCAGCCCCCAAGCCTGACTGGAAGTGAGGCTTGCAACCACTGTCCATCTTCGAGGGAAAGATTAAATACACTCTCTAGCATGGTCTTGAGGAGAGAGTCATATTCCTTGAGTTTCGGACTGCTGAAGGCTGGGAAGCATCTCAGGAAGTAGGTAAGTTTTGGGATTGACAGGCACCTGGTGAGTAGGTAGAAGGCATCATGTGTATCGATGTCTTTCATCCTGCCTTCCATCGTCCTGAGGTCTGAGATTTTTTTCCTAGGACCTGATCGATGGCATTGGGCCCAAGAGGAGCACCGAGGAGAGTGCTGTTGGCTGGATCAGCTCGTGCCCCATATGTATATATATATATATATATATATATATAGCAAAATCAAGTAATCAGTGATACAGAATATCAAGACAACCACTAGAAAATGAATCACGTTTCGTACTCTAAATTATCAAGGATATACATAAAGATTATATATATATATATATATATATATATATATATATATATATATATATATATATATATATATATATATATGTCGTGCCGATTAGGTAAAACTGGTCAATTAGCAAGAACTTATTTAAAATTAAGTCCTTTCTAAAAATTTCTTTTATACTTATAAAAATATATTTTTTTCAATTATGTTGATGTAAAAAATTTTAATTTTAAACTAAAAGACTCTTAGAAAACTTACCTAGCCTTATCATAACAAGCGCAATTTAATTTAGCCTAACCCAACTAAATATATTTTAGATACTTTTACAATAATTTAATAATTAACAAACACAATGAAATATATTTTTTTCGTTAGGTTCAGAATGATTTTTGCGAAATTATTGCATACACAAATTTTCGCTTGTCTTATATGGCAAGAAGAGCGTTGCTGTTTAAGCCAAAATTGCAAGTTTTACCTAATCGGCACGAGATATATATATATATATATATATATATATATATATATATATATATATATATATATATATATATATATATATATATATTGGTATTGGTAGATAAAAGACTGTTGAGTAGACTTCAGGATGTACATGTTTATAGAGGGGCTACAGATATATCAGATCACTTTTTAGTTATAGCTACAGTGGGAGTAAAAGGTAGATGGGATACAAGGAAAATAGAATCAGTAAGTAAAAGAGAGGTGAAGGTTTATAAACTAAAGAGGAGGCAGTTAGGGTAAGATATAAACAACTATTGGAGGATAGATGGGCTAGTGAGAGTGTAGGCAATGGGGTCGAAAATGTATGGGGTAGATTTAAAAATGTAGTGTTAGAGTGTTCAGCAGAAGTTTGTGGTTACAGGCGAGTGGGTGCGGGAGGGAAGAGGAGCGATTGGTGGAATGATGATGTAAAGAGAGTAGTAAGGGAGAAAAGTTAGCATATGAGAGGTTTTTACAAAGTAGAAGTGATGCAAGGAGGGAAGAGTATATGGAGAGAAAAGAGAGGTTAAAAGAGTGGTGAAGCAATGTAAAAAGAGAGCAGATGAGAGAGTGGGTGAGATGTTATCAGCAAATTTTGTTGAAAATAAGAAAAAGTTTTGGAATGAGATTAATAAGTTGAGGAAGCCTAGAGAACAAATGGATTTGACAGTTAAAAATAGGAGAGGAGAGTTATTAAATGGAGAGTTAGAGGTATCGGGAAGATGGAGAGAATATTTTGAGGATTTGTTAAATGTTGATGAAGACAGGAAGCTGTGATTTCGTGTGTAGGGCAAGGAGGAATAACATCTTGTAGGAGTGTGGAAGAGCCAGTTGTGGGTGTAGGGGAAGTTCGTGAGGCAGTGGGTAGAATGAAAGTGGGTAAGGCAGCTGGGATTGATGGGATAAAGATAGAAATGTTAAAAGCAGGTGGGGATATAATTTTGGAGTGGTTGGTGTTATTATTTAATAAATGTATGGAAGAGGGTAAGGTACCTAGGGATTGGCAGAGAGCGTGTATTGTTCCTTTGTATAAAGGCAAAGGGGACAAAAGAGAGTGCAAAAATTATAGGGGAATAAGTCTGTTGAGTGTACCTGGTAAAGTGTATGGTAGAGTTATTATTGAAAGAATTAAGAGTAAAACAGAAAGTAGGATAGCAGATGAACAAGGGGCTTTAGGAAAGGTAGGGGTGTGTAGACCAAGTGTTTACAGTGAAACATATAGGTGAACAGTATTTGGATAAGGGTAAAGATGTTTTTTTGGCATTTATGGATTTGGAAAAGGCGTATGATAGGGTAGATAGGGGGCAATGTGGCACATGTTGCAGGTGTATGGAATAGGAGGAAGGTTACTGAAAGCAGTGAAGAGTTTTTATGAGGATAGTGAGGCTCAGGTTAGAGTGTGTAGGAGGGAAGGGGACTATTTCCCAGTAAAAGTGGGCCTTAGACAAGGATGTGTGATGTCACCGTGGTTGTTCAATATATTTATAGATGGGGTTGTAAGAGAAGTGAATGCGAGGGTCTTGGCAAGAGGTGTTGGGCTAAAAGATAAAGAAGCAAATACAAAGTGGGAGTTGTCACAGTTGCTTTTGCTGATGACACTGTGCTTTTGGGAGATTCTGAAGAGAAGCTGCAGAGGTTGGTGGATGAATTTGGTAGGGTGTGTAAAAGAAGAAAATTGAAAGTGAATATAGGAAAGAGTAAGGTGATGAGGATAACAAAAAGAATAGGTGACGAAAGATTGGATATCAGATTGGAGGGAGAGAGTATGGAGGAGGTGAATGTATTCAGATATTTGGGAGTGGACATGTCGGCGGATGGGTCTATGAAGGATGAGGTGAATCATAGAATTGATGAGGGGAAAAGGGTGAGTGGAGCACTTCGGAGTCTGTGGAGACAAAGAACCTTGTCCATGGAAGTAAAGAGGGAATGTATGAGAGTATAGTTATACCAACGCTCTTATATGGGTGTGAAGCATGGGTGATGAATGTTGCAACGAGGAGAAGGCTGGAGGCAGTGGAGATGTCATGTCTGAGGTCAATGTGTGGTGTGAATATAATGCAGAGAATTCGGAGTTTGGAAATTAGGAGGAGGTGCGGGATCACCAAAACGATTGTCCAGAGAGCTGAGGAGGGGTTGTTGAGGTGGTTTGGACATGTAGAGAGAATGGAACGAGACAGAGTGACTTCGAGAGTGTATAAATCTGTAGTGGAGGGAAGGCGGGGTAGGGGTCGGCCTAGGAAAGGTTGGAGGGAGGGGTAAAGGAAGTTTTGTGTGCGAGGGCTTGGACTTCCAGCAAGCATGTGTGAGCGTATTTGATAGGAGTGAATGGAGGCATATGGTTTTAATACTTGACGTGCTGTTGGAGTGTGAGCAAAGTAACATTTATGAAGGGATTCAGGAAACCGGCAGGCCGGACTTGAGTTCTGGAGATGGGAAGTACAGTGCCGGCACTCTGAAGGAGGGGTGTTAATGTTGCAGTTTTATAACTGTAGTGTAAAGCACCCTTCTGGCAAGACAGTGAGGAGTGAATGATGATGAAAGTTTTTCTTTTTCGGGCCACCCTGCCTTGGTGGGAATCGGCCGATGTGTTAAAAAAAAAAAAAAAAAAAAAAAAAAAATATATATATGTAGGTAGTAGGTTGACAGACAGCAACCACCCAGGAAGGTACTACCGTCCTGCCAAGTGAGTGTAAAACGAAAGCCTGTATTTGTTTTACATGATGGTAGGATTGCTGGTGTCTTTTTTCTGTCTCATAAACATGCAAGATTTCAGGTATGTCTTGTTACTTCTACTTACACTTAGGTCACACTACACATTCATGTACAAGCATATATATATACACACCCCTCTGGGTTTTCTTCTATTTTCTTACTAGTTCTTGTTCTTATTTCCTCTTATCTCCATGGGGAAGTGGAACAGAATTCTTCCTCCGTAAGCCATGCGTGTCGTAAGAGGCGATTAAAATGCCGGGAGCAAGGGGCTAGTAACCCCTTCTTCTGTGTATATTACTAATTGTAAAAGGAGAAACTTTCGTTTTTTCTTTTGGGCCACCCCACCTTGGTGGGAAACGGCCGACGTGTTAAAAAAAAAAAAAAAAAATATATATATATATATATATATATATATATATATATATATATATATATAAGTATAATTTAAAGCAATGTGAACATGAATTAGGATTATTCAAATTTCGACGCAGCTGACAAATAACAAGAATTACAGTTTTTTTTTAATTTTGTCTATAGAAGAGGCTTATTTAACCGAGGAAACCGTAAAATAGTCATTAAAACAGGCTTATTTAACTGAGGATAATCTAAAACAGCCATTATAATAGGCGTATTTAAAAGTAGTATATAACAGCAGAACGAGAGCAATACATCAGCAACAATCAAAAATGATTTTAATCTCTAAAATAAGAATTAAAGTAACTACTTTATTTAGGTGTCGCGTATATAACATTTTGTTTACAATGATCTTGACGGAACACATATTACTGGTACATACGTACATTATGTAAATTTAAACTAGTAGTTAAACAATGTGACTTATTTCCATTAGGGTCCAAGTAAACTCTAGACGCGATCCCTGCAACCACATATAGGCGAATACCTCTCCGTGTATATACCAGTGTATATACCTTTGCCATACAAGTTGGCATAAAGATAAGCTTTATTTAGGAAACCTAGAAATGATTTTCACAAAGTATGAATTTGTTCAATGGGTCTCCAGGGCACCAGCGGCAATAAGTAACTTTGTCTGGCTTTTTTTTGGGTTATCCTAGGTAATTTATACGTATGTTACTATGTATGATAATTGTACTAATGTATACCTGTGCCTAAATAAACGTATTTACTTAAGTTTATTTACGTACAATTACACTCATTTTAGATTATCACTTTTGCCTTGCATAATAATGTGTAAATTACATACCGTGGATAACCCAAAAAAATATGACTATTTCCATGTTTTATGTGTACACTAATGCTACATTACGTAGACTTAACTTAGAATGAGCCAATAAAGTTAGTGTGACTTTAAATACCTTAGTTATATTTGTAGAGTTTTTAAACCTAACTTTGTAATACTGGCAGTCATTACGGGAAGGCAGCCAATCCGCCAGGTATGTAGTCAGGTGTAAACATTACACATGTAGCGCAGTACACAACGCTCAAGGTATATACAATCTTATGTAAACATTATCCAAGCCAAGACTATCAATACATGTACTTATATGTGGCGCCTTCGAGGGAGGTGTCTTGATGCTGGTGAAGGGTCTTCATATCAAGATTTGAAGCTACACTTCCCTTCCATGCATCAAACCTAATTACTTCACATTTCCCAGGCGCTTTAGGTCCCTACGAGCTTAACGTTTCCTCACTAATACTAATTAATAATAATAATGATAATACTAATATTATTATTATTATTAATATTATTTATAATTTTTAACAGGCTACATCCCATCCAGGCAGGGTGAAGTAAAAAGAAAAACAAAGGTTTTTCTTTTTAAATTTAGTAATTTATACAGGGGAAGGGGTTACTAGCCCCTTCCTCCCGGCATTTTAATCGCCTCTTACTACACGCGTGACTTACGGAGGAAGAATTCTTTTCCACTTCCTCATGGAGAATTATTATTATTATTTCTCGTAGCTTGTAGCAGAGGATCAAGGTGCACTCGTGTCAGTGAGTGTATTCGGGGCTCCTGGCCCAGCCTCTCAACTAATCTGAAACGTTTATCCTTTATTCTTTGCCTTATGGGCTCTATCATACCTACTCTTAAAACTGATTATAAAATCTGCTCCCCCCACTCACTCATTAAGATCGCTTCCCCTCTCAAGCACGCTCACTGTATATACAGGTACTCAAGAGGCCACCAGCAGCAACAGACTGGTTGACCAGGCAAGCACCAGACGAGCCTGGCCCATGGCCGGGCTCCGGGAATAGAAAAACTCTCGGAACTCATCAAAAGTATATCAAAGGTAAAGATACGAGTGGCAACTTTAATATTGTTTCTATATTCGTGGGAGAGCGCTAAACCCACAAGGGTCATACAACGCATGTAAAAATAGAGGCAGTTGGGTTTGATCCGAGGAAGAGAAAGGTAACCCCAGTTTTACGGATCAAGAGCCCTTCACTAGCATGAGAAGTGTAATATGGAGAACAATGCTTTGTGTTTTTAAGAAGCTCTCAACCCGTATGGGCCATATAGCGCAAGTAGTGGAGGCTCGATCCTCCGTCCCCTAATTGTGGATCACCAAGAGCCTCATCACTCACCTTCATCACACCCATACTTGGCCAGGTATGTGTCCCAGGGCGAGCGTGTGGGCGGCTCAGGTGGTATGAAGTCAGCCAGGGCGCTCCATAAACTCTGCAGGAAGCTCCTGGCGCTAGGTAGATCTAGCTGGTCCTGTGGGTGGCCTGGCAAGCCGAATTGGTCTCTCGGAAGGTCCAAGAGGCTGAGCTCGTCTCGCGGTACGTCTAAAAGGTGTAGCAGGTCCCGTGAGAGGCCTAGTAGGCCTAGCAGGTCCCGCGGGAGACCCAGTAGGCCTAGTAGGTCCTGCGGGAGGTGCAGCAGGAGGCATGGCTGCTGCAGAAACCTCTGTACCTCCATCAACATCCAGAACACCACCTCCTGCATGCTGGGCGTGGGTGAGGGAGCTTGTAGCACCTCCTACCTGCTGCTGCTGCTGCTACCTCACACACCAATCACATTACACTCCCCTCCACAATGTTACACTACCAGTACACACCCGCCTTTCATGTCACTAATATCCAGGTGTATAAATAATGCTGCCGTCACACTAGATGGAAATGTTACAAGACCTCGCAGGCCCCGGAGGGCCACAAAATAGGGCCGGGACCCTCCACTGCTTCCTCCACATTATAATATATCCTGGGCACCAGAGTGTGAGGTGGTAGCAGGCACCCACCACTAGCACAGCACGTCACTGAGGCATCAGGCATCTACCATGCCCGTCACACCTCCCACAAGACACCGGTGCCAAGATTGGGGCACCGGCCCCCCACACCCACCTCCCCGTTTCCCCCCACTGTTGTGTTTGCTTTATATGTTATGACACCTGGGGTAATGAGTGCCAAAAACAAATCCCTTCAGGCACAGTCGTCCAGCCAGCCAGTCATCCGGCCAGACAGTCATCTAGTGAACCAGTCATTAAGCCAATAAAATTCTGCCACCTGCAGAAATCTACACAACTCCTCTCATTACACGCCTTGATTCTGGAAGGGGCTCTTGATCCAAGAAATTAGTCCTATCCCTCTTTTCCTTCTGTCAAACCTGATTGTGTCCCATTCCCCAAGGCGCTGTGTGACCCTTATGAGTTTAGCGCTTCTTCTGAAATAAGTAAACAAATAACTAACTCTCACGCACATTTTTCACATAATCACAACCTGCTACCTACTTTTACATACATCCATCTTTCACAATCCCGGTGAAGTTACAAAAACAGTGATACAACCTACTCAAAAAAGAAAAAAATCCTGAAGAATCCCGCGAACACACGACCCTCGGAGTCCTCACATACTCCCTCCAACTTTAAACAATGCCACAAACAAACAACCTTCAACACTTCTTGACACACACGTTGACTTAACCTTATTGTTAGACACTCGAGCATACCTGTAGATTAGCCATCACAAACACCATCACGCGTCAAGATCGTGTGCACACACACGCGCGTACAGGAAGTGGAACAATCTGGAGAGTGATGTAGTGGAGGCAGGACCCATACGTAGATTTAAGAAGAGGTACGATAAGGTTCTTGGAGCAGGGAGAAAGTGGCCCTAGTAGCGATCAGCGAAGAGGCGGGACCAAGAGTTGTGAATCGACCCCTTTAACCACAAATATATGAGTACACACACCTTGATATAAATAGAATTGAAATGTTAACAAAAATGTCAATTTTAGAGGGTGATTTCGGAGAAGGGCAGTCTTTGTCTCTGCTATGATCCTTTACCGTCTTATACAAAATAAGAGAAGACCCAGAGATGATTATGACAATCAATGATGCAGTGATAAATATCAATGATATAACTGCAGAAGTAGAAAACAGATAAAGAGCTAAATATGTGGAGATATAGATTAAGAAAACCGGGACCCATCCCCTAAATTTGTTCCACTTCATGAGAAAATTATATAGATAAAATTTGTGTCTGTCCTGATAGTATTTATGGGTGGCTCTCAAAGACTGAACTTACCACAGAACCATCTGTGGGTGACTCCCACATCTAGGATGGGTCACACTACTCGTTGTTCCTATTTATTAGAGAACTATTCGTAACTATTCGTAGGTATTGGAGTTGCCCTTCATTCTTGGTATTCTTTCTGCCCTTCATTCTTGGTATTCTTTCTGCCCTTCATTCTTGGTATTCTTTCTGCCCTACTCCTGAGTTAGAATAACTCCACGCTCGGCATTGTCACTAACGACCTTCATGTTTCTCATCTTCCGGACATCCTCTTGGAAGTCCTCATCTGAGTCTCAAGTCGACGGATCTTTACGCAGGGACACGTGGTTGATCTTAAGGGGAGTTCGTCATGGCCAAGGAATCCAACGTTGGATGGATCACACGTTCCGGGCGGTCGTGGCCGCCTTCCCTCTCTTTCATTCCCTTAAAAGTTGCCTTTTTATTGTCAGAAGAAAAAGAAGAATCAAACATCACAAAATCCCACCACTTATTCCCACAAGTACTACAACTGTGCTTCAAATTTTGACGATACAGCTTTTCCAATTTATTTGTTGTGATACTGACGAAGTTTTTGAAGGAGTTGCAGATCGCTGAATGGCACTGCTGCAGCGATCAGAGCAAGGCTTTCGGGTCAGTGCAAACACGCTCACATCTTTCAGGCAAATTTTATCTTTAGGAGTAAGATTCTCCAGCTGCTTCTGAAACATCAATCTCTTCAGGCGGTAAAATATGTTCACCATCCATCGTGCCTGATGCAGTTATACCCAACCCTGGTAGTGATTTTTGGGTGAGACAATAAGTTATGCTGGTCTGGCAACTTGTAGAGACACGTCTCAGTATTCCCTATGGCTACCGGCTATATCCTAAGTGCCGTCTAGGTGTGTGTGGTGAATCGTTTTGTGTGAATTTGTATATACCTGGAGTTTACCTGGAGAGAATTCCGGGGGTCAACGCCCCCGCGGCCCGGCCTGTGACCAGGCCTCATGGTGAATCAGAGCCTGATCAACCAGGCTGTTACTGCTGGCCGCACGCAGTCCGACGTACGAACCACAGCCCGGCTGGTCAGGTACTGACTTTAGGTGCCTGTCCACTGCCAATGTATGGATGATTATGTAAGCCCGTGGCCTGGTAGGCAAAGCTCTCGCTTCACACACTAAGTGATTCTATTCCCGGCAAGGGTGGAAACACTGGGCGTGTTTCCTTACACCTATTGTACCTGTTCACCCATAAGTAAAATGGGTACCTAGGTGTTAGTCGACCTAAATTGCCCGAAATGCTCTACATAACAAGGGGCTTTCTAAATAGTAGTATATCATTGATATCACCTAGGTCTGTATACTTTGCACATTGTACATATAGAAATAAAGATATTATATTATTATTATTATTATTATTATTAAGCATAATCATCCATCAGAAGACTGGTACTATCTTACAAATTACCATTATGTATTTCATTACAGCAAATACTGCTGTAATTTATGTAAAATGCTGTCTACCTTCGTTACAACGTGTTCAAACTGTTCAATCGTACCTCTGGTACTAATTCTGAATAGTATATACATACCTTAAATATTTATATTTTAACAACGTCCTCCCTAATAGATGGAAAGACTTGGTTTTCTGTAATGGACGGCACGCTAGGCAGGGGAGACCTCTATATTCCCACGTACCACCTTACTTGGTTGGGTCATTAAATGTAACTTGTTCACTACTAGTGAAGAATACTTTAATGCCTAAAATAGGGACTAAATTAAGCTCTTCGTGTATATACACGTTGGAACATATACCTTACGGTGTATATATTCTTGCGTGACGTAAATATTTTTGCTCATAGTGGAAAATATTTTAAATATTAACCTGGAGTGTAAATAACCCAGGAAGAGTAGGGAAAAAGACGGATCAACACCCCCAGAATTCTTCGATATATTTATAGAACATAGCAGAGGAGACATCTGTGTTAGTTTACGCACAGATTTACGCCGTTATTGTTCTTCGTGGGCTATGTTTTCGCTTGGGATTATATGTCTGTGTTAGTTTACGCACAGATTAGTGTCGTTTCTCGTGAACAGTGTTAAGTGCGTCAGAGTCGTGAGCCACGTGAGGGTGGCTAAGGGCTCCCTCCGGGGACCTGAGCCTCACAGCCCTGAGCCCCGTGTGGGCGGCTGTGAGGTCACAGTCTGCAGCTCAGCTGCTGGTTCAGTCCCCACACCTACAGTCACCATGTCAGGCCCAGGAGAGCGGCCTAAACGTTTATTGGAATGCGAGGACAAGTCGGAGGACGACGTGGGGCCGATGGGAGCCCCCACCAAGAAGGCCAAGGATGCTGTAGAGAATGCTGTATCTGTAGATCTGCCACTAGTTCAGCCGGCAGATGCTATCCAAGAAGATCTGGTCCCCAGATGGACATGGGGGGCCACCAGGAGGCTGTGGCTCCTCAACAGGCGGGGTTGGTGCCCGACCAGGTACCTGCCCCAGTTGCATCAGCCACCCCAGAGGATGGGGAATGGCTGACTCCTCGTGGAAGACAGACTTCCCGCTCTGCTCGGACAACTGCAACCATGGCCTTCAACAAATTCAAGGTTCCCGATTACGGGTTTGTGAGGTATCTGGAGGGCATCAATCCCCTCCAGCTCCGCTGCGAGTTCACTCTCAGGAACGAGATTTTGGTCGTTCCTCGGGACGAGGACTCATACGAGGTATTAAAGGGGCTGGTTGTGACGCATCCCAGCATGGTGGAACTGATTGCTTGGGAGAAGGTGTACAAGGGGGTGCTCTTACACGTCCCTGTGCCCCTTCCATTGGACCCCATTTTGGAACTGCCCAATATTGTCAAGGCAGAGCGACTCACTGCCAAGGTGAACAAGGTGCCCACCCGACAGGTGCTGATACACCACAAAGGCCCACTCCCCACGCACCTGGACCTTGGGGTCTGGGGAAGGTTCAAGACCCGGCCGTACCTGATAGGCCCACTGCAGTGCTTCAACTGTCAGGGTTCAATCATATTGCAGCCACCTGCCAGCGAGGGAAGAGGTGTGGAGTGTGCAGCAAGGCACACGACTCGAAGGACTGCATTGCACTCCTCAAACAACCGACCAGCGAGACCTCTCGGCCGGAGCCCAAGTGTGCCAACTGCTCAAAGAGGCACCATGCCTGGAACCAGAGCTGTCCTGTGATGGTGCAGCACTGGCAGCGAGTGCGTCACCGGAACGGCTTGGCACCGCGGCAACGCCCAACCTCAGACCTGCCCAACAACAGTCAGCATGGGCTCCAACCACGACACCACAATTGCCACAGGTGGGCGATACCTGCGAGTTCCCGGTACTGGGCTCCCAGCAGAGGCATCAGGGGCAGTCAATGGCTTGCAGCCAGCAAGGTGGCCAAGAAGACAGAGTCACTGGGAAAGCGACAACAGGCCAGGAACACTGCCCAGCAGGCCACTGCTGGGCACAGACTATCCACGCCATCTCGCCAGCATGCCTCTTCCCGAGGGCAGGCCCCTCCTGCAATGTCCAGAGTCAAGCAGCGGCTCCCCGCCAGGAGACCCGGACGTCCACGGCCACTCCGGCCGGACCCAGGGTGCACCCAGCTTATGCAGCTGCAGTGTCGACAGCCACCCAAACTTACCCGCTGGCTCAGGACCAGCACCAAGAGTCGTCCGACCCAACGCCTACAGAGGTAATGGTAGATTCATTTCCTACTCGTCTGAAGAAAACCGTTGGGGTCATCTCAGAGCTCCTCACTCGCCTGCTGCCGTCGGCGGAGGACAGGGGCGCCTGCAGACAGCTCCTGTCGTGGATGCTAGGCGTTGTCCTCCTGGACAGGAAGGACTCAATGGAACTTCAAGCCATCATCCAAGAGTCCTTCCAGTCCGTGATGGAGGAGACCCGGGTCACCAACAACGGAGGACAACATGTCCCAGGCGGAGATGGAATCAGAGGGTCCCCTCTACTTCCCTTGAAGATCCTTCAGTGGAACATTTGTGGGCTACGGAGGAAACTTCACTTAGTGATTGAAGCTGCGGTACAAGATGAGATCGATGTCTTCCTGCTCCAGGAGACACTTACCGAACCAACACATCAATCACCGCCACGTATCCCGGGATTCTCGGCTTACCTTCAGCGCCTGGAAGGCGTTGGCAGGGGCACAGCAGTCTACGTCAGGAATACTATCCCTCACTCTATCTCCACTGACCCCATCGACTGCGGGGAGGGGTGGAGGTACAGGCCGTCACCTTACACCTTCCGGATGGACCTCTCGTGATTTACAACATATACAGAAGCCCTAGGTCCACCCTTGACATTTCAGAGGTGGCTGCACTCGCCCCCCTGGAGGGTCTTATTGTGGCTGGGGATGTCAATGCCCATCACCTAATACTTAATTCTGTCTCCCCCACCAACGCGGCAGGGAGGCACCTTGCGACTATGCTGGAGGATGTACCTAAGATCGCCCTCCTCAACAATGGGGAGCCAACCCATCACTACGGTGGCCGTCTGGACATCACACTCATCTCCAGACGGCTGCTCTCAAGTGCAAGTTGGGAGGTCCACCCCGTCTAACCAGTGATCACTTTGCAGTAGTCACTACGCTGATGGCCCAGCGGCACCCACCTCCTACGCATACCCCCAGATGGAATCTCAAGAAGGCCGACTGGCCATGCTTCCGAGAGGTCATCGAGCGCTGGTGGGCGGAGACTACTCTACCAGATGATCCAGATGAGGCGGCTCAGAACCTACAGGCAGCCTTCACGTTGGCAGCTGAGGCAGCCGTACCTAGGATTATGGGCAGAGGGTCATACAAGCGTGACTGGTGGTTCTACAATGAGGTAATCAAGGAACAGAACCGCCGCATCAATGTCGTCCGCAAGATGCACAGGCGCAATCCACGGCCGAGTCCATGCATCTGCTAAGGGAAGTGGTGCGGCATGCGCGCCATGTCTCGCACAGGGTCCGGCAGGCTAAATGGTTTGAGTGGTGTGCCTCCCTCAGCTACTCCACCACCTTATCTGAGATATGGACCAAGCTACGAATGGCCACTGGGCAGTGTCGCAGTGTGGCTCAAGCACACCCAGATCCTGCAGCAGAGGCTGAGCGACTGGTGGAACTCTTCACCTCCAGAGCAGCTATGGCTCAACTGCCTCAGGAGCTCCAGGACCTACAGAACGCTCTCCTTCCTAGAAGGGTGGGGGCGATCCCAAACAGCGTGCCAGGCAAAGGATTCCACCAACGAAGACTTCACTGACCGGGAGCTCCAGGCAGCCTTCACATCTCATCGGGACACTGCACCTGGGCATGATGGTGTTACCTATGGCATGATCACTCGGTCTGGCCAGTCTGGTCACGAAGCTGTCCTGGGGTCATCAACCGGACTTGGAGAGCCGGCAGACTCCCTGCTGTATGGAAGGAGGCTGACATCATACCAATTCCTAAACTCCGGGGATCCTGGCAGTGTGAGGCCCATCTCCCTCACCAGTTGCATCTCCAAGGTGTCTGAGAGGATGGTGCTGGAGCGACTGAGGTGGAAGCTTGGTCCTCCTCATGGACACCTCTATGGGTTCACCAAAGGAGTGGGCACCTTTGAAAGCCTTACAACCCTACTGGCCAGCATTGGGTCAGACGCCCAAGCTCACATTGTTGTCTTCCTCGACCTTGAGAAAGCTTTCGAGCTCGCCAGTGCACCTGCCGTCCTTGCACTCTTGGCCCGCAGAGGAGTTAAGGGCAGGCTGCTTGCATGGCTTCGATCCTATCTCCAGGACAGGCGTGCCCGGGTCCGTTTCCAGGGGCATACTTCTTCTCTCAAGACCCTCGAAAATGGCACTCCACAGGGCGGGGTACTTAGTCCCGCCCTGTTCAATGTACTGATGCACCAGCTTGTGAGCTTGCCTTTCTCCACAGGCACCTTCCTGCTCAGCTACGCCGATGACCTGGCTCTTGTCATATCCAGGAAGCGCCGGCTGTTGCACCGAGCCCAGGAGGACCTCGATCTACTGGCTTCCACCTGACGTCGCCTGGGGCTCAAGATATCTGCAGCAAAATCCAAAGCCATGATCCTTCGCACTAGGGAACCCAATGAGAGGCTGCAGATCCTGGGCATCAACCTGGAATGGGTTCACAGCTATAGGTACCTTGGCATCTACATTGACAAGCAACTCACCTTCCAGAAACATGTACGCCACATCAAAGAGAGAGCTTTGCAGAGGGTCCGGGCAATGAGTGCCATGGCCAACCCTAAGTTTCGGGGCCAGCCTTGAGGTCATGAGGTTGCTCTACATACAGGCCGTACGCTCGCTCATCGACTACGGGGCGCTTGCTCTGGTTCACGCCAGGCCCACGAACATCAAGTGTCTCTGTGTAGTCCAAAACACAGCTGTACGGGCCATGCTGGGGTCGCCTAGGTGGGCCAATGCGGTGGCTCTGAACTTCGAGGCGCAGCTGCAGCCCCTTGAGGACAGGATCCAACTTATAGCTGCCAAGAGGATAGCAAAGTACCTCCGCCTCCCAGGAGCTGAAAAACTGATGAGGGATATACGGGTCCACCAGTGACATGTCATACCAATGCACCGCGGCCGCCGGTGGTTGTGGTCAGTTGCAGATGCCACAAGGAAGCTCCTGCCCATGCCATTGCTCCAGGATGGAGGCTGCGACAGACCTGCAACAAACTACACGGTGCCGCCCCCTTGGGCGCCAGAGCTGTTGGCAGTGCACTGGACAGCCCTACCAGGCAGCAAGAGGCATTGTCCCCAGCACATTCTGCAACAACTTGCTTCAGCTAGCATTACGGTGTGGAAACCCCTGGGTGTGTGCCATATTACACTGATGGCTCCAGAGACCCAGAGGCGGGCCGAACAGCTGCTGGGATGTTCCACAGCAATCTGACGGCAGGATGGCGCCTCCCAGACCATTGCACCATACTCCAGGCTGAACTCTACGCCATTCAACGAGCTCTGCAGCATGTGATTGCAGACCATCAGCATCCTCCCGTCATCCATGTTGATTCCAAGTCAGCAATTATGCACAAAGAGCCAAGGGACAACATACACTTACTCACGTCCATTCGGGGCGACCTGCAGACGCTCATGGCCCAGGGTCGCAGAGCCACCATCAACTGGATCCCAAGCCATGTGGGTATCCCAGGCAATGATGCAGCAGATGAGGCTGCTAAGGCCGCAACGCTCGAGGCACAGCCACGTGGTGCAATCGCCATCAGCCTCAGCCAGATTATGCTATGGGCTACCAGTGCGGCCAGGCGCCCACTTCCTGACCCTGGGGATTCCCGGAGCCGCCGCTGGTATGACAGGGCGACTCACAGGGCACCCCCTCCAACCATTCGGAAGCAGCCCAGGGAACTGCGGGTGGCTATCCACCGCCTGCGCTTAGGGTATCCCACCACTGCACAGATCATTGAACAAGCAAGAGAGGAGCTCTGTGCCCACTGTGACCGGATGGTTTCCACTCCCCTGGTGCACTACCTGTTAGACTGCCAAGCTACATTGTCCCTTCGCCGCAGACACTTCCCGATGACCCCGGTGGGGCGGGCCCGGGAAGATGAGGCGGCACATCTGGTGTACTTGGCTGTTAAAGATTTGGAGACCTTACTCCCAGTCATTGCATGTCACCCGCCCCCCCGCTGACGTCACTGTGAAGGCCTGCTGAGGGCCTCCGTTGCACCCTGCACCAACTACCATTGGAGCAACTACCTTTTGGGACTTCGTTTGTCCATAGATTCGGAGAGGACCCCTCTTCCCACCAAAGGAATACCACACATGTACCTTTAACGTCGATACATGACACTTCCCTACAGGGGAACCGATGCCGGGTCGCCAAATTGGAAGAGACCCGGGCCGGGATCCATACCGGCAGATCATATAGAATAGAATAGAATAACCCAGGAAGGCTAAAAAACAAACTTTGTCTTATTTCCACTAGGTTCTTTTAATGTTTCCCAAGATGCAACCCACATACCTACTTACTGGTAGGTGAACAGGGGCAACAGGCAAAGATTTTATACAGATTATTATCGCAAAAGTTTAGTAACCCATGTTAACCCAATAGAGCCATTATGTTTGTTGTATTTTAACTGGGGTCCATTAAGGCCTTTTCCCAAAAATACGACCCATACCAGCCAGCTAACACCCAGGTACCTGCTTACTGTTAGGTGAACAGAAGCAACAGGTGTAAGGAAACGTACTCAATGTTTCCAGTCCAGTCGCTCGGTTGGAGCCAAGATACTTCAGATGCGAGTCGAATGTGCTACCACTGGAGCCACGAGCCATGTTATGAATATCTATGTACTTTTCCTTGTAAGAAATGTATCATGTTAAGAGGCACTAAAACAGTGAGACTACCACTCCTGAACAATCCATCTCAAAATTATATTCTAGATTTCGAGCATAAAATATAACTGTTTCATAAAAGAAAACTTGTGTGGCACTGATCCAACCAACCTGCTAAACTACTCATTAAAGGACACTGATATCTAGAAACACAAGTATAGTACAGTGTTTCCGCCTCACTTGAGACCACTATACAATAACCACAACGGAGTTACAAATGCTGTTATTGAATAATCCTGATTATCACATCTCGTACAAGTACACACATAGCACTTACGTGAACATGCAGAAAACAATATTCGTAAAACAATAGTAAGATTGAAAACAATTAACATTAATTCACTGAAAACTTCTTGTTGGCAAAAATGTTTGCTTAATTGTAGTAATAAAACTAAAGTTACATAAAGTATGAGTATTCGTGTTAAAAATGGCAAAATACAAGAGCTGTATTAATATTCTTCATAAATGCCGAATGACAAAGATCTATGAAGATTCCTCTAGAAAATAGTATACTGGTTTATTCACTAGCTAGCCGTTAACACACTCAAATAAAAATTATGCCAGACCTAAAGCCCTTGTATAGGTTAGTCTGGGTTAATATCCCTCCGGGTTAACATATCAGAATTCAATCTTCTTCGATGTCTTGTCTACGAGTAGTAATTAATTACACCACCAGGAGACATGATCCTAAAACTGAAGTGTGGCAAGACAACACCGTAGACAACACGGACTATTAATTGGTCAGTGCCACTCGTGCTGTGACTGAACATACCACCATAATGACAGTAGTGAGCAGTGCCACTCATCTTGTAAGTGAACATACTACTATAATGACAGCAGTGGGCAGTGCCATTCATCCGATAAGTGAATATTAATGACAGTATTGGACAGCGAAACTTAAGTGAATATAACACCACAATAACAGCATCTGCAACGACACTTTATAAGTAAACATACCACCAGAGTTGATATGCCTCTGTTGATATCATCTTTATCCTCGGCTGTTAAATCTGTCAGAATTTATTACCTTAACAAATTAGTTGTAAAACCATAAACAAACTTTGATGGCTAGAATTTTGTGAATGTGTGAAGCAACTCTTGCGCCAAGAAGAAAAGAAACACTTACTGAGGCGACTTATCAGAGCGTATGACATCAGATGCAAAATGGATGGTGGGTGGTATTGACAGTGGGTCGATGTTCCCTTACTGGCAGGTGATATATCTTGACCACCAAGCAGGCTGTCAGGTATTCAGTGGTAGATGCCAGCGCTGGAAGACCTACTTCTATATGCGTGCCACGGAGAGTGTCACCCTGGTGTCCATAGCATGACTTGTCGATTTCTTTTGGATCATCTCCAATATTTATCGTTCTTGTTGTTGGTTTATTTATCAGGCAGAATTATCACCTTACGCGATCCTTAATCATACGATGATCCGCTCAATGACTTCTTAGGAGCTATATAAGGATTTCATTGTGACACTGATTACTTGTGGTCGCATACTGATCACTTTAGAACAGATTTATTAATTGTGGGAGAACCCTTAGCTGTCTTGACTTCTGCGGGGTTACTGCGCAAGTTAATCAACAGCTGAGAGGACATTCATCCCTGGCACCTGTACGGGGAGACATTATAACCTCGAGTATCCCGCCGCTCCTCGAGTTATGTACCATTGTTATAAAGGTGAAAATATAGTGCAGCTAAATAAAAACCTTGTCCTGGCCAAAGGGGTAATCACTTGATTTATCATCGTCATTCCTTAACACTGAAACCGAGAACAAGCCAACGTTCCGGTACGTCCTGGATTCCTGACTTACTTCATAATGAGGCATTGGAAGACGAACAAAACGCAGATGTGATTTACACAGATTTTGCAAAGGCGTTTGACAAATGCGATCATGGAGTGATAGCGCACAAAATGAGGGCCATAGGCATTACGGGGAAGGTAGTCAGATGGATTTTCGGGTTCCTAACACACAGAACACAAAAAGTAATAGTAAACAGAGCAAGATCCAGCATCAACGAGGTCAAAAGCTCAGTGCTCCAAGGCACTGTCCTGGCACCTCTGCTGTTTCTCATCCTCATAGCAGACATAGATAAAAACACCCAGGACACTTTTGTATCATCATTTGCAGATGATACTAAAATAAGCATGAAAGTCACTACGG
This sequence comes from Cherax destructor, assembly GCA_009830355.1. Classification (NCBI taxonomy): domain Eukaryota; kingdom Metazoa; phylum Arthropoda; class Malacostraca; order Decapoda; family Parastacidae; genus Cherax; species Cherax destructor. Next base: position 147,202 of record WNWK01000695.1, read on the forward strand.
TAGAAGACACTGAAAAATTACAGGAGGACATAAGCAGGGTCTTCCAGTGGGCAGTGGAGAACATGACGTTCAATGGTGATAAGTTTCAGCTGCTTAGGTATGGAAAGAATGAAGAACTCAAAAGGAACACTATATACAAAACTCAACAGGGTCACCAAATAGAACGAAAGGAACACGTAAAAGACTTGGGAATATTTATGTCAGCTGACCTTTCTTTTAAGGACCATAACAAGACAAAGATCACAACAGCCAGGAAGATGACGGGGTGGATATTGAGAACTTTCAAAAAAAGGGAAATAATGCCGATGGTGACACTCTTCAAATCGCTAGTGCTCCCTCACTGAGAATACTGCTCAGTGCTGACGGCCCCGTTCAGGGCAGGAGAAATATCAGAGCTGGAACAAATTCAGAGATCGTTTACGGCTCACATTGAGCCATTGAAAAATGTAAATTATTGGGAACGCCTTCAAGTCTTGAACATGTACTCATTGGAGCGGAGGAGAGAGAGATACATGATAATATATACCTGGAAAGTACTCGAGGGCCTGGTCCCAAATCTGCACACTGCCATAACAACATACTGGAGTGAGAGATATGGGAGGAAGTGTAAAATAAACCCAGTGAGGAGCAGGGGTGCGGTGGGGACAATACGGGAACACTGTATTAATATCCGGGGTCCCAGACTATTCAACATCTTACCAGAAGATATCCGAAACACGGCTGGAACCAGTGTAGAAGCCTTCAAGAGGAAACTGGACAAGTATCTTCACCAAGTGCCAGATCAACCAGGCTGTGATGGATATGTGGAGCAGCGGGCCTCCAGCAGCAACAGCCTGGTTGACCAGGCAAGCACCAGACGAGCCTGGCCCATGGCTCGTCTGGCTCGCCTGGCCCATGGCCAGGCTCCGAAAGTAGTGAAACTCTCGAAACTCTTCAAAGGTAAAGTAAAGTTATATCCAAAATGACCCGAAACGTCCAATTTTCATTTCCAATTTGTGGGTTTATTATGAAACGAACGTATGCAGTGAAAATATGCATTACCGTAAGCGTGGAAAACGGGACAATGTTAAGTGAATAAACTGCACGAATCTAGGATGGCAGAATTGCTGACAAGTATGGCAGCGAGCCACTTGCTGCGCAGGAAACATTTATTATAGATGACGTTTCGCTCTGGCTATAGTTTTATCAAGTTAATTAACTTGATATATACGCCGAAAGATATGTGTGTGTGGTATATATATATATATATATATATATATATATATATATATATATATATATATATATAACTGAACAGTTTTATCGAATAGGTAAAACTGGTCAATTAGCAAAAACTCATTTAAAATTAAGTCTTTTCTAAAATTTTATCTTATACGTTTAAATATATATATTTTTTCATTGATGTTAATGTAAAAATTAATAATATTGTACCAAAAGAATCTTAGAAAACTTACCTAACCTTAATATAACAAGTGCAATTTAATTTAGCCTAATCCAACTAAATATATTTTAGATAAGTTTACAATAATTTAATAATAAACAAACACAATGATATACATTTGTTTCGTTAGGTTCAGAATGATTTTTGCGAAATTATTGCATACACAAATTTTCGCTTGCCTTATTCGGGAAGATGAGCGCTGCTATTTAAGCCAAAATAGCAAGTTTTACCTATTCGGCACGACATATATATGAAAGAAATCACAAAACGCGTAATTGAAAATATGTATGTATACGCATACAGTATTTATATACATACAGTATGTATATGCATGTACATATACATATATAGTGTACATGTACATATATAGTGTGTATATACATGTATATACACACACTGAGAGTTTACTTGAATCCCTACTTTAGGGATTAAAGTATTCTTAATTGGTGGTGAGCAGATTACATGCAGCCTTAATTACCCTCTTGTAGTTGATAGGCTTTTTAAGTCCCATTAACCAACCGATCAAATGTCTTTCTACCAATCCAGGCATCAGGAAGGGTGCAGATAAAGGCCCTACAGTGTGGTGCTCGTAAAATGTTCCCTCTGGAACTAGTGAATGTCTACTGGCAGCAGCACATACGGTATGCTGCTAGTGTGGACCCCATCAACCCGGCGCCGCATTGTCCCTTCCTTGGAGCTACTCCTTTTTTGTGACTGGTCGCTACACACACCCAAGCTTCAGCATTTCCATGCTGGCTATCGCACCTACCCGGCGTGGGGCTCCTTGCACGGAGCACAGGCACAACTGGTAATAAAGATTTGTATCACAAAACCTCGAAAGACACATAAAGTGAGGATTGTGAAAAGCACAGAGAGAAGTGAGCAATGTGCTGGGAGATTAACATGAATATATAACCGGATTTGAGAGTCCCGTATCGCTAACTACATAGACTACACACTCCAGCATCCCTCACACCCAAGCCTCTCACACTACCTTCCCTCATAACTAAGCCTCCCTCACACCCAAGCCTCCCCCACACCAGATCTCCCTCACACTCAAGCCTCCCCCACACCAAGCCTCCCTCACACCCAAGCCTCCCTCACACCCAAGCCTCCCTCACACTCTACCTTCCCTCACACCCAAGTCTCCTTCACACTCTACCTTCCCTCACACCCAAGCCTCCCTCACACTCTACCTTCCCTCACACTCAAGTCTCCTTCACACTCTACCTTCCCTCACACCCAAGCCTCCCTCACACTCTACCTTCCCTCACACTCAAGTCTCCTTCACACTCTACCTTCCCTCACACCCAAGCCTCCCTCACACCCAAGTCTCCTTCACACTCTACCTTCCCTCACACCCAAGCCTCCCTCACACAAAAAGTCTCATTCACACTCTACCTTCCCTCACACCCAAGCCTCCCTCACACCCACTATTACTCCTATGAATGAATGACTCAGTAATAGACGAAAGGTAGTTACCTCCATGATCGGTCCTTGACCAAATCCTTCTCAAAACATTCATGATCTTGAAACGAAACTAACATTTCAAAACACAAAGTTTACCATTGACACCACCAATATAAACACGATATATCACATTTTATTAAATATCCTCCAGACACTGTTGTTCTTATTCAAGCAAGTCACTGCTCTTGTATACATGACCTGCAATAACAAGTATATTTTCTTATTACAATAATTTATCTTGAAGAATATCTCTTCAAACAATACATTCTAATTTTACTGCCTCAATTTTTGAACGTTGTTTTCAACACCCCAGTTTCTTAACACTCAGTTTTTCCTCAAATGCTATATTCTTTATTTTAAACTAGGTTACATTAGAATGACTTTGGTTAGGATAGAAAAATCTACAAAACGTGTATTTAACCACAAATAAGCATACTACACAAACCGACCGCGATACGTTTGGCAACGAGGTGTTGAGGAAAAACTGGCAGCATTGAAATCTTTACGTTTATCACTCTCGCACCGGAAATGGGTCGTTCCAGAAGTCAAGAATCTGTAAGGTAATTCATGAAAATTTGCGTATCGAGGGAAAGAGACAACACCAATGACTGGTCAACAAGTTTCACTGATAAGTTCTGTTATTATGGCTCGTATGCAAGCGAAAGAAAATGACTTGGCAGGTGATGAACATACTCCTAATGAAAAGTATAGTCGCCATTAGTACACTAAGAGAAAGCACAATTAGTGTCCGGGGCCCAAGACTGTTCAACAGCCTTCCACCAGCCATAAGGAGAATTGCCAATAGACCCCTGGTTGCCTTCAAGAGGGAGCTGGACAGATGCCTAAAGTCAGTAACGCCCAGTGTAACAAGGGCCAGTGTAACAAGGGCCAGTGTAACAAGGCCCAGTGTAACAAGGGCCAGTATAACAAGGCCCAGTGTAACAAGGGCCAGTGTAACAAGGCCAGTGTAATAAGGGCCGGGTCAACAAAAGTCGCAGTGTTGCTCTAAAGTGAAAAATCACCGCTCTCTTAATTTGCTGACGATCCTTTTCGCTCGCTCCATCAAACGCATAAATCGACGTTTTTCTTAGGAAGACAGGATACAATACGTCGAGGCCAAACTAATGACGGTACTCTCTAAAAGACTTGTATTTTCAAGGTGGCAGGAATATTGCTGACACTAATAACCCTTTGTTTAAAGCATACAAAACTGCAAACCTGCAAACTTTTACTACCTCGATAAATTAAGTTTAAACGCCTCTAATATTGGAAACGCCTAACTTCCCTTTAACACAAAAATTACTGAAGAAACCAGTTCTAAATCTGCACACATATTAATTGCTGTACGCGAGATGGGAAACCATTGTATACGATGCTAACAACAGACGTGCAATAAGCGACATTAATAAAACGACCAGGACTTTTTAAAACCCTTCCATGAAAGATACGGAAAAATACCATCAGACACCTAAGTGTCCTAAAATGAGAAACTTGACAATTTTCTCCGGACAGTTCCTGATTAGTTGGTTAATGGGGTTTAAAGCCCATCGACTACGCGAAGGTCATTAGGGATGTAATGCACCTGTTCACTGCCAGATAAGTATACGGTGTTATGCAGGTTTCTGCATGACATTTAAATATACGTAATATTGGAGAAGTGTGCCATAAATTTCAGGTAATTAGGAAAAACAGTAATAATAATGTATAACCTTTAGATAAATGTAAATAATAATTTTAGAAATATGCTGTGCTTTTGGTGAATACTGTAAAGTAAGTTTAAGCGGTGAATTAAGGAAATCCAGCTAGGGATTTATTTTCCAAATGTTTGTGGTGAGGGTGGCGGCGTCGCTTGGGGGACACATGGCGGCAGCATGGTAGCAGCGGGTGAGACAGAGCCTGGGTTCAGCTAAGTTTGTGATGTTGTATTCCCTTTTTGTGTAGCTAACTCAAGCCATAGGCACTTTTAATGGTGTACCAGTACACACCCTGGGCTCGGACATGGTCGGGGCTCGGAAGGACGAGTGTGAACTGAAGAAATAGGAGGAGATGTGTTCTGGAGGATGGGAGTGGTGGCTGAGCTGACCGCATAGTGAACTGTTTTGTTTTTGAAGTGACCACCCGGCCGCCTTCTCCGTCCTGTACTGTTTTTGAGGGGGTTTGGCTAATTGATATGTGAAGAGGTGTGTTTGGACTGTATATAGTTTAATATAAGTAAATAAATTTATATTTTCTTACCTAGGAATTTTTGTGTGGAACCTTCTGATACCCTAACCTAGTGAAGCACTAAACCACACTGGTAATATCAGCTTTGTTTATGGGGATAGACCTGGAAGGCCTAGTTTTACAGGTGTTTTGTGTAACTTTTACCCTTTGCCCTTAGACAAGGCATTAGGCCTCAGGAAAACCCCAATTTCTGCGTAACATGCGGTAATTCCTAAAATAGTGATTCAAGTAAACGCAACAAACACACGCTGAGAGGTATACAATGAATATTGTGTCAGTCTGCCTGTGGTGTCTACGCTGGTTTACGTGTGCGACAACACTGACTAAACCGTGAAGCAGGAGACGTGGTGTGAGCACCATGAAGCAGGAGACGTGGTGTGAGCACCATGAAGCAGGAGACGTGGTGTGAGCACTGCTAACAGGCGGTGATCCTTGGAGCCATCAATACTTCAATAACACCAATGTTTGCTAACAAGATGAATGGCACCGCCCAATAAGCTTTTCCTTCGGGACAAAGTTACTCGAGAACCCAATGTTAGATTTTTAATTATGTAACTGATTAAAGTTGTATATGGAATTCAAAATTACATAGTAGATCAACCTTTCAATTGAGTAATGAACCGTTGTGTTAACATGTGCAGCCTCTGGCGAGTAGCGCAGCACAGGCTCAGCCGTTGTGTTAACATGTGCAGCCTCTGGCGAGTAGCGCAGCACAGGCTCAGCCGTTGTGTTAACATGTGCAGCCTCTGGCGAGTAGCGCAGCGCAGGCTCAGCCGTTGTGTTAACATGTGCAGCCTCTGGCGAGTAGTGCAGCGCAGGCTCAGGTGTTGTGTTAACATGTGCAGCCTCTGGCGAGTAGTGCAGCGCAGGCTCAGCCGTTGTGTTAACATGTGCAGCCTCTGGCGAGTAGCGCAGCGCAGGCTCAGCCGTAGTGTTAACATGTGCAGCCTCTGGCGAGTAGCGCAGCGCAGGCTCAGCCGTAGTGTTAACATGTGCAGCCTCTGGCGAGTAGCGCAGCGCAGGCTCAGCCGTAGTGTTAACATGTGCAGCCTCTGGCGAGTAGCGCAACGCAGGCTCAGCCGTTGTGTTAACATGTGCAGCCTCTGGCGAGTAGCGCAGCACAGGCTCAGCCGTTGTGTTAACATGTGCAGCCTCTGGCGAGTAGCGCAGCACAGGCTCAGCCGTTGTGTTAACATGTGCAGCCTCTGGCGAGTAGCGCAGCGCAGGCTCAGCCGTAGTGTTAACATGTGCAGCCTCTGGCGAGTAGCGCAGCGCAGGCTCAGGTGTTGTGTTAACATGTGCAGCCTCTGGCGAGTAGCGCAACGCAGGCTCAGCCGTAGTGTTAACATGTGCAGCCTCTGGCGAGTAGCGCAACGCAGGCTCAGGTGTTGTGTTAACATGTGCAGCCTCTGGCGAGTAGCGCAACGCAGGCTCAGGTGTTGTGTTAACATGTGCAGCCTCTGGCGAGTAGCGCAACGCAGGCTCAGCCGTAGTGTTAACATGTGCAGCCTCTGGCGAGTAGCGCAACGCAGGCTCAGGTGTTGTGTTAACATGTGCAGCCTCTGGCGAGTAGCGCAGCGCAGGCTCAGCCGTAGTGTTAACATGTGCAGCCTCTGGCGAGTAGCGCAGCGCAGGCTCAGGTGGGTGTAGACTAGCTGAGTTGCGTCGTAAATATGTCACGTGTAGAAGGGAAATAAGCGGGTGATCGTATACCAGATACAACTGGGCTACATGTCAGGTGCATAATAAATACACCAGTGTATGGTGACTGGGGCAACACCCTGGATACCTTCGATGAGTTCCCAGAGTCTTTCTACTCAAGCAGACAAGTTGGAATAAATATGTCATGCAGAACAAGCATTTACTTTAGAAGTTTCACTCAAGAATGAGACTTATAAAGATATATCCAGAAAGTAACATCATCTAAAATCAATGCTCAATCAGAATTACACATCTTTATATTCCGGTTACACGTAGCGAGGAAGGTGGTGGGTGAGCGTACATCACACACACACACACACACACACACACACACACACACACACACACACACACACACTAACACACAACTGGGTGGTTACGTGCCACATGCCTGTGTGACGTCAAACTTTTTTTTAAAGTTGGAGGCAACCACTGCTGCCTAGGGGGGAAAACAAGGTAATGAGGCAGAAGGTACGGCGAGGAAGGGCAAGTTGAAGGAGTCTGTAGATGTTCACCATTCTGACTCCAGTACTAAGCCAATCATTTATTTTCTCGTCTTTTTTTAACATTAACCAGGACAAAATTGCTGGACACAGTGGTGTATACTGCCAGGCAGGAGAGTGGTGCTTTAAACAGTGGTGTATACTGCCAGATACGAGAGTGGTGCTTTAAACAGTGATGTATACTGCCAAATACAACAGTGTTGTATAATATAATAATATAATATAATAGTATTTGGTATTCGCTTTGAGCTGCATAAGTTTTAATTTGCCAATTTTATTTACCAAATTGTTTTCCATGTAATTATTGAGGAATGCATAAACGCTGGTGTATCTTTATTACAATTTTATTTGTGATGATTTTAAGCTTTATGGATGCAAAGTTGTCAGCTTTACTGAGGTACTTGTGAAAAGTGAAGTCTAAAAAAATTATGATAGGACTTACAGGATATGGCTAAGGGAAGAACTGTACTGTCTGGTGCTTCAAACATGAGTGCTGTCTGCTGCTTCAAACATGAGTGCTGTCTGCTGCTTCAAACATGAGTGCTGTCTGCTGCTTCAAACATGAGTGCTGTCTGCTGCTTCAAACATGAGTGCTGTCTGCTGCTTCAAACATGAGTGCTGTCTGCTGCTTCAAACATGAGTGCTGTCTGCTGCTTCAAACATGAGTGCTGTCTGCTGCTTCAAACATGAGTGCTGTCTGCTGCTTCAAACATGAGTGCTGTCTGCTGCTTCAAACATGAGTGCTGTCTGCTGCTTCAAACATGAGTGCTGTCTGCTGCTTCAAACATGAGTGCTGTCTGCTGCTTCAAACATGAGTGCTGTCTGCTGCTTCAAACATGAGTGCTGTCTGCTGCTTCAAACATGAGTGCTGTCTGCTGCTTCAAACATGAGTGCTGTCTGCTGCTTCAAACATGAGTGCTGTCTGCTGCTTCAAACATGAGTGCTGTACTACAGAAGGTAGTGCCTACCAGGACAGGTTCCATCCACCTCTACTGCTCTTCGTCCTCCACGTGGCTGGTGCAGCCAGACAACCACACTCCCTTGGTCACCCTTCCAACACCTCACCCCGGCTCCTACTACCCCGTCCCCTTAATGGGGAGTTGCAGAGTCACCCTTACTACACTCGGACCTCCTTAGTAACACCCCCCCCCTCAACTACTACTACTCCTACTACAACGCTGTCTGGAGCCGGCGCCTGCAGGGGAGTTAATGGTGTAGATGCCGGCCTCCACCACCACAGATACCAACACCAGCGTTTATAACAACAAACTTACATTGCACAAATCTCGAATATTAAAAAATAATCTCCGTTTCATGTGTATCAGAATATGCAGACACATGGGGCATCTGGAAAGAAAAAAATATGAAAAGTATAGCAAAATATGAGATGAATGGTGTATATCCACACACAAACAATGCATGGATAGCAGATATACTAAGAGGATGTATGGAGAATGGATATACTAAGAGGATGCATGGAGAGAGTGAATATACTAAAAGGATGTATGGAGAGAGTGAATATACTAAAAGGATGTATGGAGAGAGTGGATATACTAAAAGGATGTATGGAAAGAGTGAATATACTAAAAGGATGCATGGAGAGAGTGAATATACTAAAAGGATGTATGGAGAGAGTGGATATACTAAAAGGATGTATGGAAAGAGTGAATATACTAAGAGGATGCATAGAGTGAATATACTAAGAGGATGAATGGAGAAAGTGGATATACTAAAAGGATGTATGGAAAGAGTGAATATACTAAGAGGATGCATAGAGTGAATATACTAAGAGGATGAATGGAGAAAGTGGATATACTAAGAGGATGAATGGAGAGAGTGGATATACTAAAAGGATGTATGGAAAGAGTGAATATACTAAGAGGATGCATAGAGTGAATATACTAAGAGGATGCATAGAGTGAATATACTAAGAGGATGAATGGAGAAAGTGGATATACTAAGAGGATGCATGGAGAGAGTGAATATACTAAAAGGATGTATCTAGAGAGTGAATATACTAAGAGGATGCATGGAGAGAGTGGATACAGGTCACTGTGAACAAGGTGACCTTGCTGGTACTTTGTGCTTCCCCACTACCATCACCACCACTCCCCTCTGCCCCTACCAACATGCCCCTATGACATCAGTTACTGGACTACCATCAACCACCATCAGCTACTTGGGTCACCATCAGCTATTGGGGTCACCATCAACCACCATAAGCTACTGGAGTCACCATCAACCTCCATCGGCTACGGGAGTCACCATCAACCACCATCAGCTACTAGGGGTCACCATCAGCTACTACGGGCCACCATCAGCTACTAGGGGTCACCCTCAGCTATTAGGGGTCATCAGCTACTAGGGTCACCATCAGCTACTAGGGGGTCACCATCAGTTACTAGGGTCACCATCAGCTACAAGGGGTCACCATCAGTTACTAGGGTCACCATCAGCTATTAGGAGTCACCATCAGTTACTAGGGTCACCATCAGTTACTAGGGGTCACCATCAGTTACTAGGGTCACCATCAGCTACTAGGGTCACCATCAGCTACAAGGGGTGACCATCAGTTACTAGGGTCACCATCAGCTACTAGGGGTGACCATCAGTTACTAGGGTAACCATCAGCTACTAGGGGCCACCATCAGTTACTAGGGGTCACCATCAGTTACTAGGGTCACCATCAGCTACTAGGGTCACCATCAGCTACAAGGGATGACCATCAGTTACTAGGGGTGACCATCAGTTACTAGGGTCACCACCAGCTTCTAGGGTCACCATCAGCTACTAGGGTCACCATCAGCTACAAGGGGTCACCATCAGTTACTAGGGTCACCATCAGCTACTAGGGTCACTATCAGCTACAAGGGGTCACCATCAGCAACTAGGGGTCACCATCAGTTACTAGGGTCACCATCAGCTACAAGGGGTGACCATCAGTTACTAGGGTCACCATCAGCTATTACGGGTCACCATCAGCTACTAGGGGTGACCATCAGTTACTAGGGTCACCATCAGTTACTAGTGTCACCATCAGTTACTAGGAGTCAAAATCAGCTACTAGGGGTGACCATCAGTTACTAGGGTCACCATCAGTTACTAGGGTCACCATCAGCTACTAGGGGTCACCATCAGCTACTAGGGGTCACCATCAGTTACTAGGGTCACCATCAGTTACTAGGGTCACCATCAGTTACTAGGGTCACCATCAGTTACTAGGGGTCCTCATCAGCAACTAGGGGTCACCATCAGCTACTAGGGGTGACCATCAGTTACTAGGGTCACCATCAGTTACTAGTGTCACCATCAGTTACTAGGGGTCACCATCAGCTACTAGGGGTGACCATCAGTTACTAGGGTCACCATCAGTTACTAGGGTCACCATCAGCTACTAGGGGTCACCATCAGCTACTAGGGGTCACCATCAGCTATTACGGGTCACCATCAGCTACTAGAGGTGACCATCAGTTACTAGGGTCACCATCAGTTACTAGTGTCACCATCAGTTACTAGGAGTCAAAATCAGCTACTAGGGGTGACCATCAGTTACTAGGGTCACCATCAGTTACTAGGGTCACCATCAGTTACTAGGGTCACCATCAGTTACTAGGGGTGACCATCAGCTACTAGGGGTCACCATCAGCTACTAGGGGTGACCATCAGTTACTAGGGTCACCATCAGTTACTAGTGTCACCATCAGTTACTAGGGGTCACCATCAGCTACTAGGGGTGACCATCAGTTACTAAGGTCACCATCAGTTACTAGGGTCACCATCAGCTACTAGGGGTCACCATCAGCTACTAGGGGTCACCATCAGTTACTAGGGTCTCCATCAGTTACTAGGGTCACCATCAGTTACTAGGGGTCACCATCAGCTACTAGGGGTGACCATCAGCTACTAGGGGTGACCATCAGTTACTAGGGTCACCATCAGTTACTAGGGTCACCATCAGTTACTAGAGTCACCATCAACTACCACCAGCCACAGGTGTCACCATCATCTACCAAAAACAACATGAGATCAACACATAAATCTCACTTCAACAACGTATACAACTTAAGGAACAGCATATAAAAACATATAACAAAATCAGCCAGCACAAAAACTATTTCTTACAACTTTATAGTGTGGATAAATATGGAGAGAGAAAGCCTCGTCAAAATATAAGTACTAGTACTGTATATGTATGTGACTAGAGATTCAAACACTCCTACTGACAGTAAGTCAATATATGACGTTTAAAATGAGGACGCGCAGTACTGTAAACAAACACTAACTTAATAAAAAAATATATTAATAAAACAGTGATAATAAATAACGAATTTAGTGTGAAGTGATATAAAACACGTTTGAATAATATTGTTGAAACTTATTCACGTGCCGTTTAATTACAACAATTGTTAATAACTGTAGGAACAAACAAGGTACTGGCAGTATCATTATCTTCTTAGAGAAGCGCTAAACCCACAGGGCTCATACTGCAACTGGAGAATGGTGGGAAAATCAGGTTTGATTCGAGTTTAGCTTCAGGTGTTTACATGAAGTGCCCTTCACCAGCATGAAGGCCCCTTCTTCCCCATGAAGGGCAGGAGGACGGCAGGTGTAGCCCAGTCAATGTTACACAACACAACCAAGAATAGTGAATTTAAATTTCATCATTATCACAGTTTATCACCATTATCATTATCTCCGACCGTAGTACAAGACTTATAGACCAAATAAAATGAGGTGTTAAACCCGTATGGGTCATTCAGGACGTATGTGTGTGTGTGTGTTGTTAATGGTAGAAGCCAGACACTCTCCTGTTTGAACTGATGACTGCACACTCTTGCTGCTGCTGCTGTTGTTATTGCTGCTGCCCCTGCCAGTACATTATATACGCTGGCGTATATGGCTATATTGTTTACACCGTGAAGGACTGCACCAGCTCTCTCTCTCTCTCTCTCTCCCTTCCTTCCTTCCTTTCAATGCACCAACCTGTCCCTGACTTCCGTTCTGGATACCAAGTTATCTATACCTCGTGGTTTTCTATAGCAGTTTAGACGAATATGATATTTTCTCCTGCAGCAGAGTCAATATTAATTTTAACAAGGTACTCACTGGTTGTGTCTATTTCCTTCATGACAGGTGGAGGAGCATCAATCAGACCATCAGTGCATTGATGACAGGTGGAGGAGCATCAATCAGACCATCAGTTCATTGATGACAGGTGGAGGAGCATCAATCAAACCATCAGTGCATTGATGACAGGTGGAGGAGCATCAATCAGACCATCAGTGCACTGATGAAAGGTGGAGGAGTATCAATCAGACCATTAGTGCATTGATGACAGGTGGAGGAGCATCAAATCAGACCATCAGTGCATGATGACAGGAGAGGAGCATCAACTCAGACCATCAGTGCATGATGACAGGTGGAGGAGCATCAATCAGACCATCAGTGCACTGATGACAGGTGGAGAGCATCAATCAGACCATCAGTGCATTGATGACAGGTAAGGAGCATCAATCAGACCATCAGTGCACTTGATGCAGGTGGAAGAGCATCAATCAGACCATCAGTGCATTGATGACAGGTAAGGAGCATCAATCAACCATCAGTCATTGATGCAGGTGAGGAGCATCAATCAACCATCAGTGCATTGATGACAGGTGGAGGGGCATCAATCAGACCATCAGTCATGATGACAGGTGAGGAGATCAATCAAACCATCAGTGCATTGATGACAGGTGGAGGAGCACAATCAGACCATCAGTTCATTGATGACAGGTGGAGGAGCATCAATCAGACCATCAGTGCATTGATGACAGGTGGAGGAGCATCAATCAGACCATCAGTGCACTGATGACAGGTGGAGGAGCATCAATCAGACCATCAGTGCACTGATGACAGGTGGAGGAGCATCAATCAGACCATCAGTGCACTGATGACAGGTGGAGGAGCATCAATCAGACCATCAGTGCACTGATGACAGGTGGAGGAGCATCAATCAGACCATCAGTGCACTGATGACAGGTGGACAAGCATCAATCAGACCATCAGTGCACTGATGACAGGTGGAGAGCATCAATCAACATCAGTGCATTGATGACAGGTGGAGGAGCATCAATCAGACCATCAGTGCACTGATGACAGGTGGAAGAGCATCAATCAGACCATCAGTGCATTGATGACAGGTGGAGGAGCATCAATCAGACCATCAGTGCATTGATGACAGTGGAGGAGCCATCAGACCATCAGTGCACTGTGACATGTGAGGAGCATCATACATCGTCATGATGACAGGTGGAGGAGCATCATTCAGACCATCAGTGCATTGATGACAGGTGGAGGAGCATCAATCAGACCATCAGTGCATTGATGACAGGTGGAGGAGCATCAATCAGACCATCAGTGCATTGATGACAGATGGAGGAGCATCAATCAAACCATCAGTGCATTGATGACAGGTAGAGAAGCATCAATCAGACCATCAGTGCACTGATGACAGGTGGAGGAGCATCAATCAGACCATCAGTGCATTGATGACAGGTGGAGGAGCATCAATCAAACCATCAGTGCATTGATGACAGGTGGAGGAGCATCAATCAGACCATCAGTGCATTGATGACAGGTGGAGGAGCATCAATCAGACCATCAGTGCATTGATGACAGGTGGAGGAGCATCAATCAGACCATCAGTGCATTGATGACAGGTGGAGGAGCATCAATCAGACCATCAGTGCATTGATGACAGGTGGAGGAGCATCAATCAGACCATCAGTGCATTGATGACAGGTGGAGGAGCATCAATCAAACCATCAGTGCACTGATGACAGATGGAGGAGCATCAATCAAACCATCAGTGCATTGATGACAGTTAGAGAAGCATCAGACCATCAGTGCACTGATGACAGGTGGAGGAGCATCAATCAGACCATCAGTGCATGATGACAGGTGGAGGAGCATCAACAAACCATCAGTGCATGATGACAGGTGAGAGCATCAATCAGACCATCAGTGCATGATGACAGGTGGAGGAGCATCAATCAGACCATCAGTGCATTGATGACAGGTGGAGGAGCATCAACAACCATCAGTGCATTGATGACAGGTAGGAGCATCAATCAGACCATCAGTGCATTGATGACAGGTGGAGGAGCATCAATCAGACCATCAGTGCATTGATGACAGGTGGAGGAGATCAATCAACCATCAGTGCATTGATGACAGGTGGAGGAGCATCAATCAACCATCAGTGCATGATGACAGGTGGAGGAGCATCAATCAGACCATCAGTGCATTGACAGGTGGGAAACATCAATCAACCATCAGTGCATGATGACAGGTGGAGGAGCATCAATCGACCATCAGTGCATTGATGACAGGTGAGGAGCATCAACAAACCATCAGTCATGATGACAGGTGAGGAGCATCAATCAGACCATCAGTGCATGATGACAGGTGGAGGAGCATCAATCAGACCATCAGTGCATTGATGACAGGTGGAGGAGCATCAATCAGACCATCAGTGCATGATGACAGGTGAGGAGCATCAATCAACCATCAGTGCATGATGACAGGTGGAGAGCATCAATCAGACCATCAGTGCATTGATGACAGGTGGAGAGCATCAATCAACCATCAGTGCATTGATGACAGGTGGAGGAGCATCAATCAAACCATCAGTGCATTGATGACAGGTGGAGAGCATCAATCAGACCATCAGTGCATTGATGACAGGTGGAGGAGCATCAATAGACCATCAGTGCACTGATGACAGGTGGAGGCATCAATCAGACCATCAGCATGATGACAGTGAGGAGCATCAATCAGACCATCAGTGCACTGATGACAGGTAGGAGCATCAATCGACCATCAGTGCATTGGACAGGTGGAGGAGCATCATCAGACCATCAGTCATTGATGACAGTGGAGGAGCACACAGACCATCAGTGCATGATGACAGGTGAGGAGCACAATCAACCATCAGTGCACTGATGACAGGTGGAGGGCACAATCGACCATCAGTGCATGTGACAGTGAGAATCAATCAACCATCAGTCATGATGACAGGTGGAGAGCATCAATCAGACCATCAGCATTGATGACAGGAGGAGATCATCCATCATATTAAGGTAGAACACACCATCAGTGCATGATGACAGGTGGAGAATCAATCACATCAGTGCATGTGACAGGTGGAGGAGCACAATCAAACCATCAGTGATGATGACATAGGAGATCAATCAACCATCAGCATGATGACAGGTGGAGGAGATCAATGACCATCAGTGCATTGATGACAGTGAGGAGACACAGACCATCAGTGCTGTGACAGGTGGAGAGCATCAATCAACCATCAGCATGTGACGGTAAACACAACCACAGGCATGATCAGGAGGACATCACACATCAGCATGATACAGTGGAGGAATCAATCAGACCATCAGTATGATGACAGTGGAGGAGACACAAACATCAGTATGTGACAGGAGGCATCAGACCATACCATCAGTGCATGATGACAGGTGGAGGAGCATCAATCAGACCATCAGTGCATTTTTTTTTTTTTTTTTTTTTTTTTTTTTTAAAAAAAAAAAAAAAAAAAAAAAAAAAAAAAAAAAAAAAAAAAAAAAAACAATCAACCATCAGTGCATGATGACAGGTGGAGGAGCATCAATCAGACCATCAGTGCATTGATGACAGGTGGAGGAGCATCAATCAGACCATCAGTGCACTGATGACAGGTGGAGGAGCATCAATCAGACCATCAGTGCATTGATGACAGGTGGAGGAGCATCAATCAGACCATCAGTGCACTGATGACAGGTGGAGGAGCATCAATCAGACCATCAGTGCACTGATGACAGGTGGAGGAGCATCAATCAGACCATCAGTGCACTGATGACAGGTGGAGGAGCATCAATCAGACCATCAGTGCATTGATGACAGGTGGAGGAGCATCAATCAGACCATCAGTGCACTGATGACAGGTGGAGGAGCATCAATCAGACCATCAGTGCACTGATGACAGGTGGTCCTCAATAAGACCATCAACAAACTGGTAACCGCTGTCTTGGAAGGCCACACTACTCCATGACCCCGGACACTGACCACTGAAATCTAAATACAAACTCCACTGTAAGATAACACACAATAAGCTAAAATATCTAGAATAAAATGAGATGAATAAGATTAGAAAGCTAAAATAAGATGAATATAAGGCCAAGAAAAGATGGATAAGATAAAAAGAAGGGGGTTTAGCAAAGTGGATAATATAAGAAGAAGAAGACTTCAGCAAGATGTATAAGATGAAGAACAATATAACAAGAAGAAGCAAAATGATATAAACGTGCGTGGAGTGGCACTGAAAGTTAGGATATAGCTCTTGGAACCTAAGAGCAAAGGAAAAGACTCCCCAGGAACTAGTAAGAAAAATCTGATCATTTATTTTATTTTTTTTATAATTATTATTATTATTATCATCATAACGTTTGACTTTACCTTTGATGAGTTTCAAGAGTTTATCCACTCCCGGAGCCCGGCCATGAGCCAGGCTCGTCTGGTGCTTGCCTGGTCAACTAGGCTGTTGGTATTGGTGGCCCGCTGCCCCACATATCCATCACAGCCTAGACCTACAGAGGCCATACTGCCCCTGGGGAATAAGACGTAATCAAATCTGATCCAAGGAAAGTGAAAGTAGCTCCAATTCGTTGGATCAAGAGCTCTTCATTGCCAATAAATCTCCACTATCCAATAATTCATCCAGATTTCATAAACATTATACTCAAAAAAAAAATAGTTATAAACATATACATAGTTATAATAGACATTAAAAATCAGAGTTATCATAAACATTATATTCACACATAGTTATCACAAACATTATATTCACAGTTATCATAAACATTATATTCACACATAGTTATCATAAACATTATATTCACACATAGTTATCATAAACATTATATTCACACATAGTTATCATAAACATTATATTCACACATAGTTATCATAAACATTATATTCACACATAGTTATCATAAACATTATATTCACACATAGTTATCATAAACATTATATTCACACATAGTTATCATAAACATTATATTCACACATAGTTATCATAAACATTATATTCACACATAGTTATCATAAACATTATATTCACACATAGTTATCATAAACATTATATTCAAACTTAATATTCATATATAGTTAACATAAACATTATACTCATGTATAGTTTTCATATTATATTCATACATAGTTATCATAAACATTATAATAATATTTATTTAGACATGGTACAATGATACATAGGTAGACATGATACATAGGTATAAATGAGATGTACATGTCAAAAGCATGCCAAAAGCATAGTTATCATAAACATTATATTCATAAAAGCATAGTTATCATGAACATTATATTCATAAAAGCATAGTTATCATAAACATTATATTCATAAAAGCATAGTTATCATGAACATTATATTCATAAAAGCCTAGTTATCATGAACATTATATTCATAAAAGCCTAGTTATCATGAACATTATATTCATAAAAGCATAGTTATCATAAACATTATATTCATAAAAGCATAGTTATCATGAACATTATATTCATAAAAGCATAGTTATCATAAACATTATATTCATAAAAGCATAGTTATCATGAACATTATATTCATAAAAGCATAGTTATCATGAACATTATATTCATAAAAGCCTAGTTATCATGAACATTATATTCATAAAAGCATAGTTATCATGAACATTATATTCATAAAAGCATAGTTATCATGAACATTATATTCATAAAAGCATAGTTATCATGAACATTATATTCATAAAAGCATAGTTATCATGAACATTATATTCATAAAAGCATAGTTATCATGAACAGTCTTGAAATGAGTATCTGAGTGCTGACAAAAATGTTAAGACTAATACACACACACACTCTTTGTGCAAGCATTTACCGCAGAATGTTTCTTTCAAGCTTTAGCTTTATGTTTCGCTCAGGTCTGCTTTATTAAGCTTATACTTGAGCGAACATTTCTCCACTAAAAACTAGCCTTGATTGTGTCTTTGTTTTACTTCATTTTGATTATTTTTATCAATTTCTTATTTAATATTTTTTTTTTGCATTTTATTACGATTATTATTCAATTACAAGAAAAAATAATTTACTAAAACATTATTTTAATTATTGCTACTTTCTAATCCAGCTCATTCTATAAATTTTACTGCTGAGTTTGAACAAAATATCTCAATGCCTTTTTTAGATGTCTTAACTATTAAGGGGAACTATGATTTTAAATTCAAAATATACAGAAACCAACAAATAACTGTTTTTATGTGCACTATTATTCTTTGCATCATGATAGAGTTAAATTTTATGTATTCTCATCCATGTTTTTGAGAGCTTTGCGTATTTGCAGCCCAGAGTTCATTGATGAAGAAATCTTGATGATTTATGAAATAGCTAATGATGTAAAATACCCAAAACACTTAATTGATAAATCCTTTAAAACTACTAGAAATAATTTTTACAATTCAAAAAAAGGACAAACAATCTTATTCAACCAAGATTATGTTGGTTCTACCTTACCATGAAAATTTTCTTGCTATACCTTTTCTATTTAAAAATTTTAAAATCAAAGTTGTATTTAAAAATCTTGATACAGTAAAAAAAATCTTTTGATTAAATATTCCCCAAAAAATGCTGACGGCTGTGTCTATAAGATTCCCTGTAAAGAACGTGATAAAGTCTACTGCGGTCAAACTGGGAAAAGCCGAAGATTACAACATAAATATAGCATTAGAATTGGACAAGGGTCTATTGCTCTGTTTATTTATATGAGAGATTTTAACCATCAAATTGATTTTCAAATGGCCTAGAAAGATGTATCAAACAGGTCCATGGTTGAGAGAAATATAATAGAATCAAGCTTCATAAAAAATAGTTTTGAAATTAATATAAATATTGGTTTAGGATTATACAAATTAGATTAATTTACAATTAATAAAATTTAGAAAAAAATTAAGAAACATTCAAGATGGAAAAAATATTTCTAGGCTTTTCAAACTGCTGCCAGTGCTATAGATAGATGGAAGGCAAAATTCTCAGTAGTAGGTAGCCAGTGTAGTCCTAGCCATGACCATAATACACAGACCCTGCCTGCTTCTTACCTTTTATCAACCATCTTTACTGGTTCCTCGCATGTAGCTCTCGATCATACCTGTTCCTTAAACTGTGTATTGAGCGAGTCGTTCAAACAGGTTAAGTGCCACCGGGTGTAGCCAGCAACTGGATGGACACCTCGACCTAGGCGGTTAGATTATGATCATCGAGAAGCGCTAAACAAATAGGGGTCATACAGAACCTGAGGAATTTGATGTGATGAAACATATAAAGATAGAAAGTACTGCTCCAATTCCTTAAATCGAGAGTTCTTCACTGACATCAAGGTACCTTGGTGGTGAGAGCCTTGTGAAGTTCAGAGGTTCCTTCCTGTCTCGGGAGACGTGTAGCCACACCCATATCCGTCTCCCCACTGTTTCTTATCATTGTTTGCTCTCTCTCCTCACTGAATTAAGCTTGTATTGTTAATCCGAGTAAAGGATAACTTACTGTATAAATTATTATAATACCGACTTTCAATATTTGTTACACTTCTCAACCTATTTGAACTACGTTTAAAGAGCCACTGACCGCAGGTTTGCAGAAACACTGCACAACCTTACAGTACACTTGACCCCCGGTGTTCGTCATTAATTAGTTCCAGAATGCTGCTCAAGTGCCGTTACCGAACGAATTTGTTCCCATAAGGAATAATTTAAACTAGATTAGTCTTTTTAGACCCCCAAAAATACACTTACAAAAGTACTTACATAACTGTTCGAGTTTGGAGCAGTACGAACTCCGGGGTCCACTGTACATGGAATATATGCATTAAAACTCTAGAAGGAGAATTTAATGAGAGATACACTAAGAAAAAAGATGATTCTACACAATGTTATAGTAGTGGTGCAGTAGACGAACCATATTTATATGGTACGAAATATGGACGTGTACTAAGGCTACCTGTTGTGTAGCAACTCCTAGAGAGGAAACACATTGTGGTGAGAACGATGAACACTCTCGGCCACTATATCTTAGAATGTAGTATTATTGTTATTATATTCCCCGGTGAGCACTAAACCCTTAGGGATCATACAACGCCTATGTTATGAGATTCAATCGGATTTAATTCCAAATAGGTATATGTTGTATAGATATAGACAACATACACTGCGAATTGCTCTTAGCTATTCTGCAAGACTGATTTTCTACCACCAGTAAAGAATTAACACCAATACCATCTATGAACTAAACACGTTGGAACCAAAGTTAGTAGCATTACTGCAATCAGATAATAATAATTTGCAAATATAGATTATATGAATATGGCAGCAGCCTATGATAGATATGGACAATAGCTGATATAAAACACTGCTTACACAGCGACGTATTCCCTCACAGGATGAGTGAAACTCCCCAACAAACTAAGTTTATTTAGGCACATGTACACATAAGTACAATTATCATACACAGTGTAAATTACCTAGCATAACCCGCCCCTTGAGGCAAATATGTAAAATATCTAATTTAAATTTATTTTATAAACACCGAGGGGTATATACACTACAGAGCTTAAGTTGGTTATTTAGTACAAATTCATATAATAACCTAATAGAAATTATCTAAGGTGCTGGAATCTTCTTTAATTACTGCAGTACTGATGTAGTTTGAAGCAATTGGCACTCTAGTGATTAAACAACTATTGTATAGTAAGAGTTAAAACAAGTATTTGTGTAAGGTTGTTACTTTTCCCAACTTTTGTGTTACTTTTGTACTGTTTAAAACAAAACAAAACAAAAGATGGGAATAGTTTCCAGCTGTTGATTCATCATGGAACAGACAAAGACAGATTTTAAACTCTACGAACATTCTGAATTGTACCATACTATTTAATTAACCTTCAATATTGTAATGATCTACCCAAATAAGGTGTGTGAACTCTGCTGCATATTTACAGAGAGAGAGAGAGAGAGAGAGAGAGAGAGAGAGAGAGAGAGAGAGAGAAGAGAGAGCTTTCCATTTTTTTTTTTTTTTTTGGTAGAACGAGTCACGGCCACAGAAAACCAGAGTAATGGCAGGGTAAACTTCTCTATAAGGACAGGCGGGCGCTGCAGACGGAATAAACTATTAAGAGTTATTTGAAAATACCCTGTGCAGTATGTTCAAAATAATGTACTATAAAGCAATTAGCGGTGTACGCAATTACTACATATTACCGCAAGTCTCATTACACCTGCTGCCCATGTTCACCTAGCAATAACGTCACCTGCTGCCCATGTTCACCTAGCAATAACGTCACATATTCCTGAACAAATTGTAAATACTAATACTTTGTACAAATAAAGTTTACCATTTATGAGTCGCATCCTGGAGAGGAGGACATGAAACACCCAAATGGAAATAAGCCACACTGGCTGGCTTCCTTGTGTTGTGCTGAGCTATTATTATTACTAAGCGCTAAACCCACAAGGGTCATACAACTCCTGAGCTATTAAGCTGCCTTTGGGGTTAATTCAAAGAAAGGCAACCTCTTCTAATACTGGTAAACAATGATATAGCTGATTAAACTTTCTGTACAAATATTAAAAACATAACAAAAGGTCTGATGTACCTACCTGTGTTGGCTTTCTGTTGCATCGCCATTAGAGGCACAAGAGTGTACTCGTCAACTAACGCCATTAGAGACACAAGAGTGTGCTCGTCAACTAATGCCACTAGAGGCACAAAGGTGTACTCGTCAACTAATGCCACTGGAGGCATAAGGGTGTACGCCGTCAACTAACGCCACTAGAGGCACAAGGGTGTACGCCGTCAACTATCAATGACACTAGAGGCACAAATGGTGTACTCAAATAACTACGCCACTAGAGGCACAAGGGGGTACTCAACTAACAACGCCACTAGAAGCACAAGGGTGTAATCGTCAACTAACAACGCCACTAGAAGAACAAAGGTGTACTTGTCAACCATCACGTACACTGCACCATAGAGCCCGGTAAAATAGGACACACACACAGGAGGTCACATGCCCACACAAGCGTTTATAATTCACATTTCACTGTAAGGACCCATCAAGGATCCAGGAAGAAAGTCTCGCTTAATAAACAGTCCCGCGTCCCTTTGTTTACCAACACGTCAAGCAAAGACCTACAAGGAACTTGTCAATGTTTCACCCGAGTGCCATATGTAAATAGCGCATTTACAAATTTAGCTCTTTCGCACTTAAATTACACATGCAGTATTAAATTACCCATACATGTAATGATAAATAGCCAATATGTAAGTATGTATTCGAGCGAGAAAGACCAGCACCTTGGTCGTTTGTAGACACAGTTGTCTGGGGTCAGTGTATCTGAATCAACAGAGTTAGGAGCAACCTGCTTGACCCGATTCTGGCAAACAAGGTAATCAAGATAAATAATATTGAGGTCGGGGAAGAACTTGGAAAAAGAGATAGAAAATCAATGAGTCTTAAATTTCCTGAAATTTTATTAGTCTATAAAGCAGTTAATGATAAGATTTTCGCTCAGTGAGCTACAGTGGATACATGAATACGTAATGCAGAGGAATGTCGATATTATATTTTCTAAAATTTTATACAAGCTGCTCATGCAATATATTTTCACAGGGAAATCAGGTCAAACAAAAACTGCTCTAAATTGGACAAATGAGAGAATACAGTAATTCTCTTGGCCAAGAAGAGGTATGTATGTAGGCCCATAAAAATAACAAAACCATTAATGAACCAATATGTCCATATCAACAGAGATTCAAAAAAACTGGAAAAGCAAACAATAATATGAAATTAAAGCTGCAAGGAACCTATAGACAATATGAAAGATTTATTTTGCTTCATGAACCAAAATTCGGTATAGATAAAGTTTTATAAACTTAATTCAGAACAAATTAGTACAAGCATAGGCATTAGAAGCAAAGTTAAGTGTTATTAATAAGTATATTATAATAATAATAATTAAGGATTACCGGAAGGTTATGTGATAGACAGTTTCGGGATTCAGTGCCCCAGCGACCCGGTCCCAAACCAGGTCTGCCGGTGAGAAATTAAAATCTTGTATGGAAATGATAATTGTAAAAATGAGTGTGAATTGGTTAGCAGTAACGAAGGGAAACATGCTGAGTGTAACGAATGGAAAGTGGTTTCCAAAAGAGGGAGAAGGACGAAACAGAAGAGTGGAAGTAGTTTTGCTATTTTAAAAGACGTTTCGCCCTAATAAACCATCCTAGTGTTCAGTTTTGAGAGACATATCGCCCTTAGTAAATTTCCTCAGTGTTGTGAACGTGTCTTTATTTCGCGACACCTTGCTGATAAGGTCAGGGTCAAGTGCTCCTGTTTATATATCAATAAAGTTCCTTAAATTGATAATAAAAAGGACCCGAGGAGAGTGACGTGTAGCTCAGTGCTTACAACCAATAAAGTACCCGAATTTGATTATCGGGATGGGCAAGACGTATGGAAAATTCTCCTATAACATATTGTCCATGTTCACCCAAATAGCACCAATAATTTGACAAAGATGACCCTTACGAAAATAATTTGACAAAGATGATGCTATAAGGGATTCTTCTTGCATGAAAAATTGGTGTGGGCATAATAAAGAATACAATGCTTATCAGGACTTCTAATCCAGGCTTTTGATAATGTTCCACACACAAGACTAATAAAAAATATGTTTGCACACGGAAATGGAAAAGGTCTCTCCTGGGTCGAGGCATGACTGATCGATAATCAACACAGCGTGCATAAACGGGGAAGAAATCACGAATGGCCCAAGTCTGATGTAGTGTTCACAGAGGTCAATGTTGAGCCCCTTGTTGTTTACAATTTACATAAAAGTGGTGTTCACTTGGGCCAGTGCTGCATCACTTGTTAACAATTTACAAGAAAGTGGCGTTCACTAGGGCCTGTATTGCATCGCTAGTTGTTTACAATTTACATAAAAATGGTGTTCCCTAGAGATAAGTGTTGCATCACTTTCTGTTCAAAATTTACATAAAACGCCTACATAATATTGCCCCACGTTATATTTCTCACCGTAGATCTTAATACTACTGATTGCGAAAAGGATTTAGGAGTTCTGGTTAGCAGTAATCTAAAACCAAGACAGCAGTGCATAAGTGTTCGCAATAAAGCGAACAGAATCCTTGGCTTCATATCAAGAAGCATAAATAATAAGAGTCCTTAGGTTGTTCTTCAACTCTATATATTCTTGGTTAGGCCTTATCTAGATTATGCTGCACAGTTTTGGTCACCGTATTACAGAATGGATATAAATGCTCTGGAAAACGTACAAAGGAGGATGACTAAGTTGATCTCATGTATCAGAAATCTTCCTTATGAGGATAGACTGAGGGCCCTGAATCTGCACTCTCTAGAAAGGCGTAGAATTAGGGGAGATATGATTGAGGTGTATAAATGGAAAACAGGAATAAAGGGGATGTAAATAGCGTGCTAAAAATATCTAGTATTGACAGGACTCGCAGCAATGGCTTTAAGTTGGATAAATTCAGATTCAGGAAGGATATAGGAAAGCATTGGTTTGGTAATAGAGTTGTCGATGAGTGAAACAAACTTCCGAGTACAATTATAGAGGCTAAAACGTTGTGTAATTTTAAAAATAGGCTAGATAAATATATGAGTGGGTGCGGGTGGGTGTGAGTTAGTCCTGACTAGCTTGTGCTACTAGGTCAAATGCCGTGCTCCTTCTTCTTATGAGATCACAAACAAGCGACGACTTGCAACGTGTATTACACGTCACAAACACGTTGCTGAAAACATTTATAAATGACGAGAACCTGTTTGTCTGTGCTTATCTTTTGATGGCTCTAGGATCACTGCCCCCCATCCCCCGCGGCCTGCTCTTAAAACAGGTTTCCTGCATGATGGCCAGACCAGTCAGGCTGCTGGTGCTCGCTGCATACTCTTCAACTTAGGAATTCCAGCCCTGTTATCAATAACAGCCAGCAGGACCACGTGAAATTGCCTCAATAACCTTCAGTTACTCCTGCAAACCAGGATGTATAAATACGTGTATGATATTCGCATTAAGATAATTCAAAACTTTCAGTACTGTAAAGATATTAACATTTAATGGAAACAGCTCACTTATTTAAATTTTATCTGTTAATGCAAAACTTGCACACATCCGCACGTCTGCGAATTAGTCTGTTCATTAGCAGACGGAGGACCAAGCCTCCACTACTTGCACTGCATGATCTACACTGGTTTAGTACTTCGCTTGTATTAAATGATGCACTCTCCTGGCGATATGTTCAGTGTGATCTTCACTCCTAGATCCTTTCATTTTGTTGGTAAGCAGTTCCAATCTCTGGTCTTTCCTATCCTTTCTCTAACTGCTAGATTTAGCACATATACCTTGTCCAGTCGGTGTTTGTTTGGGCATACATATGACCTATCAGTCTTAATAGTTTATACAGTTTGTAAAGAGAAATAAGCATTATTCGATTCCTTTCGGAAATTTACATTTATCGGGGCAAATAGTACTGATCCTTGGAGAACCCCATTTCTTACTCTCACCCATTCTGACACTTTCTCCCATACTGTCATTGTCCTCTGGATTGCAGTTACCCTTTGATCCACTATAGAACTTTCCCTTTAACCCTGTTCGTGCTCTTCCAGCTTTGGAACAGTGTGGTGGTGAACCGTGTCAAATGTGTGAGCTCTGGTGGCGAGGAGCTAGTGTGCTAAGTCACCACAACTCTCCAGCCCACCATGTGTGAGCTCTGGTGGCGAGGAGCTAGTGTGCTAAGTCACCACAACTCTCCAGCCCACCATGTGTGAGCTCTGGTGGCGAGGAGCTAGTGTGCTAAGTCACCACAACTCTCCAGCCCACCATGTGTGAGCTCTGGTGGCGAGGAGCTAGTGTGCTAAGTCACCACAACTCTCCAGCCCACCATGTGTGAGCTCTGGTGGCGAGGAGCTAGTGTGCTAAGTCACCACAACTCTCCAGCCCACCTCCCAACCTCTTCCTCCTAAACTCACTTTATCAGCCTAACTTTCTTCTACACGCTCTCTCTCTACATACTAGCAAGTGGCATCCACCGTAGTATTGTATAACTGCTGTCTCATTCACCAACACATGCCATAGCCACACAGTAGAAATGAGTGACGTTCACCTTGAGTGGCGTGCCCATTCATTCCGGCACTCTGGTACACAACACCACTCGCAGATGCTCTCTGACATAACTCTGACATACCTAGTAGTAGTTACCATCTCTCAAAGGCTCTTGTCAAGAACTTGGCCTGGTTTTGTGTGTTTGTGTGTGTGTGTGTGTGTGTGTACTCACCTAGTTGTGGTTGCAGGGGTCGAGTCACAATGTCATGTAGGGGGGTAACGGAACGGGTATAATATGGGAATAAGGAGTATTGGGGGAGTGGGCAGGAGAGGTAAGTCGTGTGAGGAGCGGAGGTAATGTGAGGTCACTGGTGACTACACCATCACCTCTCATTATCTCTACCACTACTCACCCTCTCAGTACTTGAAATAAAATAATAAAAATAAAGTATAATAAGAATATAACGGGGACAGTGAATATTACTATTCCACTCAAACACAGTTTATTATTAAGTCCTTGTACAATAATATATTTGGGAACAGGAGAACACTATTGGGCTTAGATAAATGGGGATTGTACATCATCCAGTATTGGGCCCCTATTAAATGGGATGAGTCCTACACAGATGACAGCAAGGAAATGACTGAGCTACTAAAGTCCTAGTATGACTCAGTTTTTAGCGAGCCGCTAACCAGACTGAAAGTCGAAGACCTAAATGATTTTTTATGAGAGTGCCACAGAACTTGGTAGATGCATGCCTATCTGACATTACCCTGACGCCAAATGACTTCGAAAAGGCAATAAATGGCATGCCCATGCACTCCGCTCCAGGCCCAGACTCATAGAACTCCGTGTTCATCAATAACTGCAAGAAGCCCCTATCACGTGCTTTTAACATCCTATGGAGAGGGAGCATGGACACTGGTGTCGTCCCGCAGTTACTAAAAACAACAGACAGCCCCACTCCACAAAGGCGGCAGTAAAGCAATAGCAAAGAACTACAGACCAATAGCGCTAACGTCCCATATCATAAAAATCTTTGAAAGGGTTCCAAGAAGCAAGATCGCCACTCATCTTGATACCCATCAATTACACAACCCAGGGCAGCATGGGTTTAGAGCAGGTCGCTCCTGTCTGTCCCAACTACTGGACCACTACGACAAGATTCTGGTTTTATATACACAGACTTTGCAAAAGCCTTTGACAAGTGTGACCATGGTGTGATAGCACACAAAATGCGTGATAAAGGAATAACAGGAAAAGTGGGTAGATGGATCTATAATTTCCTAACAAGTAGAACACAAAGAGTAGTAGTCAACAGAGTAAAGTCTGAGGCGGCTACAGTGAAAAGCTCTGTTCCACAAGGCACAGTACTCGCTCCCATTCTGTTCCTCATCCTCATATCAGACATAGACAGGGATATAAGCCACAGTACCGTGTCTTCCTTTGCAGATGACACCCGAATCTGTATGACAGTGTCCACCGTTGAAGACACTGCAAGACTCCAAGCAGACATAAACCAAATCTTTAAATGGGCTGCAGAAAACAATATGAAGTTCAATGATGAGAAATTTCAATTACTCAAATATGGAAAACGTGAAGAAATTAAAATCTCATCGGAGTACAAAACAAATTCCAACCACACAATAGAGTGAAAAACTAATGTCAAAGACCTGGGAGTGATCGTGTCAGAGGATCTCACCTTCAAGGACCATAACACCGTAGCAATCGCATCTGCTAGAAAAATGACAGGATGGATAATGAGAACCTTCAAAACCAGGAATACCAAGCCCATGTTGACACTTTTCAGGTCGCTTGTTCTATCTAGGCTGGAATATTGCTGCACACTAACTGCACCTTTCAAGGCAGGTGAAATTGCTGACCTAGAAAATGTGCAGAGAACCTTCACGGCACGCATAACTGCGATAAACCACCTCAATTACTGGGAACGCTTGAAGTTCCTAAACCTGTACTCCCTAGAACGCAGGCGAGAGAGATACATTATTATATACACGTGTAAAATTCTCGAGGGATTAGTACCAAACTTGCACACGAGAGTCACTCCCTACGAAAGCAAAAGACTCGGCAGGCGATGTAACATCCCCCCAATGAAAAGCAGGGGTGCCACTAGCACGTTGAGTGACAACATAATAAGTGTCAGGGGCCCAAGACTGTTCAACTGCCTCCCAGCATACATCTGGGGGATTACCAACAAACCCTTGGCTGTCTTCAAGCAGGCACTGGACAGGCACCTGAAGTCGGTACCTGACCAGTCAGGCTGTGGTTCGTACGTTGGGCTGCGTGCGGCCAGCAGTAACAGCCTGGTTGATCAGGCTCTGATCCAACATGAGGCATGGTCACAGACCGGGCTGCAGGGGCGTTGACCCCTGGAACTCTCTCCAGGTATAAGCAGGGAGACAGGGAATACAATTAACTGACGAAACAGAATATAACTTACAATATGATTCAGAGGACAGTTCACCAGAGGAACTCAATCACACTTCTAGCCACAGGTCTCAAGACTTACTCGAGCACTGCTCCAAGCCAATACTCTGCCCAGTGTCTCCAACAGTCTCCTCCAGAGACTCTCCAGCCCTTCCCCAATGAGGAGTGCACCACGTGCTTTGACCTGACGCCGAAACCTGGCGCTAGTTCAAAAGACAAAGACCTGAGACTTAAGCCGAAAGGCGTGTCTGACAGCTATTTACTAAGGTAAGGTGTGGCTGCTTAGGTAGACCTCACAAGCACACTGACTACATCACAACAGCTCCTGGCACCACCTCTTCACTGGTCGCTACTAGGTCACTCTTCCTGCTCCATAAGCTTTATCATACCTCTTCTTAAAGCTATGTATGGATCCTGCCTCCACTGCATCACTTCCCAGACTATTTCACTTCCTGACCACCCTGTGACTGAAGAAATACTTCCTAACATCCCTGTGATTCATCTGAGTCTTCAACTTCCAACTGTGACCCCTTGTTGCTGTGTCCCATCTCTGGAACATCCTGTCTCTGTCCACCTTGTCGATTTCTCTCAGTATTTTATATGTCGTCATCATATCTTTCCTATCTCTCCCGTCCTCCAGTGTCGTTAGGTCGATTTCCCTTATCCTCTCCTCCGGGACTAGTCTTGTTGGAAACCTTTGCACTTTCTTTAATTTCCTTACATGCTTGGCTAGGGGTGGGTTCCAAACTGGTGCTTCATACTCCAATATAGCCCTAACGTACACGGTGTACAGGGTCCTGAACGATTCCTAATTGAGGTGTCGGAATGCTATTCTTAGGTTTGCTAGGCGCCCATATGCTGCAGCAGTTATTTGGTTGATGTGCACCTCAGAAAATGTGCCTGGTGTTATACTCACTTCAAGAAAATTTTCCTTGAGTGAGGGTTGTAGTCTCTGGCCCCCTAAACTGTAATCCGTCTGTGGTCTTTTTTGTCCTTCCCCAATCTTCATGACTTTGCACTTGGTGG
This sequence comes from Cherax destructor, assembly GCA_009830355.1. Lineage (NCBI taxonomy): Eukaryota > Metazoa > Arthropoda > Malacostraca > Decapoda > Parastacidae > Cherax > Cherax destructor. The sequence goes on from WNWK01000695.1 coordinate 177,223, forward strand.
GGTTGAACTCCAGGAGCCAGTTTTTGGACCTGGCCTGCAGCCTGTCCAGATCCCTTTGTAGTTCTGCCTGGTCCTCGTCCAATTGAATTCTTCTCATCAACTTCATATCTGCAAACAGGGACACTTCTGTGTCTATGCCTTCCGTCATGTCGTTCACATATACCAGAAACAGCACCGGTCCTAGGACTGACCCATTTGAAACCTCGCTCGTAACAGACGCCCACTCTGACACCTCGTCACATACCATGACTCGCTGTTGTCTTCCCGACAGGTATTCCCTGATACATTGCAGTACGTTCCCTGTTATCCCTGCTGAGTCCTGCAGCTTTTGCACTAATCTCTTGTGTGGAACTGTGTCAAACGCCTTCTTACAGTCCAAGAAAACGCAATCTACCCACCTCTCTCTCTCCTGTCTTACTACTGTCACCCTGTCATAGAACTCCAATAGGTTTGACACAGGATTTCCCATCCCTGAAACCGTGCTGGTTGTCGTTGATAAGCTCATTCCTTTCTAGGTGCTCCATCACTCTTCTCGTTTCTTGTGATCTTCCCTCCTTCCTTCCTCAGCCTGATTACCTGGTCCTTGACTGTTGTTTTCCTCCTGATGTGGCTGTATAACAGCTTTCGCTGCTAAGTCATTTTCGTATTGTCGTTGGGTCTCCCTTCTTACCTGTGCATATTCATTTCTGGCTCTATGACTACTCTTCTTATTCTCCTGGGTTCTTTGCCTTCTATACCTCTTCCATTCTCTAGCACACTTGGTTTTGGCCTCTCTACACCTTTGGGTGAACCATGGGCTCATCTTGGCTTTCTCGGTATTTCTGTTACCCTTGGATACAAACCTCTCCTCAGCTTCCTTGCCTATTGTTGTCACATATTCCATCATCTCATTTACTGACTTCCCTGCCAGTTCTCTGTCCCACTGAACCCCATGCAGGAAATTCTTCATGCCTGTGTAGTTCCCTCTCTTGTAGTTTGGCTTCATTCGTCCTGCCCTTCCTGCTTCCCTCTCCACTTGTAACTCTACTATGTATTCGAAGCTCAGAACCACGTGGTCACTGGCCCCAAGGGGTCTTTCATATGTGATGTCCTCAATATCTGCACTACGCAAGGTGAATACTAGGTCCAGTTTTGCTGGTTCATCCTCTCCTCTCTCTGGTAGTGTCCCTTACATGTTGGTACATGAGGTTTTCCAGTATCACCTCCATCATCTTAGCCATCCACGTTTCTGGGCCCCCATATGGCTCCAGGTTCTCCCAGTCAATTTCCTTGTGATTGAAGTCACCCACAATCAGCAGCTTTGCCCTGCTCGCATGAGCCCTTCTGGCCACTTCAGCCAGTGTGTCAACCAATGCACTGTTACTTTCATCATACTCTTGCCTTGGCTTCCTGCTGTTCTGTGATGGGTTATACATCACTGCAATTACCACTATGGGACCTCCTCTGTCTCCTCTCTCCAGCTCATCAAAATGCCATTTGTTTTTGATGAGCAGTGCCACTCTGTCTTTCCTCAGGATCTGATATCCTGTTGGAAAGATGGCATCTGTTATCATTCCTGTGAACTTGGTTTCTGTGAGAGCTATGATGTTCGGTAATACCTCTTTGATTCTTTCGTGCCACTCCCACTTTTTTGTTATTCCATCACCATGGGTGTACCATACATTCAGTTTCCTCTCCAACACTGTGTTCTGATTGTCTGTGGGGGTGGGGGGGCCTGAGTGTGGTGTGAGATTCTACAGCATAGTGTGGGGTGGGGGCTGTAAGTGTGGATTGTGGATTGTGTTGGGATAGCGTGTTTGGCTGTGGGGTTCTGTGTGTGCTTGCGTTTGTTGCTATGCCCTGCTCTGATTGTCCTATGCTGACTCTGTCCTTGTCTCTCTTCCTAGCTCCCTCAGCTACTGTCGTTCTATTCTTGTTCTGTTGCGATCTAGGAACACCCTCTTGTATGTTTCCTTCAGCCGTGGTTTTCTTGCAGGATCCGGTTCTGCACCGTTTCTGTCTTGAAAATCAGTTTGACTGGCCGATTTCTCCCCTTTTAGTACCCCCCTATTCTCTGAAAATTTACTATCTCAGTCATGTCCTCCTTGCCTATTTCTTTGATGAAGTTCTTAATCTCCTGTTTTTCTTTCTGCTGTCTTCCATTGTATGTCCTCCCTTCGCTCTCCTGAAACCCATGAATAAACACAGACTTCTCCCTCTCCTCCTCCCATTGCCTTTCCTTCTGTGTCTCTGGGTCCCCTTATTTTTTCCTGTAACTCTTGGTGGCATGGTCATGCCTATGCATGGGACCTGTCACATTTTCTACCTTCTCCCTCACTTATTGCTATCCCTGCTCCCAACAGCTCTCCCCCTTCATTCCTCAGCCCTGCTTAGTGGACTGATAGGACCTTAGCCCTATCAGTCCACTAAGCACTATCACCTTCCTTTCCGTTGGGCTCCTCGTTCAGTCGGGGTGTACCTACTTCAGATGCCATGTCTCCTCTGGGCAATAGCCCTGTAACTCGCTTCAGCATATTCACCTCATATTCTAGGGCCCATATCCTGACTTCTGCTGTTTCAGCTTGCGACTCCCATTCTTCTTCTCTGCCTCCATCCTCTTCTCCATTTTCACAGAAAGCTCACTTAGTTTGCTCTCCCACTCTTGTTCCATCCTTTTACATTGTTCTTCAATCCATTCTTCCTCGCCAGGACCATCTTCCTCTGATCCCCTGAGCCTTCCACATCCCTCTGAGCCCCCATTGTATTTTTTTTAATGGGGTAGGTCTTGTAGTGTGTGTGTCTCTGTTTGTGTGTGGGGGGAGGGTTTGTAAGGGGGAGATAGATGGGGAGAGGGAAGGACGAGGACAGGGAGAGTGATGGGGAAGTGGAGAGATAGTGGGGAGGTGGAGAGTGGGGAGGGGGTAGAGGGAGAGGGAGAGAAAGGGGGAAGGGGAAGGAGGGAGGGAGGGAGGAGGAGGGCAAAGAGAGAGAGGGGGAATGAGTGTGTGTGTGTTGCAGTAGTAGTAGTAGTAGTAGTAGTAGTAGTGGGAGAAGTAGTAGAAACATTAGTAGTTGTAGTAGTAGTAGGAGCAGTAGCAGAAACACTAGTAGTTGTAGTAGTAGTAATAGTAGCAGTAGTAACAGCAGTAGTAGTAGTTGTAGAAGTAACAGTATAAGCAGCAGTAGTAGTAGCAGTAGGAATTTTCCCCTATTATTCCTGTCAGCGAGATCGAAGGCCTTCTACCTTCACAGCTTTGGTTGACTGATCAATCAGCTTGTTTTTGCTGGCGATCCACAGAAGTGATCACAGTTGGAAAACGTTTAAGAAACTATAAACGCATGCGACTTTCCAAGATAACGGAAGGGAAGGGAGGTGATAGGAAGGCAACAGAGAGAAAGGTTAACCCTAACGCTGGTGAACAACTATTGATCCTGGGAATTAAAGCTACCCTCCCATTCTTCGCATAAACCTTGATTAACCAACACCTCTTCAGAAATCAAGTCAGATATAAAAAATTAATAGTTAATTATCCAATATATATATATATATATATATATATATATATATATATATATATATATATATATATATATATATATATATATATATATATAATAATAATAAAAATATAGGGAGATACCACCTTTGGAACTTTACTGGGGACCCTCATCCTCAGAGAAGACAATAAACGTACCTCAGGAAACTCAAGGTTCTCCCCGGAGCTGTTTGAATATTTTTTTCTTACCACCCCCTATATTTTATATTATATATGTACTTTATTAATAGACAGAATACATTGACAGAAAACGCAAACATTAACATGAATACATTGGTAACATTATATAAAAGATTATGAATATATGTCATGCCAAATAGGTAATTTCGCAAAAATCATTCTGAACCTAACGAAAAAAATATATATTTCATTGCGTTGTTTATTATTAAATTATTATAAACTTATCTAAAATATATTTACTTGGATTAGGCTGTATTAAATTGCGCTTGTTATAATAAGGTTAGGTAAGTTTTCTAAGGTTCTTTTGGTACAAAATTGTTAATTTTTACATTAACATAAATGAAAAAAATATATCTTTAAACGTATAAGAGAAATTTTTAGAAAGGACTTAATTTTAAATGAGCTCTTATTAAATGACCAATTTTACCTATTCGGCACAACACACACAAACACACACACACACACACACACACACACACACACACACACACACACACACACACACAAGGGTCAGTCCTAGGACCTGTACTGTTTTTGGTATATGTGAATGACATAACGGAAGGGATAGACTCAGAAGTGTCCCTGTTTGCAGATGATGTGAAGTTAATGAGAAGAATTAAATCAGTCGAGGATCAGGCAGGACTACAAAGAGACCTGGACAGGCTACAAGCTTGGTCCAGTAACTGGCTCCTTGAATTTAACCCTGCCAAATGTAAAGTCATGAAGATCGGGGAAGGGCAAAGAAGACCGCAGACAGAGTATAGTCTAGGTGGCCAAAGACTGCAAACCTCACTCAAGGAAAAAGATCTTGGGGTGAGTATAATACCGAGCACATCTCCTGAGGCTCACATCAATCAGATAACTGCTGCAGCATACGGGCGGCTGGCAAACCTAAGAATAGCGTTCCAATACCTCACTAAGGAATTATTCAAGACTCTGTACACCATATACGTCAGGCCCATACTGGAGTATGCACCACCAGTTTGGAACCCACACCTGGTCAAGCACGTCAAGAAATTAGAGAAAGTGCAAAGGTTTGCAACAAGACTAGTCCCAGAGCTAAGGGGATTGTCCTACGAAGAAAGGTTAAGGGAAATCGGCCTGACGACACTAGAGGACAGGAGGGTTAGGGAAGACATAACGACATATAAAACACTGCGAGGAATAGATAAGGTGGACAGAGACAAGATGTTCCAGAGAGGGGAAACAGAAACAAGGGGTCACAATTGGAAGTTGAAGACTCCTATGAGTCAAAGGGATGTTAGGAAGTATTTCTTCAGTCATAGAGGTGTCAGGAAGTGGAATATCCTAGAAAGCAACGTAGTGGAGGCAGGAACCATACATAGATTTAAGACGAGGTTTGATAAAGCTCATGGAGCAGGGAGAGAGAGGACCTAGTAGCAATCAGTGAAGAGGCGGGGCCAGGAGCTATGACTCGACCCTGCAACCACAAATAGGTGAGTACACACACACACACACACACACACATAAACACAAAAAAATATATATATATATATATATATATATATATATATATATATATATATATAAGCATCAAAGTTTAGGAAACATTTATTAGTATAAGGAGGAAAAAAAGGCACATGAAGACACAAACACAGAGATAATGGAACATCAGTATATCTTGACTTCTAAAATAGATCTGCTTCAGCAGATCTATTTTAGAGATAGAATTAAAACTAAGAGTGAAGTGGGAGCGGCACATTTCACTTCAACAAATGAAGAGGGTCTCATTTAAAGGAGAAACATGCGGCTCCCACCTCTGCCTGTCATTATCTCAAGCGACCTTTATGAAGTACTGAAGTGTGAGCCATAGAAGAAAATGCATTCATCAAAACTTGTTCCCTAGCTATCTCTTTAGAGGGGCGCATATTATGATCCAGCGAGCCACACATAGCTATCCGCCTTAATTAAGATGGGCAGTAGACTTCCCAACTTTAAACTCAAGTTCACCTAACCGATATCCCTGAAAGCCTTCGTAGATATAACAACGATCACACTCCAACAGCAAGTTAGACCTCAAAGATCACACATTCTCCATGATACATGCCAAAACTACGTTGGCGTAGAAAAATGCCTGAGGAGGACTTGAGGATAATTTCAAGTTAGAAGAGAGCAAGGAGGGGTAATATCTGAGAAAGACTGAGGATAACTGCAACGTTATGTAAGTGCAAAGAGGATTAACCTGAGAAAAGTTGAGGATAATATCAAGTTAGGATGGTGAACAGAAAAGTAATGTCAAAATATTGGTGATAATAGCAAATTAGGAGAGCAGGTGAGATTTGTAGTTGGAAAGCTGAAACAGTAGCAGCAGCACAAACAGCAGCAGCCGCAGCAACAAGAATAGCAGCTGCAGTAGCTGCAGAACCAGCTTCTACATTTTCAGAAGCAACAGCAGCAGCGAAAACATAAGCAAATACAGCAGCAGCAGCAACAGCATCTGTAGCTACAGGACCTCAAGCAGCACACACGCTGGTTGCCACAATTGCGCTACCTCACTACACTGCCCTCAAAGACTATCGTCAAGGACGCTAACTTCAAGGACGCTACCCCTCCCCAAGGACGCCACCCTCTACCACATGTCCACTGAGTCCATGTGTACCCACTAGCACAATCAGCCTCTTCAACCAGCCGGTCAGCAAGGACCCTTAGTGTTGGGGTGGGCTGCGAGGGTACAGAAATCCTGGTAACAGGTCACAGGTAAGTGAAAGATATGACTGGTACATCATGTTTTTGACAGGTATATCACGTTTAACGGAATCGCTGCCTCACAGAAATAGCCTACTAACTTATTAGGGTTGAAACTTTAAAAGAAGAAAATAAGAACGATAAAATAATAACTAGATATAATAATAATAATAATAATAATAATAATAATAATAATAATAATAATAATAATAATAATAATAATAATAATAATAATAATAATAAGGTATTCCCAAAGTGATACTTATATATTTTAAGTACGAATTTTTTCTTCCTCCATTTTTTCGGTAATAACTTAAGAATGCATTATTCGATCGGCTTCAGATTTTCAAAGCAGATGCTGTGTAACTAGGAACAGGCTCATGCAACTATTAATACTTGAAGGTGTTCTCTGTTCAGTAGATAATAACCAGATTTCGTTCCATCGTGATAACTTTAGACAGCATCTGCTGTTCGGCTTGAAGTTTTAAACACAGGGGTAGCCTACTTAGATGAAGGCTGGGAATGTTATTGTAGTGTCTAGGTGCCAATTTGCAAACTTTATTTTTAATAAAGCGTAGTCCTTTCTAGTTAAAGATGATTCTTAACGTTGTCAAGGTTTAAAGGCTGATGTATCTTAAAGACTATATGATGCCCATCAAGTTTACACTTCGTAGATGAAGATCTGACAATTTCTTATCATAGTAAACTTGAAATCGTTCAATTCCTAGCAATAACTTGTGAATGTATCTTCTGATCAGATTCAAACTTTCAGCGATGGTGGGAATTCTGCAAAGAAAAGTTCACACAAATTTTGGTTTGTGTATATTATAATTTATAAATTTTATTTATAAAAATGGTTACCATTCAGTAACTGGAGAACGTCTTTTTCGATCGGCTTCAATTTCTGAATTATAGTGCATCTTAATTAGGAGCTTTAATGTCTCATGCAACAAATTTTAATATGTAATCCGATCGGCTTTAAACCTTCAACGGCTGTATCTTTCTTAAAGAAAGCTTTGGACTGTTACCGGTCTATGTAGGTGCCAATCTCTCACATTTTACTTTAACAAGCAATGTCATTGTCTCGTTGTGTAACAGAAGACAAGGAAAAAAACAATCAAGTATTTATCTTAAAGGACGGTAGAGGAAATAAAATAAAATAAAATTAAGAAAACGAAATTAAGAAATATTAAGAAGCTTTTTTTTTTTTTTTAATGAAGGTTTATATTTCACGAGTTTAGTGAGCCACTAAATGTCACATTTTCGAACGAGAAAATTACAGAGTGTGTATTAAAATTATGTTCAAAATAAAAACGCTAGACCCGCATGGGTCATACTGCTCACGTCGAGAGTGTTTAACTTTTACTACATCCTCTTTGATATACCTTTGATATACCTTTGAAGAGTTTCGAGAGTATCTACTCTCTGAGCCCGGCCATGGGCCAGGCTCGTCTGGTGCTTGCCTGGTCAACCAGGCTGTTGCTGCTGGAGGCCCGCTGCCCCACATATCCATCACAGCCTGGTTGATCTGGCACCTGGTGAAGATATTTGTCCAGTTTTCTCTTGAAGGCTTCTACACTGGTTCCAGCCGTGTTTCTGATATCTTCTGGTAAGATGTTGAATAGTCTGGGACCCCGGATGTTAATACAGTGCTCCCGTATTGTCCCCACCGCACCCCTGCTCCTCACTGGGTTTATTTTACACTTTCTCCCATATCTCTCACTCCAGTATGTTGTTATGGCAGTGTGCAGATTTGGGACCAGGCCCTCAAGTACTTTCCATGTATATATTATCATGTATCTCTCTCTCCTCCGCTCCAATGAGTACATGTTCAAGACTTGGGTCCCATTCCAGTATTGTGCTTGAGTGATAGACAACCTCTAGACACCAGCCAGACAGTTAGTATCCCTAATAATGGCTCCTAGACTACAGCAGCCTCTCTTCATTTATATATGTGAATTAACAAGAGACCCCTGTATTCAGGAGAGAACCTGATAAGTTACTCCACGCAGCGCCTGAACAACCAGGCTGTTGTCTACGTGGGACTGCCTGCAGTGCGATCAAAAAATCTCACAAAGTCGTCAGTCATCCAGGAAACCTGGCGTGAGAATGATCAGTTGTTGTTGACGATCCCAGGAATCATTAAAGGATAAGCCCTCAACATCTTGTATCCACGTTCCTTTCTTCTTCGGTCCACTTACTTATACTATGATCCATTACCTTTGATATACCTTTGGTGGATTTTAAGTGTTTTTCTTCTGCAACCCAGCCGTGGTCAGGCTGGTTTGGTGCATAACCGATTATAATCGCATAACCGATTATAATCGGTTATGCGGTTATAATTATACCTCTATCATATCTATATCTATATATATATATATATATATCTTTCCTTTCTTTCAACACGTCGGCCATTTCCCACCGAGGCAGGGTGGCCCAAAAGGAAAAACGAAAGTTTCTCCTTTTACATTTAGTAATATATACAGGAGAAGGGGTTACTAGCCCCTTGCTCCCGGCATTTTAGTCGCCTCTTACGACACGCATGGCTTACGGAGGAAGAATTCTATTCCACTTCCCCATGGAGATATATATATATATATATATAACATTATATAACTACCAGGAGAATCAGTCACTGCCCCCACAAATAGCGTCTTGCTTGGAGCACCTCTAGGAAGTGAAGCCATTGACACAATTCTCAGGAAGAAACTGGAAGAGTTGGGGAGAATGGAACAACGAATAGGCAATCTTGACACCCAAGATGCCTTGTACCTTCTCACAAAGTGCTTGAGTCTGCCCAGGTTAACATATTTCCTAAGAAGTGCACCTTAATGTGATAACCCTATACTGCACGAATATGACAGTATCCTGAAGCAGATTTTTACGAAAATACTTAACCTTACTCTAGAAGATGGGCAGTGGGACCAAGCTACACTTCAATCAGACTAGGAGGCATTGGTGTCCGCAAGTCATCACAGATTCTCGCCGAATACAGGTGTATTTGTGGCAGTGAAGCAGAAGACCGATTCGGGTACCATGGTCTTGTGTGGCGTAAATCCGAGGAAAAGATTGCAAGGCATAAAGAGGATAATAACATTATCAAGAGGAACCTCACAACATCCAGATGCCCAGCAATAAGGGAGCCACCCCAACTATGCAGATCTGATGGCAGCCAAAAGCATCCACATGGTATCACCCTTCAAGCCTGGACAGACGGCAAGCAGGTGGTGTGGGACTACACATGTGCATCTACCTATCTTCAATCCACCAAATAGGAAGGAGGGACAGCTGCCAGGTTCAGAGAGTCCCAAAAGTCTAGAAAATATGGAGTACTTGCCCATCATTATATGTTTGTTCCCATAGGCTTGAAGACCCTTGGCTCATGGGGAAAGAGTGCATCTAAGTTCCTTAAGGAGCTAGGCAAAAGACTCATCAGGGTAACTAGGGATCCCAGGGCAGCTAGTTTTCTATTCCAGCGACTTAGCGGTGCTGTTCAGAGGGGTGATAACTGCTGTATCTTGGGTACTCGCCCCAGCTCTGAGGAGCTGGATGAGATTTTCGCATTATAATCAGTGACACCTCATGTACTGTATATGCCATCTTTATATCAACTCATCATAGAAACCAAGGACCACAGGACGACCAGCTTCCTCTTTCAGAGACTCAGTGTTGCGATCCAGAGGGGAAATGCCTGCAGCATTCTGGGCATGCGGCCCACTGCCGGGGAGCTCGACGAAGTATTTGACATGTAGCTCTGAGTTGTTATCTGTTGTTTTACTCCCTATTGTATTCTTGTCAATGTATTTTGCGTGTCGTATGAGGCGACTAAGATGCCGGGAGCAATGGGCTAGTAACCCCTTCTCCTGTACAAATCTACTAAAAACGAGAAGAAGAAAAACTTTATAAAATTGGGTTGTCTGAATGTGCGTGGATGTAGTGCGGATGATAAGAAAGAGATGATTGCCGATGTTATGAATGAAAAGAAGTTGGATGTCCTGGCCCTAAGCGAAACAAAGCTGAAGGGGGTAGGCGAGTTTCAGTGGGGAGAAATAAATGGGATTAAGTCAGGAGTATCTGAGAGAGTTAGAGCTAAGGAAGGGGTAGCAATAATGTTGAAGGATCAGTTATGGAAGGAAAAGAGGGAATATAAATGTGTAAATTCAAGGATTATGTGGATTAAAATAAGGGTCGGATGCGAAAAGTGGGTCATAATAAGCGTGTATGCACCTGGAGAAGAGAGGAGTGTAGAGGAGAGAGAGATTTTGGGAGATGTTAAGCGAATGTATAGGAACTTTTGAACCAAATGAGAGAGTAATTGTGGTAGGGGACCTAAATGCTAAAGTGGGAGAAACATGCAGAGAGGGTGTAGTAGGTAAGTTTGGGGTGCCAGGTGTAAATGATAATGGGAGCCCTTTGATTGAACTTTGTATAGAAAGGGGTTTAGTTATAGGTAATACATATTTTAAGAAAAAGAGGATAAATAAGTATACAAGATATGATGTAGGGCGTAATGACAGTAGTTTGTTGGACTATGTATTGGTAGATAAAAGACTGTTGAGTAGACTTCAGGATGTACATGTTTATAGAGGGCCACAGATATATCAGATCACTTTTTAGTTATAGCTACAGTGGGAGTAAAGGTAGATGGGATACAAGGAAAATAGAATCAGTAAGTAAAAGAGGGTGAAGGTTTATAAACTAAAAGAGGAGGCAGTTAGGGTAAGATATAAACAACTATTGGAGGATAGATGGGCTAGTGAGAGTGTAGGCAATGGGGTCGAAAATGTATGGGGTAGATTTAAAAATGTAGTGTTAGAGTGTTCAGCAGAGGTTTGTGGTTACAGGCGAGTGGGTGCGGGAGGGAAGAGGAGCGATTGGTGGAATGATGATGTAAAGAGAGTAGTAAGGAGAAAAGTTAGCATATGAGAGGTTTTTACAAAGTAGAAGTGATGCAAGGAGGGAAGAGTATATGGAGAGAAAAAGAGAGGTTAAAGAGTGGTGAAGCAATGTAAAAAGAGAGCAGATGAGAGAGTGGGTGAGATGTTATCAGCAAATTTTGTTGAAAATAAGAAAAAGTTTTGGAATGAGATTAATAAGTTGAGGAAGCCTAGAGAACAAATGGATTTGACAGTTAAAAATAGGAGAGGAGAGTTATTAAATGGAGAGTTAGAGGTATCGGGAAGATGGAGAGAATATTTTGAGGATTTGTTAAATGTTGATGAAGACAGGAAGCTGTGATTTCGTGTGTAGGGCAAGGAGGAATAACATCTTGTAGGAGTGTGGAAGAGCCAGTTGTGGGTGTAGGGGAAGTTCGTGAGGCAGTGGGTAGAATGAAAGGGGTAAGGCAGCTGGGATTGATGGGATAAAGATAGAAATGTTAAAAGCAGGTGGGGATATAATTTTGGAGTGGTTGGTGCTATTATTTAATAAATGTATGGAAGAGGGTAAGGTACCTAGGGATTGGCAGAGAGCGTGTATTGTTCCTTTGTATAAAGGCAAAGGGGACAAAGAGAGTGCAAAAATTATAGGGGAATAAGTCTGTTGAGTGTACCTGGTAAAGTGTATGGTAGAGTTATTATTGAAAGAATTAAGAGTAAAACAGAAAGCAGGATAGCAGATGAACAAGGGGCTTTAGGAAAGTAGGGGGTGTAGACCAAGTGTTTACAGTGAAACATATAGGTGAACAGTATTTGCATAAGGGTAAAGATGTTTTGTGGCATTTATGGATTTGGAAAAGGCGTATGATAGGGTAGATAGGGGGCAATGTGGCAGATGTTGCAGGTGTATGGAATAGGAGGAAGGTTACTGAAAGCAGTGAAGAGTTTTATGAGGATAGTGAGGCTCAGGTTAGAGTGTGTAGGAGGGGAAAGGGGACTATTTCCCAGTAAAAGTGGGCCTTAGACAAGGATGTGTGATGTCACCGTGGTTGTTCAATATATTTATAGATGGGGTTGTAAGAGAAGTGAATGCGAGGGTCTTGGCAAGAGGTGTTGGGCTAAAAGATAAAGAAGCAAATACAAAGTGGGAGTTGTCACAGTTGCTTTTGCTGATGACACTGTCTTTAGGGAGATTCTGAAGAAGCTGCAGAGGTTAGTGGATGAATTTGGTAGGGTGTGTAAAAGAAGAAAATTGAAAGTGAATATAGGAAAGAGTAAGGTGATGAGGATAACAAAAAGAATAGGTGACGAAGATTGGATATCAGATTGGAGGGAGAGAGTATGGAGGAGGTGAATGTATTCAGATATTTGGGAGTGGACATGTCGGCGGATGGGTCTATGAAGGATGAGGTGAATCATAGAATTGATGAGGGAAAAGGGTGAGTGGAGCACTTCGGAGTCTGTGGAGACAAAGAACCTTGTCCATGGAAGTAAAGAGGGAATGTATGAGAGTATAGTTATACCAACGCTCTTATATGGGTGTGAAGCATGGGTGATGAATGTTGCAACGAGGAGAAGGCTGGAGGCAGTGGAGATGTCATGTCTGAGGTCAATGTGTGGTGTGAATATAATGCGAGAATTCGGAGTTTGGAAATTAGGAGGAGGTGCGGGATTACCAAACGATTGTCCAGAGAGCTGAGGAGGGGTTGTTGAGGTGGTTTGGACATGTAGAGAGAATGGAACGAGACAGAGTGACTTGAGTGTATAAATCTGTAGTGGAGGGAAGGCGGGGTAGGGGTCGGCCTAGGAAAGGTTGGAGGGAGGGGGTAAAGGAAGTTTTGTGTGCGAGGGTCTTGGACTTCCAGCAAGCATGTGTGAGCGTATTTGATAGGAGTGAATGGAGGCATATGGTTTTTAATACTTGACGTGCTGTTGGAGTGTGAGCAAAGTAACATTTATGAAGGGATTCAGGGAAACCGGCAGGCCGGACTTGTGTTCTGGAGATGGGAAGTACAGTGCCGGCACTCTGAAGGAGGTGTTAATGTTGCAGTTTTATAACTGTAGTGTAAAGCACCCTTCTGGCAAGACAGTGATGGAGTGAATGATGATGAAAGTTTTTCTTTTCGGGCCACCCTGCCTTGGTGGGAATCGGCCGATGTGTTAATAAAAAAAAAAAAAAATATATATATATATGTATATATAGAATGAAAAGATGGGGTGGTAGGGGAAGTGGAATATTCAAATGGCTTCAGGAAGAAATCCAAATATTCTTCTTTGAAGCCTTTTTATCCACTTCTCCGAGGCTATGGGTCCCACAATTTGCACCAGAGGTGGACCCCACCCCTATATATATATAATATATATATATATATATATATATATATATATATATATATATATATATATATATATATATATATATATATATATATTTTATTAACACATCGGCCGATTCCCAAAGGCAGGTGGCCCAAAGAAAACTTTCATCATATTCACTCCATCACTGTCTTGTCAGGGGTGCTTACACTAGGTTATAAAACTGCAACATTAACACCCCTCCTTCAGATGCGAGACACTGTACTTCCCATCTCCGGGAACTCAAGTCCGGCCTGCTCCTGAACCCTTCATAAATGACTGCTCACACTCCAACACCACGTCAAGTATTAAAACCATTTGTCTCCATTCACTCCTATCAAATACGCTCACCTATTGCTGGAGTCCAAGCCCTCTCACAACCTCCTTTACCCACTCCCTCCAACCTTTCCTAGGCTGACCCTACCCGCCTTCCTCCACTACAGATTTATACACTCTCGAAGTCATTCTGTCTAGTTCCATTCTCTCTACATGTCGAACCACTCAACAACCCCTCCTCAGCTCTCTCTGGATAATAGTTTTCGTAACCCCGCAACTCCTCTAATTTAACTCCGAATTCTCTGCATTATATTCACACCACACATTGACCTCAGACATGACATCTCCACTGCCTCAGCCTTCTCCTCGTTGCAACATTCATCACCCATGCTTCACACCCATATAAGAGTGTTGGTATAACTATACTCTCTACATTCCCTCTTTACTTCCATGGACAAAGTTCTTTGTCTCCACAGACTCAAGTGCTCCACTCACCTTTTCCTCATCAATTCTATGATTCACCTCATCCTTCATAGACCCATCTACTGACATGTCCCCTCCCAAATATCTGAATACATTCACCTCCTCCATACTCTCTCCTCCAATCTGATATCCAATCTTTCGTCACCTAATCTTTTTGTTATCCTCATCACCTTACTCTTCCTATATTCACTTTCAATTTTCTTCTTTTACACACCCTCGCAAATTCATCCACCAACCTCTCACTTCTCTTCAGAATCTCCAAAGCACAGTGTCATCAGCAAAAAGCACTGTACACTCCACTTTGTATTTGATTCTTTATCTTAACCACACCTCTTGCCAAGACCTCGCATTCACTTATCTTAACCCCATCTATAAATATATTGAACAACCACGGTGACATCACATCCTTGTCTAAGGCCCACTTTACTGGAAAAGTCCCTTCCCTCCTACACCTCTAACCTTAGCCTCACTATCCTCATAAAAACTCTTCACTGCTTTAGTAACCTCCTCCTATTCCATACACCTGCAACATCTGCCACATTGCCCCCCATCCACTCTACCATACCCTTTTCCAAATCCATAAATGCCACAAAACCTCTTTACCCTTATCCAAATACTGTTCACTATATGTTTCAATGTAAACACTTGGTCTACACACCCCTACTTTTCCCAAAGCCCCCTTGTTCATCTGCTATCCTGCTCTCTGTCTTACTCTTAATTCTTTCAATAATAACTCTACCTACACACTACAGACTTATTCCCTTATAATTTTTGGGACTCTCTTTTTTCCCCTTTGCCTTTATACAAAGGAACAATACACGCTCTCTGCCAATCCTAGGTACCTTACCTCTTCCATACATTTATTAAATAATAGCACCAACCACTCCAAAATTATATCCCCACCTGCTTTTAACATTTCTATCTTTATCCCATCAATCCCAGCTGCCTTACCCCTTTCATTCTACCCACTGCCTCACGAACTTCACCCACACTCCAACTGGCTCTTCCACACTCCCACAAGATGCTATTCCTCCTTGCCCTATACACGAAATCACAGCTTCCCTGTCTTCATCAAAATTTAACAACTCAAAATATTCCCTCCATCTTCCCGATACCTCTAACTCTCCTCTCCTATTTTTAACTGTCAAATCCATTTGTTCCCTAGGCTTCCTCAACTTATAAATCTCACTCCAAAACTTTTTCTTATTTTCAACAAAATTTGTTGATAACATCTCACCACTCTCTCATTTGCTCTCTTTTTACATTGCTTCACCACTCTCTTAACTTCTCTTTTTCTCTCCATATACTCTTCCCTCCTTGCATCACTTCTACTTTGTAAAAACCTCTCATATGATAACTATTTCTCCCTTACTACTCTCTTTACATCATCATTCTACCAATCGCTCTTCTTCCCTCCCGCACCCACTTTCCTGTAACCACAAACTTCTGCTGAACACTCTAACACTACATTTTTAAATCTACCCCATACATCTTCGACCCCATTGCCTACACTCTCACTAGCCTATCTATCCTCCAATAGTTGTTTATATCTTACCCTAACTGCCTCCTCTTTTAGTTTATAAACCTTCACCTCTCACTTACTTACTGCTTCTATTTTCCTTGTATCCCATCTACCTTTTACTTCCACTGTAGCTATAACTAAAAAGTGATCTGATATATCTGTGGCCCCTCTATAAACATGTACATCCTGAAGTCTACTCAACAGTCTTTTATCTACCAATACGTAGTCCAACAAACTACTGTCATTACGCCCTACATCATATCTTGTATGCTTATTTATCCTCTTTTTCTTAAAATATGTATTACCTACAACTAAACCCCTTTCTATACAAAGTTCAATCAAAGGGCTCCCATTATTATTTACACCTGGCACCCCAAACTTACCTACTACACCCTCTCTACATGTTTCTCCTACTTTAGCATTTAGGTCCCCTACAACAATTACTCTTTCACTTGGTTCAAAAGTTCCTATACATTCGCTTAACATCTCCCAAAATCTCTCTCTCTCCTCTACACTCCTCTCTTCTCCAGGTGCATACACGCTTATTATGCTCCACTTTTCGCATCCGACCCTTATTTTAATCCACATAATCCTTGAATTTACACATTTATATTCCCTCTTCTCCTTCCATAACTGATCCTTCAACATTATTGCTACCCCTTCCTTAGCTCTAACTCTCTCAGATACTCCTGACTTAATCCCATTTATATCTCCCCACTGAAATTCGCCTGTTTCGCTTTGTTTCGCTTAGGGCCAGGACATCCAACTTCTTTTCATTCATAACATCAGCAATCATCTCTTTCTTATCATCCGCACTACATCCACGCACATTCAAACATCCCAGTTTTATAAAGTTTTCTTCTCTTTTTTAGTAAATATGTACAGGAGAAGGGGTTACTAGCCCATTGCTCCCGGCATTTTAGTCGCCTCATACGACACGCATGGCTTACGGAGGAAAGATTCTTTTCCACTTCCCCATGTACAATAGAGAAAATAAAAAGAACAAGAGCTATTAAGAAAAACAAGAAAAATCTAGATGAGTGTATGTATATATATGCATGTGTATGCCTGTGTAGTGTGACCTAAAGTGTAAGTAGAAGTAGCTAGATACACCTGTTATCCAGCGTGTTTATGAGACAGAAAAAAGACACCAGCAATCCTACCATCATGTAAAACAGTTTCAGGTTTCTGTTTCACAGTCACCTGGCAGGACGGTAGTACCTCCCTGGGTGGTTGCTGTCTACCAACTATTGACTAATTCGTCAAATTCCTTTAATTAAGTTATCCTGGTTTTTATCATATTATCTTACACTCCATGTTTTTTAATACTGTAGTCCAATATTGTATCATCTTACCACTATGAATTTAGCTCTTCCTCTCTTAACTATAATAATAAATACTAATAATACAGTCAGATAATAATAGATTTAGACGCAGTTTCAAGTATTTATCGATAACATTATTCACATGCTGTACAAATTTACGAAGGAATCTCTACCTTACTCTTATATATTTTAACTACAGTATGTGGAAAATAAGATTTAGAATGCATTAACTTCAAGTGAATATTCTTAACTATTATTTTTTTTATTATAACAATTCATAATTATACTAATTTTCATTTGAATGAAATTGCACAATTCAGAGTAGCATGGGTTTAGGTCAGGTAGCTCCTACCTTTCACAACTAGATTATTATGATGCTGTCCTGGATGCTCTGGAGAACAAGCTAAATTCTGAAGTAGTGTACGTTGATTTTGCAAAAGCGTTCGGCAAATGCTACCATGGTGTGATTGTGTGCAAAATGCAGCATGCAAAAGTGGGCAAATAAATATTTAACGTTTTAACAAATAGAACTCAGAGAGTAGTAGTAGTAAATAGAGTGAAGTCGGAGGCTGCCAGAGAGAAAAAATTTTATCCTCAAGGCACAGTACTCGCCCCACTTCTGTTTCTCATTCTTATATCCTACATTGAGAAGGACATAAATCATAGCACCATAACATCCTTTGTGATGACACCAGAATCTCTATGAGAGTGGCGTCCATCGAAGACACAGCGAATCTTCAGGCGGATATGCTTCAAGTTTTCCGGTGGGCCTCAGATAACAGTTTGATGTTTAACGAGGACAAGCTTCAATTTTTTTTTTTCTTTGGAAGAATTGAGGAAATAAAGAAGACTGTAGCAGAGTACAAGACAAACTAAAATCATTCAATAAAGCGAAAGTTTCATGTGCAAGACTTAGGAGTTATGATGTCAAAAGATCCCACATTCAAGGATCACAACACAGTTGCTACTGCTACCGCAAAGAAAATGATAAGCTGGATAACTAGAACGTTCAATACAAGAGATGCTGAGTCACTTGGTCTCTCTAGGGTAGAATACTGCTATAAACAAATGGCCCCCTTCAACGCAGGCAATATTGCTGAGAAGGAAAACATACAAAGAACTTTCACTGCTTGTATACACTCAGTCAAGCATCTGAACTACAGGGAGCGCTTGAGGTCCCTTCAACTGGAACGTAAGCGAGAAAGTTACTAATTAAATTACACGTGGAAAATCCTGGAGGAAGTCGCCCCAAACATGAACCCCGTAATCACTCTCTATGATAACAAGACTTATCAGACGGTGCAAATTAGTGCCTGACCAGCCTGACTGTGGTTCATACGCTGGACTGAGTGTAGCCAGCTGTAACAGCCTGGGTGATCAGGCATTGATCCTCCAGGAGGTCTAGTCTGAAACCCGGCAGCAGAAATGTCCTTCAGGTAATATGATTGTGATTTTTCGATGACCTAATTCTATTATTTATGTTTAAAATCAATAATTTTATTTTAATTATTTAATATATTTTAAAGTGTTTTGTGGTCTCCAGGCAGCTGAAGCTGTATCACCCTAGTGGGTTAGCATTTGGTTTTTATTATAATAATAATCCAGGCAGTTGGAGGCTCCAGTAATCTTTACTTTATTATTTACAATAAAACATTTTTGTTCTTATTGTGACTACTCTGTGATGATTGTGTTTAAAGTGCGTAGCTCAGTACTGACGTCTTCGGCTCACAACTGAAGAACCCGGGTTTAATCCCGTGCGAGAGGAGACAAGAGTAAGTCTCTTACACCTACGCAGCACATAGGTACCTGTGTGCTATCTACTATTGTGGATGGCATCATAGAGGAAAAAGATGGCAGTACCCAGGTATACCACAGATATGGCTGAGTTTAGAAACAAGCTGAGGTATGATGACGGCTCTTAGCGTGTAAACTCAAAGGATTAAAATAAATGTCTGTTCTTAACCCTTCATGAAATTGTTGCCATTCAATTAAACGAATTAAATCCAATAGATATTTCATTAAATCACTTCCATGAAGCCATCCTAGTGACCATGAGAGCTGGAGGTGTTGTGGGGGATATGTGGGTGTGCGGTGACCATGATGCAACAGCCTTGACCGCGAGAAGAGCACACAAGGACTGCTAGCTAACCGGCCAGCTGTCTCCAGGCTACGAAAAGTGCTCTCGTCTGTTAGTGGGTCTGAGAATTATCTTCCCCACGGCCTGGTCTAAGACCAGGCCTCCTAGGATAAAAAAAAATGAATATTACAGGATTAATAACTATTAAAACGCACCCAGAACAATAAAGGTAAGTGTACAATGAATGTAAATAGAGGTTTGTAAGATTTACCTGTCATTTTACGTATTGATGAGACATCTTGAAAAAGATCATCAATCTTGCCAGAGTGCAAGATGTTAACAGGTTTCCATTTCGCACTCATTTGACAGGACAGTGGTACCTCCTTGCATGGTTGCTATCTACCAACCTTTTACTACCAGGACTACATGCTAGTCCCATCTAACGCACACCTGTCAACACCCTCAACTAGTCTCGCAGTGTTCCACAGAGGTTACGGCTGGTGCGGGAACTGAGGATGGTGAGCATGATGTCCAGGACTCAAGGAACACTGAGCATCATTGGCAGCAACAGCAGGGTCTCCCAGCTAGCCATGGTGGCGCCAGACACGGAGTTCCCGTCTGCTGTCACGCAAGCAGACCTCGATACTCTGTCTCTCTCTCTCACTCTCTCTCCCTCCCTCCCCACCCCTTACACTACACACACACACACACAGAAGAGGCAGGACCAGGAGATATTAATCGACTCCTGCAACCACAATTAGGTGAGTATACACATAAAAGATTACCAGAAATGCCAACACGGCATTTCTGGCAGCAAATTAGAGATCTCACTGAGAATTTAGAAGTGACAAAAACAATGGGGGCCAAACAGGCTATTACAGTATCTTGAATATTAAGAGTAGCAGCAGAGGAACTGTGTGAGCTCTTACCTTTGATATACCTTTGAAGAGTTTCGAGAGTATCTACTCTCTGAGCCCGGCCATGGGCCAGGCTCGTCTGGTGCTTGCCTGGTCAACCAGGCTGTTGCTGCTGGAGGCCCGCTGCCCCACATATCCATCACAGCCTGGTTGATCTGGCACCTGGTGAAGATATTTGTCCAGTTTCCTCTTGAAGGCTTCTACACTGGTTCCAGCCGTGTTTCGGATATCTTCTGGTAAGATGTTGAATAGTCTGGGACCCCGGATGTTAATACAGTGCTCCCGTATTGTCCCCACCGCACCCCTGCTCCTCACTGGGTTTATTTTACACTTTCTCCCATATCTCTCACTCCAGTATGTTGTTATGGCAGTGTGCAGATTTGGGACCAGGCCCTCAAGTACTTTCCATGTATATATTATCATGTATCTCTCTCTCCTCCGCTCCAATGAGTACATGTTCAAGACTTGAAGGCGTTCCCAATAATTTAGATGTTTCAATGGCTCAATGTGAGCCGTAAACGATCTCTGGATTTGTTCCAGCTCTGCTATTTCTCCTGCCCTGAACGGGGCCGTCAGCACTGAGCAGTATTCTAAGTGAGGGAGCACTAGCGATTTGAATAGTGTCACCATCGGCATTATTTCCCTTGTTTTGAAAGTTCTCAATACCCACCCCGTCATCTTCCTGGCTGTTGTGATCTTTGTCTTGTTATGGTCTTTAAACGACAGATCAGCAGACATAATTATTCCCAAGTCCTTTACGTGTTCCTTTCGTTCTATGTGGTGACCCTCTTGCGTTTTGTATATAGTGTTCCTTTTGAGTTCTTCATTTTTCCATACCTAAGCAGCTGAAACTTATCACCATTGAACGTCATGTTGTTCTCCACTGCCCATTGGAAGACCTTGCTTATGTCCTCCTGTAATTTTTCAGTGTCCTCTACCGTAGTGACTTTCATGCTTATTTTAGTGTCATCTGCAAATGATGATACAAAAGTGTGCTGGGTGTTTTTATCTATGTCTGCTATGAGGATGAGAAACAGCAGAGGTGCCAGGACAGTGCCTTGGGGCACTGAGCTTTTGACCTCGCTGATGCTGGATCTTGCCCTGTTCACTACTACTTTTTGTGTTCTTTGTGTTAGGAACTCAAAAATCCATCTGCCTACCTTCCCCGTAATGCCTATGGCCCTCATTTTGTGCGCTATCACTCCATGATCGCATTTGTCAAACGCCTTTGCAAAATCTGTGTAAATCACATCTGCGTTTTGGTCGTCCTCCAATGCCTCCGTAATTCTGTCATAATGGTTCAGCAGCTGTGACAGGCATGATCGACCCGCTCTAAAGCCATGCTGGTTCGGGTTATGTTGGTTGTGCTGGTCCATGAACTTTGTAATCTGCCGTCTCATCACTCTTTCAAAGATTTTTATGATGTGAGAAGTGAGGGCTACTGGTCTGTAATTTTTAGCTAGTGCTCTACTACCTCCCTTATGCAAAGGAGCTATGTCTGCACTCTTTAAGGCTCTGGAATTGCAAGGATTATGCAAGGATATTAGTGGGAACAGCTGGGAAGCTGCAACCGAGATCCCAACTTACAAGAAGACAAAAAAAAAAAAACTATGAAGTACTGAAACTATAGATCATTTTCGCTGACTAGCATACTGGCTGAGCTTCTAAAAGAGACAATAAGAAAAAGAATATTTGAGCACTTTAAAAGATATGGATACACAAGAGAAAACCAGCATGTATTCGGAAATGACAAACCTTGTCTCACGAATCTCATAAGAGATTTATGGCCTGTAGCTGTAGTCACCTGTAGACAATTTCGGGGATCACTGCCCCTGCAGCCAGGTACCAGACCAGGGCTCCCTCTTGACCATGTGATACATCAGGCTTCTGGTGCTGACCACAGAGTCTTAAGTAGGTACCACAGCCTGGTAATCAAGAACTGTCTTGAAGAACATAAATTCCCTCTCGAAGATAGCCAGGAGTCAGTTGATAACTCAACTTATGTATGAAGGGAAAGTGTTAAAGAGTCTTGGTACCTTCACACTTACTATCAGAAAAAAACAGGCTGGAGAAGGTTAGATAGGCTCTACACACACACACACACACACACGCACACGCACACGTATACACACACACACATACACACACACACATCAACCATACGGGCGCCTAGCAAACCTAAGAACAGCATTCCGACATTCCGACAGCATTCCGAATCGTTCAGGACCCTGTACACTGTGTACGTTAGGCCCATACTGGAGTATGCAGCACCAGTTTGGAACCCACATCTAGCCAAGCACGTAAAGAAGCTAGAGAAAGTGCAAAGGTTTGCACCAAGACTAGTCCCGGAGCTAAGGGGTATGTCCTACGAGGAGAGGTTAAGGGAAATCGACCTGACGACACTGGAGGACAGGAGAGATAGGGGGGACATGATAACGACATATAAAATACTGAGAGGAATTGACAAGGTTGACAGAGACAGAATGTTCCAGAGATGGGACACAGCAACAAGGGGACACAGTTGGAAGTTGAAGACTCAGATGAATCACAGGGATGTTAGGAAGTATTTTTTCAGTCACAGAGTGGTCGGGAAGTGGAATAGCTTGGGAAGCGATGTAGTGGAGGCAGGTTCCATACTTAGCTTTAAGAAGAGGTATGATAAAGCTCATGGCGCAGGAAGAGTGACCCAGTAGCGGCCAGTGAAGAGGCGGGGCCAGGAGCTATGTCTCGACCCCTGCAACCACAACTAGGTGAGTACAACTAGGTGAGGTGAGTACACACACAGTCTCAAGAAGACACTTACCTGGGATGATGTGGAGAAACTGGTCAAGTTTTCTACAGAAAATTTGCAGTCACGTGACTCAGTCAACTGTAGTCGACAATTTAGCTGTTGAACGTTCGTTATTTACTGAATAGCCATTGGATGTGGTAAAGCTAAACCCGTAGAGGAATCATTCAGCGCCTTGGGGAATGGTAGGTAACCAGATTCGATCCAAGGAAAGGGATCGAAACTCAAGAGCCCTTCATCGGCCACAGCTTCCAGGTGCCTACCTTCAAAAGGTGATAAACTTGTAGAGTCAACACTTATAAAAGTGTTACGCCATACATATGTCATTAGCGTGTATGTATGTATGTATGTATGTATGTATGTATGTATGTATGTATAGATATATATGTATATATATATATATATATATATATATATATATATATATATATATTTGTGTGTGTGTGTGTGTGTGTGTGTGTGTGTGTATATATATGTATATGTATATATATATATATATATATATATATATATATATATATATATATATATATATATATATATATTTATTTATTTATTTATTTATATATATGCAAAAGAACCACGGGGGGTTAAATGATAACTCTAGGCCTTTCGTGTTGCAATCAACACATCATCAGGAGCTTGCAATGTGGAATAAATGAGTAGGATGTCCAGGTAGATGTGTTCAAGGGGACGACTCTAGCTAGCTAGAGTGGCTAATTTAGTTAAGTCGATGACTTAACTAAATTAGCGATAAACAAAGAGAATGTCGAATATAATTCTGCTTTCTCAGACAGTAGTTAAAAATAATTACTAGATAAGAACTAGTAAAGGAGATTGAAGTAGCAGAACAGAACAGACAGGAACTAGCTAATCTAAAGTCCATCATAATGAAATATACAAATTAAACCATGTTTACGGAGACAGTTACAAAGTGAGCAGTACGGTGAGCAGCAACAGCCTACTTACTCAGTATTCAGCAGGCAAGTTTGGCCATGGTAGAGGATGCCAGAGTAAAACTCTGGAAACTAGTTACAGGTATGTTACAGATAGAGAATCTAAGTTTCCTGTGGAATATCATCCATAGATTGACATCTCTTCTTTTGAGGATTTTTTTTATACAGCCTATCATTTATATTTCAGTTGTGATAAGGAAAATGTGGGGGTGTGAGGGGAGAGCGTGTGGGGGTGTGAGGGGAGAGCGTGTGGGGGTGTGAGGGGAGAGCGTGTGGGGGTGTGAGGGGAGAGCGTGTGGGGGTGTGAGGGGGAGAGCGTGTGGGGGTGTGAGGGGAGAGCGTGTGGGATGTGAGGGGAGAGCGTGTGGGATGTGAGGTGTGAGGGGAGAGCGTGTGGGATGTGAGGTGTGAGGGGAGCGTGTGGATGTGGAAGTGTGGGATGTGTGGATGTGAGAGTAGGGTGATGGGTGAGAGGAGGCTGGGGAAGGGTTGAAGACCTCTGACTGGCGTCAGGAGGCACAGTACTGAGAGAGAGTTGACGTCTGGTTGGTCAGTGGTGGCTCACGTGGTCACTCTGTGACGCCAGCAGCCAGGGCGCCACCATGTCCCCTAGCCTGGCGCCGCCTCTGGGGGTAGCAACCACAAATCTATCTATTTTAACTCGCAAATTACTTGAAAAACCTAAAGTCATGCAATATTAAATTGTCCTCATGAAAAATACTGGAGGTATTGGTTCCAAATCTGCACTCTGAAGTAACCTCTTATGAAAGTGGCAGTCAAGATGACCTTTTATACAGTATCTGTTCCTAGACCCCGAGCCTGGTCTCGGATCAGCTCTCCTAAATTGGAATGGAAATATTACAAAAAAAAGGTAAGAAATACACAAAAAAGTGTATAGTGACAAGGAGTAAGCTTTAAGATTCATTTGTCTTCTTACATGTTCTTGGAAAAAAAAAAGATTACCTATCCTGCCAGATTACAAAACATTTAACAGGTTTCCATTTCATACTCATATGACAGAGCATTAGTGCCGGCTTGGATGGCTGTTATCTGCAAAGCTATAAGAAGGGGTGCAAGAAATGCACTGTAATTCATAAGTATAAAGAACCTAAGACTTTTCTGCAACGTCCATTCTAATATAAAGGAAATTAACAACAGATTAAAAACTATTTTCAACTGGGAAACTGATATGTTCTTCCAGGCAGTTCCTGATCAACCAAACTGTGGAGCTTGCACTGGACTGTCTACACTGAGATCTAACCGGAAGGCCTGGTTTGGGAGAACAAGCAGAGGTGTAACAAGCAGATTGGAGGTGTAGTACACACAGACTTTGCAAAAGCCTTCGAGAAGTGCAATCATGGTGTAACAGCACACACATGCATACAACAGGAATAACTGTTAAAATGAACCGATGCATTTTTAACTTTGTAAACAATAGAAAGCAAAGAGCAATAGCAAACAAAGTCAGAGGTTGCCACAGTGAACAGCTGTTTACCCAAACACAGAACTCGACCCCATCCTTTTCCTAATCTTCATATCGGACACAGAGACTTAGTCCCGTATCATCCTTGGCAAACGCTACTAGAATCTGCATGAGGACAATGTAAATCTCCAAGTGGATATGACTATCAAAATGGTATACAATACTGACAGGTTGGTAAGTAAAACACATAAAGATGCCTAACTGTTGCCTATGTGTCTTACTTACCAAGCGGATATAAACCAAGTCTTCCAGTATACTGCAGAAAACAATATGATGTTCAATGAGGACAAATTTCAGGTACTTCATTATGGAAAACTTGAGGACATGAAAGTTAAAACGGAGTACACTACAAATTCTAACCACATAATGTAGCGAAAAACTAATGTGAAAGACTTAGGAGTGGTAATGTCAGAGGATCTCACCTTCAAGGAAGAAGAAAATGATAGGATTGACAGTGAAAACATTTATAACAAGGGATGACATCCCAACCAATAATGATCCTCTCTAAGTCACTTGTTCTCTCTAGGTTGAAATACTGCTGTACATTAACAGCCCATTTAAAGCAGGAGAAATTGCAGATCTAGAGAATGTACAAAGAACTTCCACTGCACGTATAAGTTCAGTCAAGCTCCTTAACTACTGGGAACCTTGAAAGTCCCTTGATGTGTCGTCCTTGGAACGCAGGCGAGAATGATGTATCATAATTTTCACTTGGAAAATCGCAGAGGGACTGGTCCCAAATCTGTACACAGAAATTACTCTCTACGAAAACAAAAGGCTCATCAGACGTTACAGAATAAACCCAATGAAAAGCAGGAGTGCCATGACTTCATTGAGAGACCACAATAAGTGTAAGGGGCCCGAGACTACTCAACAGTCTCCCATCATATATAAGAAGGATTACTAATAGATCTTCATTTGTCTTCAAAGGGGAACTGGATAAGTTACTAAAGTCAGTGTCTGACCAGCCGTGCTGTGGTTTGTATGTTGGACTGTATGCGGCCAGCAGTAACAGCCTAGTTAGTCAGGGCCTGATCCACTGGGAGGCCTGGTCATGAACTGAGTCGTGGGAGTGTTGACCCTCACAACACTATCCAGGTAGACTCCAGGTAGGAGGAGATAACCACTAGAACCATCAAGAGGTAAACAGCCGGATTAAAAGGCAACTTGACAACGCTGAGCTTGGAGTCCAATAGTTCTCAAAATTTTGTCAAAGACCTTCAAGACCCAGGTAAATTAGTACCGAGGGAGAGCAGCGGGCCCAGTGACTAGTACGTAGCCCCTCACCTCACTTTCACACTAACCTAAGCTAGTATTGTTACTGGATCTCCACCTAACACGACAACAAGGAACCTATGGCATCACTAACAGCTTCTTCACGGAAATAATAACAAAAGTTACGTCTTAAACTTAATAGCAAAGGCAAAAACACTTATAACTACAGCAAGAATAACAGCAACACTTGTAAATACAGTCGCCATTCCTCAGGCTCTGTATGACCCTTGCTGATTTAGCGCCTCCCCATGATTATAATAACTTCATATGGCTTTAATATACAGCTATCACTGCCTTTATAACTACAATATCCTCATCTATAGATACATATTACTACCTTTACAAGTGCTATTATCTACATACAGCAAATATTGCATATTTTTCTAAGATCCTACCAACCTTAGTTACAAAGTGCCTAAACTGTTTATACTTTCTGTATCATTAATTCTACTCTTGTTATCTACTGAATTTTATAATTAAGTAGCAGTGTGTGTGTGTGTGTGTGTGTTATCCTCATCCACACACCTTACAATGTCTGCAGTTGCTACACCAACCAGCCACATACACACATAACCAATCCTTTCCACTACCGTCTCCACTTTTTCTATTTCCACCTTACTTACCACAAACATATGGAGACCTCTTGTGATGCTGTATCTCATCTTCTAGATTTGCAATTTGTATTATCTTCATAATCATCTGAAGTGATCCTCCAAACCAGGCTGTGAGTCAGATCAACCAGGCTGTGATGGATATGTGGTTCTGCGGGCCCCCAACAGCAACAGCCTGGCCGACCAGGCAAGCACCAGACAAGCCTGGCTCATGACCAAGCTCCGGGAGTAGAAAAACTCTCGGAACTCATCAAAGGTATTAGGTATTTTCGTGTTGTGTTCCTATTCCTCTTACTTCCTCGTCTGTTTCATTCCCTGCCACGTTAATATGAAACACCTTTACGTTTTACTAGTATTTTGTCATTTTCTAAACGTCCTGTACTAGAATGTTAATGACATTTCTGTAATGTAGTCTGGATAAACACAACATCGAGTCCCATCATAGTGACAAATGTTGTGGGTAATTTTAAGACTAATTTTGTCTAGGTTGATGATATCAGTCCTTGATTCTTAAAAACCTTTCAAGATACCTGACGAATTTACTTTTCAAGATACCTGACGAAGTTACTTTTCAAGATACCTGACGAAGTTACTTTTTAAGATACCTGACGAAGTTACTTTTTAAGATACCTGACAAAGTTACTTTTTAAGATACCTGACAAAGTTACTTTTCAAGATACCTGACAAAGTTACTTTTCAAGATACCTGACAAAGTTACTTTTCAAGATACCTGACAAACTTACTTTTCAAGATACCTGACAAAGTTACTTTTCAAGATTCCTGACAAAGTTACTTTTCAAGATACCTGACAAAGTTACTTTTCAAGATACCTGACAAACTTACTTTTCAAGATACCTGACAAACTTACTTTTCAAGATACCTGACAAACTTACTTTTCAAGTTCCTGACAAACTTACTTTTCAAGATACCTGACAAACTTACTTTTCAAGATACCTGACAAACTTACTTTTCAAGATACCTGACAAAGTTACTTTTCAAGCTACCTGACAAACTTACTTTTCAAGATTCCTGACAAAGTTACTTTTCAAGATACCTGACAAACTTACTTTTCAAGATACCTGACAAACTTACTTTTCAAGATACCTGACAAACTTACTTTTCAAGATACCTGACAAACTTACTTTTCAAGATACCTGACAAACTTACTTTTCAAGTTCCTGACAAACTTACTTTTCAAGATACCTGACAAACTTACTTTTCAAGATACCTGACAAACTTACTTTTCAAGATACCTGACAAACTTACTTTTCAAGATACCTGACAAACTTACTTTTCAAGATACCTGACAAACTTACTTTTCAAGATACCTGACAAACTTACTTTTCAAGATACTTGACAAAGCTATGCGTCTTTTAATAGTGATCGCTGACCCAGCAACACCACCTGCACGATGTAGTGATCCGTCGAGACTTCCTTCACATTATAATAGCAAAGTGTTAACTCCTAATTACCACTTCCAATACAACTATCTCTTACTGGGTTCAGTTATCTTGACCATTATCTCACTTCCATCTCGCGGTTCACGTTTTTCCTGCCTGCGAAAAAGGTCGTTATTTAATTCATAATAATAATAAAAAAATGTGACTTACATGCACTATTTTCTCCGACACTGTTTTTTTACTAACTGCATTTTAATAGCTCAATTAGGGACATTACATGAGTTATTTCTTATTACTTTGATGGCAAAGATAGTAATTGTCTTGATTTGTAACAGATGTATAGTGGGTTCAGCTCTAACCTTAAGTTAAAAAATTTAACAGGTGGAAGGCAGCTTAGAATTGTTCTCATAGTTTGGTTCTGTACTTGCTCCAGTTTCATGATTTTTTTTATCCACTTCTCTTCGGCATCGCCATACCATTTATAACCTTGAAACTTATTTTACCAAGAGCCAAGGATGCACGAATATCACAGCGTGTAACACTTCTGACGTGCACAATGTATACAGTACGTAATATTAATGATGATGCTCCACTCCCGTACCGTGACACTGTCTAGTGCAGTGTTTACAGTGTCATTTTATCGTTACGTTTATCTTTTCTACACAAATCTAGAAAGTTTGATGTCTAGTCAAGTATACTACTGACGTACATCATGAGTATACTGGGGTGCTATAATGCCATGTCCTTGACACTGACCTCACTCACGATGTCTAGTGACGTACATTGTTGGAGTACATGACTTTTATACTGGGGTACTCTATAATATACTACATCTCTGAAAACACAGTGTGTCACATTGACCAGGATGAACGTGAACTTCCCGAGAGAGCCATCTTGCTGACCACATTTATTGTTCAAAGTTTCATTAACTGCATTAATTATGGAAGACAATAGTTAGCCATGGCTCTCAACAATCCCAAATATGCCAGTGGCTTAAATATCAAAGAAAAAGATCACAGGAAAAAATGTCATAATTTTCATTATATTTGGAGAGAGATAGTTTTTTTTCCTGTGACTTTTCTCCTGTGATTTTTTTTCCTGAATTCAACACACCATCTCGCCTGGGCAACATTTTCTCACTAACTATTCCAGTCACTCTGCCTCCCATTAGTCGTACGTCCTCCGCGTCACCTTTTCCTTCGCCTGTATCGCCAGAGACGGGCAGCCAAGTTCAGTGACCAGGCCAAAATGAGCACTGAGTAGTGAATAAAACAGTAGTGGCCTCAGTGACCGCCCTGGCTGGTGCCTCAGGCTATCGGCCTGACGCAGAGCTAGCCAGCTTCTCGCCGGGACGACGCCACCACCCTGCCTTCTGTGCCATCTGAGCTAACCTAACATATTACATTCTAGTCATTTTCAGAGTTTACTTAAACCCCAAGTGAAGAAGACAATAAATTCGCAATTAATAAACAAATTATAAGAGCAAATAATTGATCCAGATCTTTCTCGTAGAAGCGCCCTTCCGGAATTATCTAATGAAAGCGGCGCCATTCCAAATTATTCTGTTCCAAGGGGTTATCTCCCACATATTACTTAACGAAGGACAGACCTTCCAGATTGTTCTTTTCCAGATTTATTGGTCAAATTGGAAGGGCATACTTCTTGACATATTTGATATCAAATGAAGAAATTTTGAAAAGTTTCTCTTGGCAGGAGCACATACTTTATACCACAAAAACAACCTTGTAAACCTTCCTTCAGAGGTAACCTCTTCCACACATTGTTTTTCTCAATTATATTATAAGGAAATGCTAAACCTGTGGGTTCATACAGTGCCTGGGGGATGAGAGGCAGTCAGGTTTGGGTGAAGAACCCTCCATGGGCCTCACCCATTTTCCTTGAAGGCAATTTTTTTTTAACAAAATCTCAGTTATTTCTCATTAAAGGCAGTGATTAACAGACAGAGGATCGAGCCTTCAGTGCTCCTTGCGCCGTGCCCCACACGGGTTTACTACTTCAAGAAATACAATGTCTAGATACGTGACATCAGAGCAGCACCCTTACAAAGTTATAATCCAAGAAGCATTCTTTAAGAATGGTCTCTCCAAGAAGCCACTTTCCAGACGTCCCAGAAGAGAGGAGGTTCTCTGCATGATGCTGAAGACCTCTTCATGCAGGGAACTAGAGCTAACCTCCTCTTCCAAGGATTAACTCTAATTTGCAGGTGCTATATGGTTCCTACAGGTTTAGAGCTTTACCAATACAATAGGAACAATTTACATTTACAAATGTTTCAACAATTATAACTAAATATCACTGGCTTCCTGGTTGTTTTCCATAACCGTCACACATCGTGTTTCTTGGATTCTCTAACATGTTAACACTAAGGCAGTGTGACCACCAAGGCAGTGTGACCACCAAGGCAGTGTGACCACCAAGGCAGTGTGACCACCAAGGCAGTGTGACCACCAAGGCAGTGTGACCACCAAGGCAGTGGCTGAGAGAGAGAGAGAGAGAGAGAGAGAGAGAGAGAGAGAGAGAGAGAGAGAGAGAGAGAGGAGAGATTACAGATATATCAGGCTGGAAAAAAACAATGGTAGGTTACCTTTGCTTATGTGAAAACACAAGCGATGATGGTCTCTAGGCACCATGTTGTTAATGCTATAGCAGTGGTAAGAATGAATGGACAGTGTTGGAACCCGGGGATGAGCCTTCAACACTGGAGATATGTAAGTGGGCTTGGTGTTATGTACAAGGCCAATATTTTCAAGGTACCACACTTAGCTCTACTTCTATACAACAAGACGGAAAGCAAACAGCAACTACACTCTGGCTGTACCACCCTTCTCAAGAACATCACTTCATTTGAAATCATTCACTTCTAAAATGACTCGAGTCTGGAACATGTGCGTACAGCATAATAACAATGATGAAATAAAGTCAGTTGACCAAATTAAATCACTGGTCCACAGATGGTTCTAACTTCCTCCTGTTCCCGATTTGTATGTTTCATAGCAACAAAAAGGCTTTAAATGAGTTGAGGTAGGTAACAACTCTTAGCATGTAAATAAAGGAACTATTATGCTAGCCCATTAAAACCCTTGAGTAAATAAGAGAGAGAGAGAGAGACAGACAGACATACAGAATGTCAACCTGCTCAGGTAACAGGCAGTAGTCAATACCATATGGACAGTATTGGCCAGTGTCATTCATCCTGTGAGTGAACATACCACAACAATGACAGTACATTTCATCTCAAATAGTTAACTCATCATTTTCAATATCAACTCCATTTCTGGCTCTTTAAAACACACACACACACACACACACACACACAAGAGATGGCTAATACGGAACACGTCAATGCAGACGGCTCAGTCTAGCCGTGGTTGAAATATAAAATACATAATCTAGAAATTTACGAGATGTGAATCTGTTGACAGTTGGCCTTAAGTCTTCCCCGCCTCCGTTTGTAATAAGAGACTTGAGACTATGATCCTTAGAGACAGACTTCCTCGTCTACATTATGAAGGTTATAGAGACATTCACGTAGGGTGGTTGTAAGTGATAAATATACAATGAAGTGAGTTTATATAACATGTGGAGGGAACCTATGATGGTGCGGTGGCTACGTTATCTGCAAGTAATCTAGTGACCTTGTGAGGTCGAGTCGTAACTGAGGTGGCATTGTTAGCTTATAATTTAGTTTAAACTGGTTCCAATGGTACAAATGTGGTCACACCAGCGGGTCTCAGCCAGATAAGTAACGGAGCGGAGATACAATTTCCTCATCGAGTCACAATTACTACACAATATTGAAAGAATACTTTAGATGAGGTTTCGAGCCCTGCTGGGTCATTATCAAGTCACAATTTAATTATTTTTCCTCGCCGAGTCTGCGAAAATAGCCTCTAAGTGCCATTATTTCTAAGATACTCATTCCCGCCTCTGTACAATATGTAGGTAAATTTAACAGGCCTAGTCCACAGACAATTGTAAAATTATAATAATGAAGAAATAAGAACTGTTTAATCTGGCAAGTCTTCTTACAGTTGGAAAAAGACAAAATGCAAAAACTGCAACATTTAATTGAAAAAATTTCGGTCCTGAGACCTTGGTCACTTTAAAAAAAACAGGACCGAAACGTTTCTAATAAAATGTTGTGGTTTACCAGAAGTTTACCTGGAGAGGGTTTCGGGGTTCAACGCTCCCGCGGCTCGATCTGATACCAGGCCTCGTGGTGGATTAGGGTTTGATCAACCAGGCTGTTACTGTTGGCCGCACGTAAACTGACGTACGAACCACAGCCCGGTTGGTCAGGTACTGACTTTAGGTGCCTGTCCAGTGCCTTATTGAAGACAGCCAGGGGTCTATTGGTAATCCCCCTTATGTATGCTGGGAGGCAGTTGAACAGTCTTGGGCCCCGGACACTTATTGTGTTGTCTCTCAGTGTATTCGTAGCGCCCCTGATTTTCATTGGGGGAATGCTGCATCTCCTGCCGAGTCTTTTCCTTTCATAGGGAATGATTTTCGTGTGCAAGTTTGGTACTAATCCCTCTAGGATTTTCCAAGTGTATATTATGTATCTCTTTCGTCTGCGTTCCAGGGAATACAAATCAAGGGCCTTCAACCGTTCCCAGTAATTAAGGTGCCTTAACGTACTTATGTGTGATGTGAAAGTTCTTTGTACACTCTCCAGGTCAGTAATTTCGCCTGCCTTGAAGGGGGCAGTTAGTGTACAAAAGTATTTCAGCCTAGAGAGAACAAGCGATTTGAAGATAATCATCATGTTCTTGGCGTCCCTAGTTTTGAAGGTTCTCATTATCTATCATATAATTTTCCTAGCAGATGCGGTAGATACATTGTCGTAGTCTTTGAAGGCGAGATCCTCTGAGATTATGACTCCCAGGTCCTTCACATTACTTTTTCGCTTTGTATGGTTAGAA
This sequence comes from Cherax destructor, assembly GCA_009830355.1. Taxonomy (NCBI): domain Eukaryota; kingdom Metazoa; phylum Arthropoda; class Malacostraca; order Decapoda; family Parastacidae; genus Cherax; species Cherax destructor. Next base: position 210,936 of record WNWK01000695.1, read on the forward strand.
TTTGTCGTATACCCTGATACAGTTTTAATTTCCTCAAGTTTTCCATATCTGAGTAGCTGAAAATTCTCATCATTGAACTTCATATTGTTTTGAGTGGCCCATTTGAAGATTTGGTTGATGTCCTCTTGGAGTCTTGCGGTGTCTTCGATGGAGGACACTGTCATGGCAATCAGGGTGTCATCCGCAAAGGATGACAGAAGGATGAGGAATAGGAGAGGAGCGAGTACTGTGCCTTGTGGAACAGAGCTTTTCACCGTAGCTGCCTCAGACTTTACTCTGTTTACTATTACTCTTTGTGTTCTATTTGTCAGGAAGTTATAGATCCATCTACCAACTTTTCCTGTTATTCCTTTATCACGCATTTTGTGCGCTATTACACCTTTTGCAATTGGTGTCTTTTTCCAATTACTTATTTGTATCACATTCCATTATTACATGTCTCCTTACATCAGTTTTTTTCTGTTCATCTACCAATAAATAGTTACCTGGGTATTATTCATTCTTGTCGGTGGTATCCTGGAGGGGCAGGCCCTGGCAAGTGTCAAGACAAACAGTGCCCATCAGGCAAGAGATGTCAACCAAACTTGCCTTTAAAAACATAAACAAGACGCTGGGCACAAGAGTACTTCTCTTACCAGTGTCACCAACACAAACAGCCTTCAAAAGAAGGAAGAAGCCTTGATGCTGCTGAAAGGTCTGTTGATCTAATAAATTACACTTACCCTTTCCTTCTTCCTCGCATTAAATCTACTAATGTTTATATAGTTGAATGTAAAGTTGTCAGTGACTTTCGTCCTCGTGGAATAGGCTACTTTGATCTGTGTGAACATTTTACCTACTCCGGGTTATTTGAGAATATCCTCATTGTCCAACCAAAATATGCTAGCAGCTTAGTAATGCCCCAGTTGTATGCAAATGTATACTGTAATATATATATATATATCTTCTTTCTTTCAACATGTTAGCCGTTTCCCACCGAAGTGGGGTGGCCTAAAAGGAAAAATGAAAGTTTTTTTTTACATTTAGTAATATATACAGGAGAAGGGGGTTACTAGCCCCTTGCTCCCGGCATTTTAGTCGCCTCTTACGACACGCATGGGTTACGGAGGAAGAATTCTGTTCCACTTCCCCATGGAGATAAGAGGAAATGAGAACAAGAACTAGTAAGAAAATAGAAGAAAACCCAGAGGGGTGTGTATATATATATGCTTGTACATGAATGTGTAGTGTGACCTAAGTGTAAGTAGAAGTAACAACACATACTACCTGAAATCTTGCATGTTTATGAGACAGAAAACAGACACCAGCAATCCTACCATCATGTAAAACAATTACAGGCTTTCGTTTTACACTCGCTTGGCAGGATGGTAGTACTCCCTGGGCGGTTGCATATATATATATATATTCTCCATGGGGAAGTGGAACAGAATTCTTCCTCCGTAAGCCATGCGTGTCTTAAGAGGAGACTAAAATGCCGGGAGCAAGGGGCTAGTAACCCCTTCTCCTGTATGTATATTACTAAATGTAAAAGGAGAAACTTTCGTTTTTCCTTTTGGGCCAACCCTTCGGTGGGAAACTGCCGACGTGTTGAAAGAAAGATATATTATATATATATATATATATATATATATATATATATATATATATATATATATATATATATATATATATATATATATTTCTTGCCCCCGCTCTTTGGTGATATAGATATCTTCATCAAAATTCCATTTCTCCTGTATATGGGATAGGCTATACATTTTTTTAACTAAAAAACAACTGTTGGTCCCTCCCACTTCAGGTCGATGGAGTGTGTTAGGAAAACATAGCTTTTATTATCACTATGTAATTAACGTAAGAGTAAGGTTGCACACTGCTGGTGTACCCAATTTTGTTTAATAAAAATTGCCTGCACATAAAGCACCCCTCCCTCCCCCACGACATCGCAAACTCTGCAACCATTCTCTCTGGTTATCTTGCCACCCCCTACCACACACCCCACCAGCTCAAATCCTCTTCACTACCCTCACAACCAAGGACTTACCCCCTCCCCACAAAACCCTCACGCCCCAAGAGCTAGAGACCCAAGTCCTTCATCTACACCAGGAGACATGATCACAGAGTCCTCCAGACCACCGCCCATGGACAGAGCTCCACAACCACAACTACCTCAGACTTCCCTCAGACCTGTTTTTTCGTACCTATCAAAAATAACATACGGTAATTTCGTACCATACTTTTTAACAAAAAACGATCGTATCTTACCGAATTTCGTGCAGAACTCAATTCTGTCCCGTACCGTACCGTTCTGCCGGCCTTAACTACAAGAGATAAATGAAATGCAATTAAAGGTATGGAACACAAATGCAGATGGTGTTGCAAACGAGAGCTAAAAGTGAATTAGGGAAAACAAGAAATGGCATCAGATGTAACACCTGTAACCAAAACCAAGCTCAACAGACTGACAGCAGATAAAATATTTCCCCGAGTATCACATAGCAAGGCGAAAGAGAAGAAGGAGGGGTGGCGATACTAATTAAAGATAAATGAAGATGTTACGTGGGGAAAACTTATACTGTGAATACTTTGAAGACTCTGGCAGATAAGGACAATGGAGACGGGAAGGACTAAGGTATTAATAACAGTCATGTACACACACACACACACACACACACACACACACACACAGCCCCGGTGGCCTAGTGGTAAAGCTCTCGCTTCACGCACGGAGGGCCCGGGTTCTATTCCCGACGGGGCAGAAACATTTCGAAGTGTTTCCTTACACACACACACACACACACACATACAACAGGCCTAGTGTCAAATCGACATGTGCCTAGGACAAAATGGTAACTAACACACACAATCTTCAACAATCTTCAACACGTCTATCGAAACAGGGCAACTACCAGAGGTATGGAAGACAGCAAATGTAGTTCCAATTTTTAAAAAAAGGAGACAGAAACTTAGCACTAAACTACAGACCAGTGTCACTGACATGTATAGTATGCAAGGTCATGGAGAAGATTATCAGGAGAAGAGTGGTGGAGCACCTACAAAGGAATGAGCTTATCAACGAAGGCCAACACGGTTTCAGGGACAGGAAATCCTGTGTCACAAACCTACTGGAGTTCTATGACAGGGTGACAGCAGTAAGACAAGTTAGAGAGGGGTGGGTAGATTGCATATTCTTGGACTGTAAGAAGGCGTTTGACACAGTCCCACACAAGAGACTTAATAAAGAATCGTTCAGGACCCTGTACACTGTGTACGTTAGGCCCATACTGGAGTATGCAGCACCAGTTTGGAACCCACATTTTGTCGTGTGGGTCTTGGGAGAGATATATAGGAGGTCAAAGATACTCCTTGTTGGATGGTTACGGTATATTTACAGTAATTAGAGGAGAGTCCCGCACACCGTCTGTCTCGCCTGTAGGTCTAACGTTAGTGAGGCAGTCTGCCTATGATAGGCTGTGCACATGCGCTGAGCCTCTGACGTCAGCGGGTACCGTGACGTCACACGCAAAGGGACCAGCTGTATAAAGATATACTAAACAAGTGTATCTATGATACTGACACGACAATTTATCCAAGCACGTAAAGAAACTAGAGAAAGTGCAAAGGTTTGCAACAAGACTAGTCCCGGAGCTAAGGGGTATGTCCTACGAGGAGAGGTTAAGGGAAATCGACCTGACGACACTGGAGGACAGGAGAGATAGGGGGGACATGATAACGACATATAAAATACTGAGAGGAATTGACAAGGTTGACAGAGACAGAATGTTCCAGAGATGGGACACAGCAACAAGAGGACACAGTTGGAAGTTGAAGACTCAGATGAATCACAGGGATGTTAGGAAGTATTTCTTCAGTCACAGAGTAGTCGGGAAGTGGAATAGCTTGGGAAGCGATGTAGTGGAGGCAGGTTCCATACACAGCTTTAAGAAGAGGTATGATAAAGCTCATGGCGCAGGGAGAGTGACCCAGTAGCGGCCAGTGAAGAAGCGGGGCCAGGAGCTGTGACTCGACCCCTGCAACCACAACTAGGTGAGTACACACACACACCTGATGACACAGGAGGACTAGGGGGAGATATTATAACAACATACAAAATACTGAGAATTGACAGGGTGAATAGGGACAGACTGAGAGATGGAACACAGGAACACGAGGGAACAGTTGAAGTTGAAACCTCACAAGAGTCACAGAGATGTTATAAAGTATTTCTTCAGCCGTATAACAGTCAGGAAGCGGAACGAGCAGGAGAGTGAAGTGGAAGAGGTAAGATCCATAGATAGCTTTAAGAAGAAGTATGATAAGGAGTGAACCTAGTAGCGACCAGTGAAGAGGCTGGGCCAGGAGCTGTGAATCGACCCCTGCAACAACATATAGGTGAGTACATTATATATATATATATATATATATATATATATATATATATATATATATATATATATATATACACTATATAGGATGGGGTCCACCTCTGTTGTAAATTGTGGGACCCATAGCCTCGGAGAAGTGGATAAAAAGGCTTCAAGGAAGAATATTTAGATTTCTTTCTGAAGCCATTTGAATATTCCACTTCCCTTCTCACCCCATCTTTTCATTGTGTATAAACTTTATTTCAAGACAAAATACATTGACAAAATATATTGACAAGAATACAATAGGGAGTAAAACAACATAGATAACAACTCAGAGCTACATGTCAAATACTTCGTCGAGCTCCCCGGCAGTGGGCCGCGTGCCCAGAATGCTGCAGGCATTTCCCCTCTGGATCGCAACACTGAGTCTCTGAAAGAGGAAGCTGGTCGCCCTGTGGTCCTTGGTTTCTATGATGAGTTTTTCACCCAGCTCTTTGAGAAACTTTAGAGCACACTTGCCCCATGCTCCAAGGGTCTCCGACCCTATTGGGATGAAGTTATAGCAAGGGGGAAGGCCTTCATATTTGCGGGTCTTCTGGGTCTCCCTGTGACTGGCAGCTCCACCCCCTTCGGCTAAGGAGTATGGCAAGTAGGTGTCTGCCATTGTGGCAGCACAGGTGTAGTCCCAAGCAATCTGCTTACCATCCTTCCATGGTAGCATAGTGGCTCCATCAGGACGCTTTTGACTTCCATCAGACCTCTGCATATATATATATATATATATATATATATATATATATATATATATATATATATATATATATATATATATATATATATATATATAAGTAGGTTGAGATAGTAGGTTGGTAGACAGCAACCTCCCAGGTAGGTACTACAGTCTTGTCAGATGAGTATGAAACGGAAACCTGCAATTGTTTTACACAATGGTAGGATTGCTAGTATCTTTTATTTCTGTCTCATAAACACGCAAGATAACAGGTACATCATGTACACGTATATGTATACACACTTCGAGGCCAGGAGCTATGACTCGACCCCTGCAACCACAACTAGGTGAGTACTAGGTGAGTACACCTGTCTGAGTTTTCTTCTATTTTACTTAATAATTCTTGCTCTTATTTATTTCCTTTCGTCTTCATGTGGAAGTGGAAAAGAATTTCCTCCCTAAATCATGCGTGTCGTAAGAGACGACTAAATGTTAGATTTTTTATAAAGTTGAGTTGTTTGAATGTGCGAGGATGTAGTGCAGGTAAGACAGAGATGACTGTGAATGTTATGAATGAAAAGAAACTGGATGTCCAAGTTCTAAGCGAAACAAAGCTGAAGGGGATAGGAGAATTTCAATGGGAAGAAATAAAGGGAAGTAGGCCAGATGTATCAGAGAGTTTGAGCTAAGGAAAGAGTAGCGAGATATGATATAGGCCGTAGTGACAGCACTTTGTTGGACTATGTATTGGTGGATAAAATGTTGATGGGTAGACTTCTGGATGTGCATGTTTTTAGAGGGGGCAACATTTATATCAGAGAATTATTTAGTTGCAGCTACAATGAGAGTGAGAGGTAGAGAGGTTACGAGGAGAATGACATCAGCGAGTAAGAGAGAAGTGAAAGATTATAAACTAAAGAAGGTAGTTAGGTTAACATATAAACAACTTAAGAAGAACATAAGAAAAAAGGAACACTGCAGCAGGCCTACTGGCCCATGCGAGGCAAGTCCTAGTCTCCAACGGCCCAAGCCAAAGCCCCGACCCAGCCAGGTCTGCATCTGACCTAGTAGCACAAGCTAGTCAGGACAGTTGCAAGAAAGATGGGCTAGTGAGAACATAGGTAATGAAGAGGTTGAAGAGTTATGAGGTAGATTTAAGAATGCAGTGTTGGTGTGCAGCAGAAGTTTGTGGATATAGGAGGGTTGGTGCAGAAAGAAGAGGAGCGATTGGTGGAATGAGGTAAAGGAGAGTAATAAGAGAGAAAACGTTAGCAGAAGTGATATAAGTAGGGTAGAGCATAGAGTAAAAGAGAGGTTAAAAGAGTGATGAGGGAATGTAAAAGAAGAGCAAATGAGAAAGTGGAGGGAGGTTCTGTTAACAAATTTTGCTGAGAATAAGAAAATGTTTTGGAGTGAGATTAACAGGATGAGAAAGTGTAAGGAATTAATGCATTTAACTGTTAAAAACAGAAGAGGTAGAGTTATTAGATGAGGAGTTGGAGGTATTGAAAAGATGGAAGGAATATTTTAAGGAGCTGTTAAATGCTGATGGAGAGAGAGAAAGACAGAGGAAGTGATTTAATGCGCTGGCCAGGGAGGTATAACATCTTTGAGGATTGAGAGCCAGGTATGAGAGTGGTGGAGGTGCGTGAGGCAGCGGATAAAATGAAAGGAAGTAAAGCAGCTGAGAGTGAAGGAATCTAGACCGAAATGTTGAAAGAAGGTGGGGATATAGTTTTGGAGTGGTTGGTGTTTTTTTTGAATAAATGTATGAAAAAGGAGACGGTACCTAGGAATTGGCAGAGAGCGTGTATAACAGGGGAATTATAAATGTAATAATTATAAGGGAATAAGCCTGTTGAGTATATCAGATAAAGTGTATGGTAGACGTATTATTGAAATAATTAAGGATCGCAGGACGAACAAAGAGATTTTAGGAAGGGTAGGGGATGTGTAGCGTTTACACTGAAGCATTTAAGTGAACAATATTTATATAAGAGTAAGGAAGTTTTAGTTGCATTTATGCAATGTGGCAGATGTTGCAAGAGTATAGAATATTAGGTAAGTTACTGAAAGCAGTTAAGAGTTTTTATGGGGATAGTGAGGCTCAGGTTAGGGTATATAGGAGAGAGGGACATTATTTTCCAGTAAACGTAGGCCTTCAACAGGAAGGCGTGATGTCACCATGGTTGAAGAACATATTTATAGATGAGGGTTGTAAAAGAAGTGAATGCTAGGATGATGAGAAGATGTGTGGGATTAAAATATATAGAATCTAATACACAGTGAGAGTTATCATAGTTGCTTTTTGCCGATGACACTGCTTTTGGGAGATTCTGAAAAGAAGTTGCAAAAGTTGGTGGACAAATTTGGGAGGGTATGTAATAAAAGGAAATTAAATGGATTGAAAGGAGAGTTTATGAACGACGAGGTGAACTATAGAATTGATGAGGAGTGGTGCACTGAGGCATCTAAGGAGACAAAGAACATTATCCATGGAGGCACCAACATTCTTACATGGGTATGAAGCATGGGTTGTGAATGTTGCAGCGAAGTGGAGGCTGCAGGCAGTGGAAATGTCGCGTCTGAGGGCAATGTGCGGTGTGAATATTATGCAGATATTCGTAGTTTGGAGATTAGAGGGCATGTGGGAGTACTAAAGGTATTATCAAGAGGGTTGAGGAGGGGCTGTTGAGGTGGTTTGGAAACTTAGAGAGTATAGAACAAAATAGGATGACTTGAAGCGTGTATAAATCTACAGTGAAGAGAAGGCGGGGTAGGGGTCGCCCTAGAAAAGGTTGGAGAGAGGGGGGGTAAAGGAGATTTTGTATGTGAGGGGCTTGGACATCCAGCAGGCATGTGTGAGCTTGTTAAATAAGAATGAGTGGAGGCAAGTTATTTTAATGACTTAACGTGCTGTTGGAATGTGAGCAAGGTAAAATTTATGAAAAGATTCAGGTAAAACAATTAGCCGACCTTGAGGTGGGAAGTACAGTGTCTGCATTCTGAAGGAGCGGGTGGGGAAATCTGCAGCTCAGAGGAACATCTGAACTGTAGTATCGGCGCGTCTCTGGCAAGACAGTGGAGTGATGGTGAAAGTGTTTTTAATTTTATAGGTCACCCTATATATATGCGTCTGTGTGTGTGTAAGTCACTTCAAAGCCTAACTATTACCATTCATTAAGATGCGACACATAACAGATGACTCATAACAAGGTACTTATTTATTACTAGGTAAACAGAGGCATTAGTAAAAGATATGTATATATTTTCTTATATTGGAGACCAAAGAACACAAATGTCTTCTTCAGTGGTGTGGCAGCCACTGTTTAGAAGTTTCTCGCAACCCATCTTATAATTTTCTTGGCTGAGGCTACATTGGCTTTATTGTGCTCCCAAATGTTACGTTGTCTGACATAAATATTCTGATATCTTACCTGCTTCCTCATTTCTAAGAAAATATATGACTACGTTTTGAATCTTGTGCCCTCTTTAAGCTTTTAAATATAGGAGCAGTTTCAATTATCTCTGTCGAAGACCATATTTTTTCCATTGCCCAACTGAAAACCTTTCAGGTATCTGATTGTAGTCGTTACCTGTCTTTTACCCATACAATTGTCATGTAAATTTTAGCATCTACGGCGAAGAATGACACCAAGATGTGGCTTGTTTTTGTCTATGCTGTGAAGTTGAGAAAACGTACATGTGTACGTTTTCTTAACGTAATCACTATCTGTGAAGTAACAGAAACATTAATGTTAATTTTCCTACTCATTCTGATATTTCTCTATGACCACATTTTATGAGCAATCACTCCATGGCCAGACTTATCAAACACCTTTTGTGCAAGAGAAAGGATCTTTCTATTTTAGAGCCGTGTTGACCTCGGTTGTGAAGCTTGTTCCTTGGCGTCCATAAAACAGGTATGTCTGCTGCTTAGCACCCTCTCGAAAACTTTTATGATGTGTGATGCTAGTGTGATTGGTCTGTAAAGTTTTTGCCACTACTTTGTAAAACGGAGCGGTGCGTAGTTTTTAGGGCCTCAGAGATCTCACTTGAATTTAAGTACTTTATACGTATAAATAACACTGACCACCAAAGTTATTAATATTTTGCACTGCTTTATAAATTTATAGAGTGCCATGAATTTCACCACAAAACCGAATGTGTGTACATACTGGCCATTTCGTTCAAGAAATATATATGTATATTAATTTGTTACATATACGACATGAGAGGACCGACATGATCTTTAGATCTTCTATATGAATGGTGTCCATCAGAATGCTAAAAAACTGATTCATCTTACTCGTACTGCACTTTTTTAACTAATACGACAGACATGTCTGAACAGTCTAAGTACTTAATACCTAAGATAGAATTTTATACAAATATGCAAGATTTGCTACAATAAGATAATGACAATTTCATTATCTTATTGTAGCAAATCTTGCATATTGTAGTGATACTCACTTCAGATGAAGAGAGAAATTTAAAGAGGTATAACAACAGCCAAAACTGATTATGAAATTAAGCTTGCAAGGAATTCAATTTCTTTCAGGTACATTGGAATGAGACTACGAAAAAGTTAGGTTCACTTACAAAACGAAACGCAACAAGAAATTGACACTTTCTCGGCCAGTTATCTCAACTACAGATAACTGGCCGAGTTTTAGGATTCAGTTACCATGGGTACAAACTCAACCCGTTTCCTGATTTGTTTGCAATCGTGTCATTACGACTTCGTGAGACATGAAAACTAACTGTATCAGACTGGGCTAGTACCGAAGATAGGAAGTAGATACCCAGAAACATGAACAAGAAAGAAGAGGGAGGCCTCTGGTCCAACACGGTGCTGCGGGGACGATGATTCCCCACCAGAAACACTTAGTTCAGTCTTACCTGTAAACATTACGAAGACCAAACAAAGTGTTGAACATAACAAAATAAAAACGGAGGAACACTGCAGCTAGCAGGTCCTCAAATCAAACCCTTCCCATTCATATATTTGTCCAAATGCATCGAATATTGTCCTAGTGAAGTATAAGGCAACAAGATGAGTACTCCACTACAGCACATTCAAGGCACGAGAGTCAGGTGTAGCCCACACGAGGCACACCCTCACTAGTGATAACATCCAGAGGATAAACACTTACCATGGAGACAGCTGCCAGGCTCAGCACACACCTATCACAGGCCACCCCAGCTACAAGATTAAACTACAACACCAGTCATTATTTAAAAAATAAGATAAACAAGTGTTTTAAGTTTGGCACATTCAAGTAACATCTGACAAATATGTCAGACCTGGCACGAGGTTGTAACATTTGACACATGGAAGTTAGAGATACTTTTTTCTTTTTCTTTTTCAACGCACCGGCCGTCTCCCACCGAGGCAGGCTGACCTAAAAGAAAAACGAAAGTTTATCTTTTTACATTTAGTAATTTATACAGGAGAAGGGGTTACTAGCCCCTTGCTCCAGGTATTTTAGTAGCCTCTGACGACACGCATGGCTTACGGAGGAAGAATTCTTTTCCACTTCCCCATGGAGAAGTGAGAGATATATGATACACATATAACCAGCACATAGGAGACTGAAACTTATGACGACGTTTCGGTCCGACTATGTAGTTAATAGTCCGACTTGGACTATTAACTACATATGTAAATTGTAGCAGACACATAAGTGTCATTACATATATGTGTCACGTGAAACATAAGTGACACGGCACATTTTGGGCATAAGTAATGATAAAAAAATCAAATACGATCGTACCTGCACCAGCTGGGGTTCTACACACTCATCTGCACCAGCTGGGGGTTCTACACACTCACCTGCACCATTTGGGGTTCTACACACTTACCTGTACCAGCTGTGGTTCTACACACTCACCTACACCAGCTGGAGTCTACACACCTGCACCAGCTGGGGTTCTACACACTAACCTGTACCAGCTGAGTTCTACACACTCACCTGCACCAGCTGGGGTTATACACACTTACCTGCACCAGCTGGGGTTCTACACACTTACCTGCACCAGCTGGGGTTCTACACACTTACCTGCACCAGCTGGGGTTCTACACACTTACCTGCACCAGCTGGGGTTCTACACACTCACCACACTCAACCTGCACCAGTTGAGGTTCTGCACACCAACATCTTACCTGTGAAAGAAAATTATTATTATTATTATAATTATTATTATTGGAGAGAGAGAGAGAGAGAGAGAGAGAGAGAGAGAGAGAGAGAGAGAGAGAGAGAGAGAGAGAGAGAGAGAGAGAGAGAGGGAGGGTAAACTCGCTGGGTCATACAGAGGCTGGGGAATGAGAAACAATTATGTTTCAACTATGGAAGGAGAGACTGGCAGCAACTTCTTAGATGGATGAAGAACCTTAAGCCAGCATCGAAGCACCTTCTCTGAAGCAACAGCGGGAGAAGAACTGCCAGAATTCTTCCGTAATCATCTCGTATGTGTGTGTATATATATATATGTGTATGTGTGTATGTATATATATATATGTGTATGTATATATATATGTGTATGTGTGTATATATGTGTATGTGTGTATATATGTGTATGTGTGTATATATGTATATATGTGTGTATATATGTGTGTGTGTATATATGTATATATATATATATATATATATATATATATATATATATATATATATATATATATATATATATATATATATATATATATATATATATATATATATAATATATAAATCAAGCCCCAAGTGTTTTAACAACAATAACAAACATATAATCAGTTATTAATGGTAATGTTTATATTTTCAAAGTAATACAGATCTAATGGAACTTAATAACTCATAACTTGTTACATGTCGGCAAGAGTCTATGGAAACAATTTTTTTTTAAATTTTATGGATACTGTTTATAATGAACCTTAATGAAGTATACGCAATTATAACTTAACAGGAGTTTCTTGAAAACAGACGTAACGTGCGACCGCCTTCGAGGGTTCCTCTTACCTAGCAGAAACACTTAAGACCAGACTTCTTTGTTGACTGCCAGTGCCTCGCACGCTTTAAATATTTTCATCAGAAGCTATTCTAAAAATCCTTAACTCTCTTGTATCTCAACGGTCGTAGAAATTTGGAAAATATGGAAAAATGAGTTTAAGGAGACTTTCGCGAAAAGTTCCCATGTAGCTTTGTATATGTACTCGGGTACTTGTCCAACCTATTTTTAAAGTTAGTTAAATGCTACTCAAAGTTCTCGCTTCAGTGACGCTACTCCGGAGTTTGTTCCACTCATCCACAGCTTTACTGCCAAACCAGTGCTTTCCTAAATCCTTTCTAAGTTTAATTATCCTTACCAAGGCTATATCAACTTAAAGTATAACCTGAGGACTCCTAATTATTTATACTCCTTGATATGAAATAAATAATCTTATCTTTATTGAGAACATTTATGCGCTGTTGTCTTGGACTTAGATTACTGCTAACAGAGCTCCTATTTTTTTTCCTATTCAGATTGATTGAGATGTACATTATTTACTTTATAAGTGCAGTGGTTATTTTTTCTTTCCCAGGATTAAAACCTTACATATTTGTTCACATTGAATTACATCTGTCACTTCTCCGATCACTGCATCAACCTGTAGCGCTCTAGTGTCATCAGAATTTATCTGACGACTTATTTTAGTGTCATCGGCAAACATGCCTCATCAACGTCATTTATGTACATTATGAGCAACAAAGGACCCAATTCTGACCCCCTGTGGAACACCACTCGTAACGCGTCTCCGTTCAAATTTCTCTCATTTTATAAAATCTGGGTTGCCTATCGGTGAACCACGCCTCAATCAAGAAGAAAACTTACCCTCCAATTTCGTGAGCCACTACTTTCTTTAACAGTCTCCTATGTGGAACTATCGAAGGAATTACTAAAGTCCATATACATAATATTTTATTCATTATCGTAAAAAACTGGAAAACCGTGCTGTGACTCAATGATCAATTTATATCTTTCAAGATAACTTCCAATTACTTCTGCAACTATTGATTCCATCAATTTTCCAACAATGGAGGCTAGACTAATTGGTCTATAATTTGCTTTGTACATAACTACCCCATCTGCTTAGGTTAGACTAAGTTCGGTTACCTTAGGTTTTTTTTAATATCAATGGTATACAATAACGATAAGATGATGAATTCGACACATGTGCAGGATGTGACAATCTTTATTTTGTGGACGTTTCGCCATCCAATACGGCTTTATCAGTACATGGACATAATCTGAAGACTGTAAAGTTATATGCAGAAGACGAGGTAATCAGTCCCTTAGACTACGGTGCTCATCACCTGTTCCTAGGCTGAGGGACTGATCATCTAGTCTTCTACGGTCGCCGCTACATAATTCTACAGTCTTCAGATTATGTCCATGTACTGTACTGATGATGCCAATGGATGGCGAAATGTCTGCAATATAGAGATAACCAGATGTTGCATGTATCTAATTTATCATCTTATTTTTTTTTAGGGATGGTATTGGGTCTTATTTATTTACATGGGTCAGTAGGCCTGCTGCAGAAATCCACTGTTTTTATGACCTTAAAAAATTAAATAAGAACCACTGTTTTAGTATACATATTATGGAGAAGGCATTTATTTATTTATTTTCAATGTACATGCTATGATGTATTTCTTTAGTCTCTGTTCCAGAGACAACAGGCTTATCTTGCCCTTGCGAGAACAAACCTTATTAGAATTATGGAGAACAGTTCTCCTCACAGTACTACAGAAGGATGGGTAATCTAAAGCATTAGAAATTTTCTTAATTAAAAGCATCTAAGAAAATTTAATTTACTGTCTCTCGAGAACTCAGGATCCTTGGCACCTCTGCAAATACTGGTAACTGCGAGCAGGACTGGTAATTATTCACGTCTCTTTGCAGGCATACAAACGAAAGTCTCTTCTGAGATAGATGGACCACTGATTTCTGATATCTGGGACATAAGTATGTAAGTGCACAAGAAAGATATGCACAGCAACTCAGTTTTATAAGACAATAACTAAAACTTAACGAGGAAAATACCAAAGCCTTCATCAAATGACAGAGGGCTTAAATGAAGTGACAGAGAAAGCAGTGAAACAAAAAATGTGACGGACTTTTAGTCCTCCTCTGCACACTTTACATAATCCTTCCTCTCTTGGCGTTAATGCACAAACTTGCCACATTATGCAGGTAACCTAAATGAATCTTCTCCATCACTCTATTTACATATTTCCACCTGTCTTAACATAAGGGCTGCATCTACTGCATCCACTTTGTAATGCTTGACAGATTTTCTATTTTAACACAAACAATTTGTTAACCCTTTGGACTCTAATGTATTACGTATTTTATTCTCTTACGATATCTGTATAATGTGACACTAAGGGTAATTAAATAAAATACAGACGGGAATCCTTTTAAATCTGCAGAAATAGGTTCTATACCTTACGTCATTCTGCTCCTTGTTGTTAGTGGAGCTTGGCCTTGACGGAAGTTCTGACAAACAAAAGAACATGTTGTATACCTGTGACAGGCATACCAGTGATCGTCTTTTTCAGAACTCTCGTCACCGCCACACTCCTCACTAGCAACAAGTACCAAGCGCAACTCTGGGCATAGAACATTATTGTAGAGGTCAAGAGTTCCCTTACAGCTGGAAAGTTCTAGACCGAGCCAGATCGTGCTCTAAGCAGAGGCCTCGAAGCCAACCTTCGTCTGTCCAGACGTAAACAAGTGCTGGCGCCCCGGCAATACATGACAACATAAGATTATAACTTAGTCCCAAAATGAACCAAAAGAAAACTACATTTATTTATGATAGTGCGCCAGAGAAGGGAGTTTACTGGGTAGTGCCACTCACCCCTGTGAGTAATATACCATCCGACGTGTGTCTAAGCATCCTGTACTCAATCGTCAACGGCAAACTTTATGGTGATATGTGAAGACATTGAAACCCCAAAACCTCAGCCTACGGGTAACTAATGAAACACAACCCTCTCCATTGTCTTCTAATTGTTGATGTTAATTATTATTGTTGTTATTAAACGGTATCTTCCCTACTTTTGCAGTTGGCCAAACCCTTAATAGTAAATTCGATAAACAATACCTGACTTCTCGCACCTACGTACATTATCATCTTTTCCCTGCGGCCATGTCTTTAACCAGGCCTCCTGCATAATCAACACCTGATCAGCCAGGCTGTTACTGTCTGATTTGAGGAATCTGTCCAGTTCTCTCTTCAAGACAGCAAGTGGTTTGTTGGTAATTCCCCTTACGCGCGGAGAGAGGGCGTTGAAGAGTCGGAGACCTCTGACACTCATCGAGGTCTGTTTTGGGGTATTTGTCGCACTCCTGCGTTTAGTGAAGGTATTTTATACCGTCTGCCAAGTTTCTTGTCATATGAAGTGATTTCGATGTTCAGGTTTGAGACCACTCCCTCCAGGATCTTCTAGATGTTTATTATTGTGTAGCTCTCTCGTTTACCTTCCAATGAAGGGACTTCAAGCATTCCCAGTTCAGATGCAGTGAATGTTCTCTGTGCATTTTCCAGATCAGCAATCTCGCCTGCCTTGAAGGGGGTCGTCAATGACTTAAAGAGTATCATCACTGACATAGCATCTCCTGCGGTCGCAATGACAACATTGTTGTGATTACTGAATGTGAGATCTTCCGACATTACTGCTCCTAAGTCTCTCACATGGGATTTTTACTCCATTAAATGATTAGTTTGTCTTGTACTCCATTACATTTTTTATTTTATCCATTCTGCCACAGCGGAGCAATGGAAACTTGTCCTCGTCAAATAATCATATTATTGTTGTCTGAGACCCACTAGAAGACTTGATTTATATCCGGCTGAAGACTCGCTGCCTTCGACGGGCACTACTCTTATGGAAATTCTGGTGTCATCAGCAAAGAATGTTATGGTGCTATGATTCATGTCCTTATCAATGTCGGATATAAGAATGAGAAACAGAAGTGGGGAGAGTAATGTGCCTTGAGGAAAAATTTTCACTGTGGCAGCCTCCGACTTTACTCTATTTACTACTACTCTCTGGGTTCTGTTTGCTAAGAAATTAAATATCCATCTGCCCACTTTTCCATGTATTTTATGCACAATCACACCACGGTTGCATATGTCGAACGCTTTTACAAAAAACAGTGACCACCACATCAGTTTGCAACTTGCCTTCCAGAGTTTCTAGGGCCGCATCATAACGATTTAGCAGTAGTGAAAGGCAGGAACGACCTGCCCTAAACCTATGCTGCCATGAAATTCCATTAGTCTGGGCCAGGAGCTAAATGCATGAATGCATAATGGCAGTGTTTTGAGTTTCATTCATGAAAAACTCGTTAGGGTCTTCGGTCTGTAAACTGATGAGCTCACTGAGTACAGAGTTGCATCGAGACTTCAGTATTTCACTCATGTCCTTATTGTCTGTTCCTTTTTTAATGTAAACACCCTATACTAGGTGTGGTTTTTGCCCTTGATTTTGTACTGGCTTAATGCGAATTTATTGCAAAGATTTAATAATTCTGTCGTGTGGGACTGTTCCTCCAAGCTAGCTCCAGGAACTGTCTGCAATTACAGTCCTTGCTGGAATCTTACATTTAAGATATCTTAAATTGAAGTCTTTAAGAAGTGAGATATTTGGGGACGGGTTTGATAGGTTATCAAGACAATGCTCACTCTTCAATAACTTCTCCTTAAACTGCTGGGACGCTGTATCCGGTGGTTTATATACAAGCATAACAATTCTGGCTGCCAGAACTTTGACTACATCATTAGTAATGTTCAGTAACTTAGCATATGAGCGACTCTTTATTCTATTGAACTGAAAAGAATGTTGCAAAACGCTGTCTAAATTGTTTTATATAACTGTAATTTGTATATTTATTACAAGCAAACTATCGGTATACATATACCATTTAAGTTACAATGTTAGCAGTGGAAGCTATTACTGTCTGGTGATGTATATTGTATTAAATGTCTATAATTGGGATTCTGACTAACACTTACACACATACTCCTATTCCTTGGATCAGGAACCCTTCACCGGCATCAAGACACCCCTATGAAAAGAGTTAAGTAGTGGCTTTAAGACTTTATATACAGACACAAGCTATATGATGGAACCCAAGACACTTTAAATTAAATTACTCAAAGTTTAAGCGGTAGGGTCCAGGAGCTGAATCTCAACCCCGTAGGCAGAAACAAAGGAGGATATTCGGTATTTTTGTTTATTTAACAAAGTGGACCATCGACAATGTTCAGCTATCGTAACCTACATGAGAGTGGCAAGGTCAATACACAAGGCAGCGGTGGGTAAGTGGGACACCCATCGGTAAGAACACAAATACGTGAGTGAGCACACATGCACACTCACCACCTTCCCATTCCCTCACTCACTATACTAAAACATAAATTTACGCAGTTTCAGCTATTTTACTTCCAGGACTTTCTCACTCCCAATAAGCTGTGTAACTTTTCAGCAAGTTATTTCACTCCCATAACGCTATTTCACAACAAATTCTACTAAATATTTAGAAGCAAATAAACATACATTTAAATGGGCTGCGAAAACATGCAGTTATATTAAGTTCCATAACCTGTATGAATTACATCACCGTAGACAACAAGAGCATTTCACCCCTCTATGGAAATTGTGTCCATTTAATATCACATACCTGCAAACCCCTCCCAGAACCACATTTCAGTAATCCCTTCCTTAAATCACTTGCAAAGGCAACTGCTCAAGAAATTTATTGCTAATTTTAGTAATATCACAAGTTATATACACTTGATGGATGTAAGCAGGAGTCTACTGGCAGAACTGTTTCTGTTCTTATTGCCACCTCCCTAGATAAGAACAAAAGGAGCTATGTTGAGTTAGGCATAAAAATAAACAATTGGACGTCTGCACTGCAAACTTAATTGTTTATCATCCTAATGGCACTAAAGATAGCATATGACACTGAACTTTGCTCTGATTATTACTGATTCTATGTCATCCCTGAAGGCACTTAACTCACAAAATAACTAATAACGTGCTCACTGGAGAAGCCAGGTACAGATACTCCAAAATCAGAGAAAAAAGACAATGTACATTTTGTATAGATTCCATCACACAATTTCTCCCTCATATAAGTTGATAAGGAAGCCAAAGGAAGGAAAATGTAGAATATAACTTTGGTATATCTGTGTCTAGCATTAGGAATATTATTTGAAGAAAATTGAATAATGAAAATAAATGTAATAGAAATGCAGTCAGAAGCATTTATTATTCACAATGCCGACATGAAGGCAATGTGAACAGAGTGACTGATGTACCCAGGCTTAGGCATGGTTACTATTACTTCTGACAGTTTTGGCAGACGCACAGATGATGATCAAACTAAATAGAAGTATATTGTCAGCCTTATGGTCAATTTTTTTAATACTATGTGCTTTATTGTACATTTATTGAACAATATAAATATAGACAGTATAATAGCCTGTGTCATATATCAAAGTATTTTATTAATGAAAATAAGATACCAGATATATTAAATAAATATTCTAAATTTGCTTGCAACAGATAAGACAACTGCAGATATAAATCTAGATGTACTCCTGTTACCTCTTTTGGGGCCTAGTTCCTAGGACTACCGTTCACAGGATGGATACGAGGTGCACAATAAAATAACAACTTCTGCGGCAAACTCTAAAAAAAATCTATTCACTCTCATAAAGTTATTTCACTCAAGAGTCGAGCCAGTTATGTCTAGAGTAGCCAGTGTAGGTGTAAGGAGTGAGGGAGAGCAGGAGGGAGATGGAAACTGTAGGGTGGAGGAGCGGAGTACATGGATGCCATAAAAGGTCGGTGACAGGTAATAGTCACAGGAAAAAAATAGGTTAAGTTAGCGTAGGTTAAGTTAGTTTATGATAGGTTGGTTACTCAGTTACGTTAGTTTGGGCTAGTTTAAGTTAGGCGTTAAACTCTGTGATTATGTTTTGTCTAGATACGAATCAAATAGAATGACTTGGAGAGCGTATTAATCTGTAGTGGAGGGAAGGCGGGGTAGGGGTCGGCCTATGATAGGTTGGAAGGAGGGGGTAAAGAAGGTTTTGTGTGCGATGGGCTTGGACTTCAGCAAGCATGCGTCAGCGTGTTAGATAGGAGCGAGTGGTGGCAAGTGGTTTTACGGACTTGACGTGCTGTTGTAGTGTGAGCAAGGTAGCATTTATGGAGGGATTCAGGGAAACCGACAGGCCGGACTTGAGTCCTGGCGATGGAAAGTACACTGCCTGCACTCTGAAGGATGAGTGTTAATATTTTGCAGTTTTATAACTGTAGTGTAGGCACGCCTCTGGTAAGACAGTGATGGAGTGAATGATGATGAAAGTGCTTCTTCTTTTCCGGGTCATCCTGCCTTGGCGGGAAACGGCCGATGTGCTAATAAAAAAAACATCACAATCTCTCCCCTCCCCCTTCCTCATCATCACACCCTCCCCCTTCCTCATCATCACACCCTCCGTCTCCATCTAACTCTTCCACCCTCTATAAAATCAATCCCTCCCTCCTCCAACCCTCTCCATCACATAAGGACATAAGAATGGAGGAACACTGCGGCAGGCTTACTGGCCAAACCTGAAGACACTAGAGGAAAGGACTAGGGGTGATATAATAACGTACAAAATGCTAAGAGGAATTGATAGGGTGGACAGGGGCAGATTGTATGAGAGACGTAAAACAGGAGAAGGAAGAAACAGCTGGAAGCTGAAAATACAGGAATATAAGGAAGTATTTCTTCAGTCTTAGATAAGTCACTAAGTAGAACGACCTGGAGTGAGGAGTCGATGAGCAGAATCTATAAATAGATTTAAGAAGAGGTACGGTAATGATCTCGAAGCCAGGAGAGAGTGAACCTAGTAGCGACCACCGAAGAGGCAGGGCCAGGAGCTGAGAGTTGATGCCTGTAATTACACACTTTGCGTAGTTTTTAAAATAAGTTAGGCAAGTACATAAGTGGGTGGGGAAGAGAGTTGGATGAGAGTTGAACCTGCCTAGCATGGGCCAGCAGGCCTGCTGCAGTGCAATGTTCTTACATAAGTGAGTACTTGGTGATCAATACCATGTATTTCTCAGATATACACACACACCTGGTCATCAAGACCAAGTATCACTGAGATACACCTGGTGATCAAGACCACGTATCACTGAGATACACCTGGTAATCAGGTATTACTGAGACACACCTGGTCATAACAACACAGGTGAGTCTAGCTGTGAATCATATCTTCCCATTCCCCTTAAATTAATGCACCAAATGTATAACGTTCTCATATATTATTACTACTAATATTCTTTATATACAAGGTGTTCTATAAGAAATAAAACCTATGAATATGAGTGGAAGAAAATACCGGCATGTTAGAAAGACACACGATGCTGTTTATGGCATTTTGTTGAGAAATTCAACCTGCTCTTTCAAAATTTAATTTTTCGGTTATTCTTCATCAGTTCTATAATTAACTAGAAATACTGCGTCTTATATACGAATGTATTTAGTATTGTAACCCCTTGTTTTGTCCTTTTTCAGTGATCATTAACTACAAGTATTGTGTTCACATTACAATATTGTTCTGTTTTATTTTATCATGGACTGTTAGACAAACATATAAGTGGGTGGGTGTGAGTTGGACCTGACTGGTTTGGGCCAGTAGGTGACTTGGACCTGCCTAGCATGAGCCAGTAGGCCTGCTGCAGTGCTCCTTCTTTCTTATGTTCTTATTAAAGTCATGCACTGGAAGAGTCACGGGTCAACAGTGTACAGTAACCCACTTATCAGAAGAGACTTTAAAGTGTTCCAAACTATGAGTGGTGGTGCACACTTTAGTGAAAACCTTAATAACCAACACTTACAACAGTTGTGGCATATCACTATTAAAGATGCACTCTCCATGGGTTGTGTTTTTGTATTTCTTCTCGTCAGTAACTTAGAAGGTTAACATGGTGGTTCACATCATGCGGATCACTGGTGAATTATGAAAGTTAAGTACATATAATCTGAATCAAACTTTGTTACTTTATGGATAACTATCAGTAATAACTGGTGCACCCATACATATCACGCAGAATATGTAGTTGTTTTACTTAGTATATAAACCCAGACATAAAATTATTACTGGTGTCCTCTTTATTCCTAGAGTAAAAAAAAAATACTTTATTAATAAAACATGTGGTGAGATCTATCACATTACCATAGCGAGTGTATGGTGCCTGATTCCGTAGTCTCTTGTACATCTTTATAGCTTCACAGCCTTTACGACTGCAATGAAGAAACCATTACATAATATTTGTTATTCTGTCACTTATTTATATGAATAATTTTGGTCAACAAATCAAGTGCGTGGCCTAAATGATAGAGGAATGATCCAGAATGCTGGAGAGGGTGGGAGGGAGGGAGGGCATGTTATGCTTATCTTTCTCCAAGGCGCCACTAGGCGTCGCCGCCCCTCGCATCATACTCTCGTACCGCAACACACCATCTCTAACTTCATCACAAATAACACAAACGCAAAAATAAAATTACAAAGTTATTAAATGAATGGAATATGTACCTGTAGTGTTTCAACACTATAACAGAACCGTACCATGACAATTAGCCAGGTGATTAAAATTCATGTATTTAGTGACTGCTTTAACAACTTGATACAGTCACAATATACGTAATGCTAATTATATTTTATTTAGGTTTTGGGCACATAACATACAAAAAAATATATTGGTTTTGAGGACACAGATTCCATGGGCACATAAAAAGTCAATACAGCAATGTGGGTTTAACTAACTTGGTAATTTGCACTATGTATGATAACTGACCCCCAATGGAAATAAGTCAATTTGTCTGACTTTGGGTTATCCTAGGTCTACACATATGCTGCTATGTATGATAATTTCTGTAACTGTATTTATGTGTACCTGTATCTAAATAACTTTACTTACCTGAGCCTAAATAAACTTACTAACTTCGAAATAAAAACTGGAATGAAATACTTGAATATACGACTGATTTACAAGATGAAGGTAAACAATGGCATTAGAAGGGAAAAGGAATTTAAACTAAATTATGTCAAGTTTAAGTACTAGTCGTAGATAACTGCATTATATAAACATCAGAGTAACGTCTGGCAACGGGGGATTCACCGGCGTTGATTAATTAGTTGGAAACAATATGCTTGTTAAGTATATTGTGAGGACGAGCTTTCTAACGAGACCCTTATCCTATATTCAGTGTGCATATAATCTCTCTCCAGCACAAGATACAGTACAGTCACAATGACGAGTATAAGTCTGCTGTTTGTGCGGTTACTGCTGTGGCTACTGCTTCTGCGGTTATTGCTGTGGCTACTGTTTCTGCGGTTATTGCTGTGGCTACTGCTTCTGCGGTTATTGCTGTGGCTACTGCTTCTGCGACTGTAGGTGGTGGTGGTACTCATAATGGTGATGCTAGCTAGGTACTGCTGTGGGTGACACTGTTACCGTGCTGATGGTACTGACGGTGGTGGTGGTGCTGCAACCATTCAAGCGGCGAACACAGCACTATCGCCCTGGCTGGGAAGGCGGGGCCACACCCCCAAAACTACCACCACCTGCAGGGAATTCAAGGCAAATACCAGCCATTAAGACTACACCCTCCCCTTCCCCACCACCTACAATACACCACCTCCTCAACTTTCGTCATTCTCACAGCGTCGTCCCACCAGTCCTGAAAGATAGAGTTGACGGAGAATAAGAGTTTGCCTTTTTCAGCGCCTTTCCTAATACGGGTGAGTGAGAAGGCGCCCGTAGGCTTACCAACGGGGTGGGGGTTAGGGGAGGGAGGGGAAGACGTAGTAGGGAGGATAAGGAAAAAGGGAGGAGTCAGGTTCCCGATTCATCCGGTGCAGGTCACCTCCAGCCAGTTACTTGGCAAACTGGTCTGGGCCAAGACTAGTGAGATACTGGTGGCAGGAAGTGTCGTTTCTGATCAGTAACTAGTAAGGAAGAGAAGCTTAAATCAACTAGCTGCTAGTCTTTTAGTACTAGTAGTAATAATGTACAGGTAATACAAGTACATGTAAGAGTATTAGTCAGAGTATAAGTAATGTAAGGGTAGCTGTGGTGATAGTATAAGTTGATATAACATAGATTTAGTATAAGTAGCTGCAGTGGTAGTAAGAGTAGTAGTAGTGATAATAGTGATAGTATAAGTAGTTATAGTGGCCTTATAAAAATTGTAGTGTGGTATAGGTAGTTACAATGGTAATGTTAATTAAAGCGGTAGTAGCAGTATAAGTAGTTGGAGTGTTGAGGGACTAATCACCTCAAAACTTCTTCAAGGTTGTTGGAGTGATTACATCATCTTTACCTCTCCACTGCTGCTGTCTCCATACTTTCTGCCTCTCTACTCATCTGATGAAGCCTACTGTGTAGGCGAAATGTTTCGCAATACAGATACATGTTGCAAATGTGTTTTATTTATGTATCTTTAGTTCCTCAAGATAAAACTTGATACATTCCTCTAGTTCCTATTCAACCGGGCTGTGGTGACGTTGGACTGCACGAGCCTGGCCCAAGGACGGGCTCTGGGAGTAGAAAAACTCTCGGAACTCATCAAAGGTAAAGGTATGATCCTAGCACAAACAGCCTGATTGATCAGGGGAGTTACCAACAAACCTCCGGCTGTTTTCAAAAGTGAACTCCAATCAGTTCCTCATCAGCCGGGCTGTGGTTCCTACGTCGGACTGCATGCGACAAACAGTAATAGCCTGGTTGATGAGACTTTGATCTACCAGGAGTCCTGGTCTGGGACCAGGCCGCGGAGCCATGACCCCCAGAATGACCCACAGATACACTACAGGTAGATTTTAGAATTATTATCGCAACTGCATGCTGTATAACCCCTGTGGTTTAGCGCTTCTATTTGATTATAATAATAATAATAATAATAATAATATCGCAACTGCAAAATAACTTTCAAAGAGATGCCAAGCTAATGAGCGTATTGAGTATACTTCTTCAACTGTAATACTGGCGCCGCATAATAACCTCTTAAAAACAGACCCCTGTGGTTTAGCGCTTCTATTTGATTATAATAATAATAATCTTAAAAATAGAGAAACTGTAGATCAGAAGTGCAGAGACCTAGTGTTGCCTTACATGAATCAAACCTGACTACCTATTCCGTAGGCACTACTTCACTCCTATGGATTTGACGCTTACCCCAAGAATAATAATAATAATAATTTAAACATCTAACATGTTGATAGTGCCTATAATCTCTTAAAATATAGCCGTAGCATACAGTTATGAAAGATATAATTTACACCAAGAAAATACTATAGTTATTGATTGAAAATATACATGAAATAGTTTCTCTGAGTAGATAAGGCCCGCTAGGCCACCTGTACAAACTAGCCACAATAACACGCAGCAGTGCAATAAATACACCAAGAGATAATGAGCGTAAATGGTGCAGTTTTTTTTTTTTTTTTTCAAAAATTTTCATTTAAATAGGCGAGGAATTACTAATAATTTCAAGAGAAAACTTCGCAAGTTCCAGCAGCCTGTCCCAAGGTGAGCTTGGCTGAGATGGTTAGAGACCAGGCGGAGAGGAGGCTTGGTCAAAAACCAGGCGGAGAGGAGGTTTGGTCAGAGACAGGCGGAGAGGAGGTTTGGTCAGAGACCAGGCGGAGAGGAGGTTTGGTCAGAGACCAGGCGGAGAGGTTTGGTCAGAGACCAGGCGGAGAGGAGGTTTGGTCAGAGACCAGGCGGAGAGGAGGTTTGGTCAGAGACCAGGCGGAGAGGTTTGGTCAGAGACCAGGCGGAGAGGAGGTTTGGTCAGAGACCAGGCGGAGAGGAGGTTTGGTCAGAGACCAGGCGGAGAGGAGGTTTGGTCAGAGACCAGGCGGAGAGGAGGTTTGGTCAGAGACCAGGCGGAGAGGTTTGGTCAGAGACCAGGCGGAAAGGAGGTTTGGTCAGAGACCAGGCGGAGAGGAGGTTTGGTCAGAGACCAGGCGGAGAGGTTTGGTCAGAGACCAGGCGGAGAGGTTTGGTCAGAGACCAGGCGGAGAGGAGGCTTGGTCAGAGACCAGGCGGAGAGGTTTGGTCAGAGACCAGGCGGAGAGGAGGCTTGGTCAGAGACCAGGCGGAGAGGAAGCTTGGTCAGAGACCAGGCGGAGAGGAGGCTTGGTCAGAGACCAGGCGGAGAGGAGGTTTGGTCAGAGACCAGGCGGAGAGGTTTGGTCAGAGACCAGGCGGAAAGGAGGTTTGGTCAGAGACCAGGCGGAGAGGTTTGGTCAGAGACCAGGCGGAGAGGTTTGGTCAGAGACCAGGCGGAGAGGTTTGTTCAGAGACCAGGCGGAGGAGGTTTGGTCAGAGACCAGGCGGAGAGGTTTGGTTTAGAGACCAGGCGGAGAGGTTTGTTCAGAGACCAGGCGGAGAGAGGTTTGGTCAGAGACCAGGCGGAGAGGTTTGTGTGGTCAGAGACCAGGCGGAGAGGAGGTTTGGTCAGAGACCAGGCGGAGAGGATGTTTGGTCAGAGACCAGGCGGAGAGGTTGGTGGTCAGAGACCAGGCGGAGAGAGGTTTGGTCAGAGACCAGGCGGAGAGAGCTTTGACCAGGGAAGGCTTGGTCAGAGACCGGCGAGGGGGGCGGACGGAGGAGCTTGGTCAGAGACCAGGCGGAGAGGAAGCTTGGTCAGAGACCAGGCCGTGGGGGCGATGATCCCCGAAACCATCTACAGGTAGAATAATCACAGCCGTGTCTACTCATACTTACATCAGCAAGGTCTGCCTACGTGATCATTGTCTTGTCTGCCCACGCTCACCTCACATACCTGTAACCAGTTTCAAGAGTTCATCTACTCTCCCTTCCTGACCTGAAGCTAGATTTCTCACCTGACTGCCCGATCACTTCGGCTGGTGCTACTCCAAGACTGGAAGCCAACATAGCCAATCAGAGAGAGGTAAACTCCATAAGTTTTTCTGTGATCGTCTCGTTCTCTCCTCACAGAACGAAGGATAACACTCGTAATACCTGAATGGAAAAATTCGCAGCTAATCAACAATTTCGAGCGGACAGTTTACACGTTTCGGTTCAGGAATAACGGAAACGTCGGCTGAAGTTTCCTCTTCAAAGTTTTTGGCAAGCTGTGGTTCCCCTGGAGAATGGTAGATCACACAGTGTGGCTCACTTGTCTCCTCACAATTATATGCACATCTTCATTAAATCAGCACCGCCCGTCATTTCTTTCAGCTGCTGCCTTTAAAGGGGTGAAGGGTGGAAGTGTATGGAATGGAGGGTGAGGAAAAAAGTGGGTGTGGGTGGCAGGAGGGGATGTGGGCGGATTGTATGTGTGGGTGGGAAGGTGAGAGGATGGGTGAGTAGAATGGGGTGAAAGGGTGAATATGTGGGGGGCAAAAGGTTGAGTATGTGTGAGTGAGAGGGTGAATAAAAGAGGGTACGCACCTAGTTGTATTTATTTGGCTCCTTCACCTTTGTGTGTTAGTGTGACTTGTAAATGGTCCAAGTCGGACTAAAACGTCGTCATAGGCTTCTCTCTCCCATGTGCGGGTTATTGTGTATTGTTCCGGTCACGGTATTGTCTTTCTCTTCCTCATCTAGTGTTTTCCAATAACCACTCTAAGACTGAAAAAGTACTTCCTAACGTCTCTGTCGATCATTTTTTTTAGTTGCCACCTATTTCCCCTGCCTCCCTCTCCTCGCATCACAAACAACCTGCATCTATCCAATATACTGAGTATTTTGTATGTCGTGATCATGTCCTTCCTGAATCTCCATCTCTTGTTATTTTGAGTTCCTTAAGTCTCTCCTTGCAGTCCATACACCACAGTTCCTACACTATCCTCACTGAAAACTTTTGCATATTCTCTATTCTTCACATGCTTCATCAGTTGCGGGTTCCATGCTGGCGACGCATACTCCAAGATGGACCCAACGTTAGTACGTAGTCTACAATGTCCCAACTGAATCTTTGCTCAGGTTCCTGAAAACAGTAGTAAGGTTTTGCTTTCCCGGTGAAGTTGTATATGTATGTATGTATGTATATATATATATATATATATATATATATATATATATATATATATATATATATATATATATATATATATATATATATATGATTTATATGTATTTCTGGTGATATGCTTGGAGTAATGGCTGCTCCCAGATGTTTCTCCTTGAAGGTCGGGCGAGTGTGTAGAGGGCAAGAAGGATTGTGGCGGGTGAGAGGGTGAGTGCATGCGGGTGACTGGGTGAACTTGTTGAACTGTAGTTAAGAGGAAGTTCATGGAACTACTGGGATTGACAGGTGCACTTATGTGAATTTTATGCAGCAATTCCTATGCTTGGAGTATCCGAGCAACAACTTGAGAAAGCTTCCTCTGATCGACTTCAAACTTTCAACATCTCGGTATTATACCTAGAACAAAGTTCCGACTATTATCGTAGAGCGTTGGTACCAATTTGTTAATTTTATTTCTAAAACTATGATTTATCGTAAAATAATATGAGTTTGCCTGTTGTAAACAGCCAGAATTCTTAATACATAATACACTTTAACAAAAAGTTCATCTCTTGTGTAGGTATAAGTTTGCTAATTGAGTAAATTAATGAATTAAGATTCCGCACAGTAACTGGATAATGCCTCTTCACACCTTTAGAGGTGGTGTGTTTTTGTCAAAAAAGTTTGCATTAATCTACTGGGTGTGTAAGCTTTAATTTGCTAATTTTATTAAACAATTTTTTCCATGCAATAACTGGAGAATGCCTCTTCTGACTGGCTTTAAACTTTAAACAATGGAGTAACTTAGACAAACGTTTGGATTAATTTTGGGTTATACAGGTGCTAATTTACTAAGTTTACTAAAGAAATTGGACTACAGGTGTAGCAAGGCCTGCAGGTGTAATAAGGACAACTGAAGCAAGGATTACAGGTGTAGCAAGGATCACAATCACAGGTGTAGCAAGGATCACAATCACAGGTGTAGCAAGGATCACAGGTGTAACTGATCACAGGTGTAGCAAGGATCACAGGTGTAACTGATCACAGGTGTAGCAAGGATCACAAGTGTAGCAAGGATCACAGGTGTAACAATAATCACAGGTGTAACAATGATCACAGGTGTAACAATGATCACAGGTGTAACAAGGCTCACAGGTGTAGCAAGATCACAGGTGTAACAAGGATCACATGTGTAGCAAGGATCACAGGTGTAACAATGATCACAGGTGTAACAATGATTACAGGTGTAATAATGATCACAGGTGTAACAAAGATCACAGGTGTAGCAAGGATCAGAGGTGTAGCAAGGATCACAGGTGTAACAATGATCACAGGTGTAACAAGGATCACAGGTGTAACAATGATCACAGGTGTAACAAGGATCACAGGTGTAACAAGGAACACAGGTGTACAAGGATCACAGGTGTAACAAGGATCACAGGTGTAACAAGGATCAAATGTGTAGCAAGGATCAATGGTGTAACAAGGATCACAGGTAACAAGGATCAAGTGTAACAAGGATCCAGGGTAACAAGGATCACAGGTAACAGGATCACAGGTTAACAAGGATCACAGGAGTAACAAGGATCACAGGTGTAACCAGGATCATAGGTGTAGCAAGGATCACAGGTGTAACAAGGATCTCAGGTGTAGCAAGGATCACAGGTGTAACAAGGATCACAGGTTTAACAAAGATCACAGGAGTAACAAGGATCATAGGTGTAGCAAGGATCACAGGAGTAACAAGGATCACAGGAGTAACAATGATCACAGGTGTAGCAAGGATCACAGGTGTAGCAAGGATCACAGGGGAAGCAAGGATCACAGGTGTAACAAGGATCACAGGTGTAGCAAGGATCACAGGTGTAGCAAGGATCACAGGTGCAGCAAGGATCATAGGTGTAGCAAGGATAACAGGTGTAGCAAGGATCACAAGTGTAGCAAGGATCACAGGTGTAACAAGGATCACAGGAGTAACAATGATAACAGGTGTAGCAAGGATCACAGGTGTAGCAAGGATCACAGGTGTAGCAAGGATCACAGGAGTAACAATGATCACAAGTGTAGCAAGGATTACAGTTGTAGCAAGGATCACAGGTGTAACAAGGATCACAGGTGTAGCAAGGATCACAGGTGTAACAAGGATCACACAAGTAACAATGATCACAGGTGTAGCAAGGATCACAGGTGTAGCAAGGATCACAGGTGTAGCAAGGATCACAGGAGTAACAATGATCACAGGTGTAGCAAGGATTACAGTTGTAGCAAGGATCACAGGTGTAGCAAGGATCACAGGTGTAGCAAGGATCATAGGTGTAGCATGGATCACAGGAATAACAATGATCACAGGTGTAGCAAGGATCACAGGTGTAACAAGGATCACAGGAGTAACAAGGATCACAGGAGTAACAAGGATCACAGGTGTAGCAAGGATCACAGGTGTAACAAGGATCACAGGAGTAACAAGGATCACAGGTGTAGCAAGGATCACTGGTGTATCAAGGATCACAGGTGTAACAAGGATCACAGGTGTAACAAGGATCACAGGAGTAACAAGGATCACAGGTGTAGCAAGGATCACAGGTTTAACAAGGATCACAGGTGTAGCAAGGATCACAGGTGTAGCAAGGATCACAGGTTTAACAAGGATCACAGGAGTAACAAAGATCACAGGTGTAACAAGGATCACAGGTGTAACAAGGATCACAGGAATAACAAGGATCACAGGTGTAGCAAGGATCACAGGTGTAGCAAGGATCATAGGTGTAACAAGGATCACAGGAGTAACAAGGATCACAGGTGTAGCAAGGATCACAGGTGTATCAAGGATCACAGGAGTAACAAGGATCACAGGTGTAGCAAGGATCACAGGAGTAACAAGGATCACAGGAGTAACAAGGATCACAGGTGTAGCAAGGATCACAGGAGTAACAAGGATCACAGGTGTAGCAAGGATCACAGGAGTAACAAGGATCACAGGAGTAACAAGGATCACAGGTGTAGCAAGGATCACAGGAATAACAAGGATCACAGGAGTAACAAGGATCACAGGTGTAGCAAGGATCACAGGTGTATCAAGGATCACAGGAGTAACAAGGATCACAGGTGTAGCAAGGATCACAGGTATATCAAGGATCACAGGAGTAACAAGGATCACAGGTGTAGCAAGGATCACAGGAGTAACAAGGATCACAGGAGTAACAAGGATCACAGGTGTAGCAAGGATCACAGGAGTAACAAGGATCACAGGTGTAGCAAGGATCACAGGAGTAACAAGGATCACAGGTGTATCAAGGATCACAGGTGTAGCAAGGATCACAGGTGTAGCAAGGATCACAGGAGTAACAAGGATCACAGGTGTAAAGGATCACAGGTATATCAAGGATCACAGGGTAACAAGGATCACAGGAGTAACAAGGATCACAGGAGTAACAAGGATCACAGGAGTAACAAGGATCACAGGTGTAGCAAGGATCACAGGTGTATCAAGGATCACAGGAGTAACAAGGATCACAGGTGTATCAAGGATCACAGGTGTAGCAAGGATCACAGGTGTAGCAAGGATCACAGGAGTAACAAGGATCACAGGAGTAACAAGGGTCACAGGTGTAGCAAGGATCACAGGTGTATCAAGGATCACAGGAGTAACAAGGATCACAGGTGTAGCAAGGATCACAGGTATATCAAGGATCACAGGAGTAACAAGGATCACAGGTGTAGCAAGGATCACAGGAGTAACAAGGATCACAGGAGTAACAAGGATCACAGGTGTAACAAGGATCACAGGAGTAGCAAGGATCACAGGAGTAACAAGGATCACAGGTGTATCAAGGATCACAGGTGTAGCAAGGATCACAGGTGTAACAAGGATCACAGGTGTAGCAAGGATCGCAGGAGTAACAAGGATAACAGGTGTAACAAGGATCACAGGTGTAGCAAGGATCACAGGTGTAGCAAGGATCACAGGTGTAGCAAGGATCACAGGAGTAACAAGGATCACAGGAGTAACAAGGATCACAGGTGTAGCAAGGATCACGGGAGTATCAAGGATCACAGGAGTAACAAGGATCACAGGAGTAGCAAGGATCACAGGTGTAGCAAGGATCACAGGAGTAACAAGTATCACAGGAGTAACAAGGATCACAGGTGTAGCAAGGATCACAGGTGTATCAAGGATCACAGGAGTAACAAGGATCACAGGTGTAGCAAGGATCACAGGAGTATCAAGGATCACAGGAGTAACAAGGAGCACAGGAGTAACAAGGATCACAGGAGTAACAAGGATCACAGGAGTATCAAGGATCACAGGTGTAACAAGGATCACAGGAGTAACAAGGATCACAGGTGTAACAAGGATCACAGGTGTAACAAGGATCACAGGAGTAACAAGGATCACAGGTGTAACAAGGATCACAGGAGTAACAAGGATCACAGGTGTAGCAAGGATCACAGGTGTAGCAAGGATCGCAGGTGTAGCAAGGATCGCAGGAGTAACAAGGATAACAGGTGTAACAAGGATAACAGGTGTAGCAAGGATCACAGGTGTAACAAGGATCACAGGAGTAACAAGGATCACAGGAGTAACAAGGATCACAGGTGTAGCAAGGATCACAGGTGTATCAAGGATCACAGGAGTAACAAGGATCACAGGTGTAGCAAGGATCACAGGTGTAACAAGGATCACAGGAGTAACAAGGTTCACAGGTGTAACAAGGATCACAGGAGTAACAAGGATCACAGGAATAACAAGGATCACAGGTGTAACAAGGATCACAGGAGTAGCAAGGATCACAGGAGTAACAAGGATCACAGGTGTAACAAGGATCACAGGAGTATCAAGGATCACAGGTGTAACAAGGATCACAGGTGTAGCAAGGATCACAGGTGTACCAAGGATCACAGGAGTAACAAGGATCACAGGTGTAGCAAGGATCACAGGAGTAACAAGGATCACAGGTGTAGCAAGGATCACAGGAGTATCAAGGATCACAGGTGTAGCAAGGATCACAGGTGTAACAAGGATCACAGGAGTATCAAGAATCACAGGTGTAACAAGGGTCACAGGTGTAACAAGGGTCACAGGTGTAGCAAGGATCACAGGTGTAGCAAGGATCACAGGTGTAGCAAGGGAGCAGAAGCAGCTGCACCTTACAAGGCTATAGCCTCAAGCTCGTCATATTTATCGTTACTAAGTTATTAAAGGGCAGCGATGCGTGCCTTCTTCCACTGCAATATTTAAGTTTCATTGTCTTCAGTAAATAACAGCGCGACCTTCAAGGTAAAGGCTTTCTTCATAACCACAGGCTAATTATAAAGCTAATTAAAACTTTGATTTAACGCCTACGAAAATATTGAGAAATTTTCAGTGGTGTATGGATGCAAATGGATTACAGTGGTACCCCGACTTACGATGGTCCCCAAACACACCCTTTTATGTAAGTTTATTTTTTTAAATGCTTTTGTAAGTGTAATTTTGGGGGTCTAAACAGACTAGTCTATTTTACATTATTTCTTAAGGAGATAAATTCGTTTGGTAATGGCACTTGAACAGCATTCTGGAATGAAAAAATATCGTAAGTCGGGGTACCACTGTACTGTAATCGTTGAGGAGAAATCTTTAATTTGGGCAACGTTTCGCTCTGTTGGAGTTTTATCAAGATTTGTTAGAGCTCTAACACAGCAAAATGTTGTCCCAATAAAAGTTTTTTCTGCAACACATGTTTTTCGTTAGTGGCGTAAAAATGCCACTATCGCAGTGAATGGCATGTATCAAGGTCAAAAGTATCGGAACATTCTCACGAGGGATTTTAATGGCGAATTTACTTACACAATGTGTTGAACTCACGTCGCTCAGAGACGACGTGAGTTCAACATACTAAGAGAAGTAGTTCAACCACTAAGAGAAAACACAATAAGTGTCCGGGGCCCAAGACTGTTCAACAGCCTCCCATCATGCATAAAAAGTATTACCAATAGGCCCCTAGCTGTCTTCCTTCTTGAAGACAGCTAGGGGCCTAGATTCCTCAAGTCAGCACCTGACCAGTCGGGCTGTGGTTCGTACGTTGGTTTGTGGGTGACCAGCAATAACAGCCTGCCTGATCAGGCCTTGATCTACTAGAAGGCCTGGTCACGGGCCGGGGCGCGGGGGCGTTGACCCCCCCTTGACCCCCCGGAACACCCTCTAGGTAGAAGATAACAAATTTACTTGGATATACCTACCATCGACGAATATATTATAACAATGTTTACCAAGTGTGAAAGTATTGTGGCTTCATTAGCGGTTAAATATAAGTAACTATAGACCGTTCCTTCTATCCTTTAACACGGGTCACAAGTGTACCTGCATCCACCATGACAAGTGCACCTCAGTGCTGCATCTCTCTAACACTGAGAATGAGAGTCAAATCAGTGAGTTTAAATGACTTTCATGACTACAGCCAAACGACAATTATTAAAGAAGAGAGTAAATAAATTTATTAATGTTTGGTTAAATATCGTAAATGCCTATATATGTGATTACAGAAGTAAACATGTAAATATTTAGTGTATTTTATGTAATCTTTCCCTTCTAATAGCCTTAGGCCTCTAGTGACCTTAATCTCGACGAGCAGGGGGGAGGGAAGAAACGAACGAGCAGGGGCGGAGGGGAGGGAAGAGTAGGTTACCCAGGAGGGAAGGTAGGTTACCCAGTCCTGTCCCTTACTTTCTTTTGCGTGGGTCGACTAAAAGAGGTAGGAGCGACGAGGAAGGGAAGGGAAGGGACCAGTAGTAAGCTTCACTAGAGCCTCACCTACCCTGGACACAGGCTGGGTTCTGTGGCGCCAGCCACAGAACCGGTCTCATCAACAACCCTTTTCTCTCCCTCCACTATTTACTAAGTCTGGAGAGTGAGTTAGGTGCAGTCTGAAGAATGAAGTATGTACTAAAGAGTGTAGAGGGTGAGGTATGTACTAAAGAGTGTGGAGGGTGAAGTATGTACTAAAGAGTGTGGAGGGTGAGGTATGTACTAAAGAGTGTGGAGGGTGAAGTATGTACTAAAGAGTGTAGAGGGTGAGGTATGTA
The DNA here is from genome assembly GCA_009830355.1 of Cherax destructor. Classification (NCBI taxonomy): domain Eukaryota; kingdom Metazoa; phylum Arthropoda; class Malacostraca; order Decapoda; family Parastacidae; genus Cherax; species Cherax destructor. The sequence continues at coordinate 245,175 of WNWK01000695.1, forward strand.
CTAAAGAGTGTGGAGGGTGAAGTATGTACTAAAGAGTGTGGAGGGTGAAGTATGTACTAAAGAGTGTAGAGGGTGAGGTATGTACTAAAGAGTGTGGAGGGTGAAGTATGTACTAAAGAGTGTAGAGGGTGAAGTATGTACTAAAGAGTGTGGAGGGTGAAGTATGTACTAAAGAGTGTGGAGGGTGAAGTATGTACTAAAGAGTGTGGAGGGTGAAGTATGTACTAAAGAGTGTGGAGGGTGAAGTATGTACTAAAGAGTGTGGAGGGTGAAGTATGTACTAAAGAGTGTGGAGGGTGAAGTATGTACTAAAGAGTGTGGAGGGTGAAGTATGTACTAAAGAGTGTGGAGGGTGAAGTATGTACTAAAGAGTGTGGAGGGTGAAGTATGTACTAAAGAGTGTGGAGGGTGAAGTATGTACTAAAGAGTGTGGAGGGTGAGGTATGTACTAAAGAGTGTGGAGGGTGAAGTATGTACTAAAGAGTGTGGAGGGTGAAGTATGTACTAAAGAGTGTGGAGGGTGAAGTATGTACTAAAGAGTGTGGAGGGTGAGGTATGTACTAAAGAGTGTGGAGGGTGAAGTATGTACTAAAGAGTGTGGAGGGTGAGGTATGTACTAAAGAGTGTGGAGGGTGAGGTATGTACTAAAGAGTGTGGAGGGTGAGGTATGTACTAAAGAGTGTGGAGGGTGAGGTATGTACTAAAGAGTGTGGAGGGTGAGGTATGTACTAAAGAGTGTGGAGGGTGAGGTATGTACTAAAGAGTGTGGAGGGTGAGGTATGTACTAAAGAGTGTGGAGGGTGAGGTATGTACAGCAGTTGAAGGGAGAATAAGCACACAACAGGAGTGAGGAAGCTAGCAGGTTGAGCCAACAGGGAGAATCAAACAACGCATCACTCTCTCTCTCTCTCTCAATTGCGCACACACACACACACACACACACACACACATATATCAACAGGTCAAGTGTCTATCGACAAGTGCCTTTGGCAACTGGTAACTAACAGATGACGTGAAACTAATGATGAAAATACAAACAGGTGAGGAAGGAAAGACTACAAAAGGACCTAGACAGGCTGCAGGTCTGGTCTGGCAAGTGCAAAGTTATGAAGATTGGGGATGGGCAAAGAAGACCACAGACGGAGTACAGGCTCGGGGAACAAAGGCTGCAAACCTCACTTAAAGAGGACCTCGGGATGAGCATTATATCGAGCATATCACTTGAGACCAAATAACTAGTGCTGCATAACAAATAACTGGTATGATGCACCAGTGTGGAACCCACATCTGATCAAGAATGTCAAGAAACTGGAAAAAGTGCAGAGGTTCGCAACGAGACTAGTCCCGGGGCTAAGGTGTATGTGCTATGAGAAGTTAAGAGCGCTAAAACTGATGACAGAAGAAAGATTAGGGCAATAGCAACATACAAAATGCTGAGAGGAATTGATAGGTTAGACAGGGATCGACTGTTCAAGAGACAGGAAATAAGAACACGAGAGTACAGATGGAATTTGAAAACACAAATGCGTCACATGGATGTTAAGAAGTATATCTTCAAAGTTAAAGTGGTTAGGAAGTGTAACGACCTGGACAGTTGAGTGGTTGAGGCAGGATCCATACACAGCTTTAAGAAAAGGAACCAAAAGGCTCTCGAAGCCAGGAGAGAGCCCAGTAGCGGCCAGCGAAGACGAGGGGCCATGAGCTGAGACTCGACCCCTGAAAAAACATACACTGTAGGCGAGTACAAACACGCATGGATAATCAGACCCTCAGTAACAGCTAAGTCTCTCCCAGCACTGCCATGCCCACGGACACCACACGCACGACACAAGGACGCAGGGAGAGAGAGAGAGAGAGAGAGAGAGAGAGAGAGAGAGAGAGAGAGCACTAAGATGGAATGAATAAGAGAGTGAGACGAGGTTAGAAGAGAGAACACAAAGGTGGAAGGAATGGAGAGAAAGCGCCAGGAAGAAAGGTAGGACGTAAAGGAGAGAGGGAAGAAGAGGAGGAACAAAGAGGAAGGGAGAACGTAAGAAATGTAGGGAGACCAAGAGGAATTTTTATTACATTCACTGAAAAGCGCTAAAACCGTAGGGATCAACAGCGCTTAGAGACGGGGAGATAATTAAGCTTGATATCAGCAAGTGAGAGATAGCTCCAATTCCTATGATCCAGAGTTATTCAGCAGCATGAAAACAGCACTAGGGAGGGTAGAGCTAAGCTCTAACACTGTACCCAAAACAGCACTAGGGAGGGTAGAGCTAAGCTCTAACACTGTACCCAAAACAGCACTAGGGAGGGTAGAGCTAAGCTCTAACACTGTACCCAAAACAGCACTAGGGAGGGTAGAGCTAAGCTCTAACACTGTACCCAAAACAGTACTAGGGAGGGTAGAGCTAAGCTCTAACACTGTACCCAAAACAGCACTATACCTCTAACACTACCCAAAATACTCGATGAAATCTCTAATTATTTATATGGATAACAACACTATACTTAAATTATAAATTAACAAACATGCATTAACAAACTATAATTAACAAATCATAATCAACAAACTATAAATTAACAAACTATAATTAACAAACCATAATCAACAAACTATAAATTAAGCTATAAATTAACAAACTATAATTAGCAAACTATAATTAGCAAACTATAAATTAACAAACTATTAATTAACAAACTATAAATTAACAAACTATAATTAACAACCTATAAATTAACAAACTATAGTACCTGTAACGTCGATACACGACACTTCCCTACCCGGGGAGCCCATGCCGGGTCACCAAATTGGAAGAGACCCGGGCCGGGATCCATATCGGCAAATCACATAGAATAGAATAACAAACTATAATTAATATATTATAAAGTAACAAACTATAAATTAACAATCTATAATTAACAAACTATAAATTAACAAACTTTAATCAACAAACTAAAAATTAAGATATAAATTAACAAAATATAATTTGTCAGCGTAAAACTTAACAAAATATAATTATATTCTTAATTCTACATAAATTTATTGTTAATGTGAACGAGAAACATAATACTATTAGTGTTTAAATTAACGAAAACAGCAGCAACTCTCTAATTTAAAGAAGAAAGCAGAAGTAACTAAATAATTAAACGAGGAAAGCAACAGGGCTTGTTTAACAAAGAAAGCAACAGTAACTAATTTAACGAAGAAACAGTAACTATTTAATTTAAGGAAGAAAGCAGCACCAGCTGATTAACGAGCATTAACCGTTCCCTTAGCATTAACCGCTCCCTCAGCATTAACCGCTCCCTCAGCATTAACCGCTCCCTTAGCATTAACCGCTCCCTCAGCATTAACCGTTCTCTCAGCATTAACCGTTCCCTCAACATTAACCGTTCCCTCAGCATTAACCGTTCCCTCAACATTAACCGTTCCCTCAGCATTAACCGTTCCCTCAGCATTAACCGTTCCCTCAGCATTAACCGTTCCCTCAGCATTAACCGCTCCCTCAGCATTAACCGCGCCCTCAGCATTAACCGCTCCCTCAGCATTAACCGTCCTCCTTAACCGTTCCTCAGCATTAACCGTTCCCTCAGCATTAACCGTTCCCTCAGCATTAACCGCTCCCTCAGCATTAACCGCGCCCTCAGCATTAACCGTTCCCTCAGCATTAACCGCGCCCTCAGCATTAACCGCTCCCTCAGCATTAACCGTTCCCTCAGCATTAACCGTTCCCTCAGCATTAACCGCGCCCTCAGCATTAACCGTTCCCTCAACATTAACCGTTCCCTCAGCATTAACCGTTCCCTCAGCATTAACCGTTCCCTCAGCATTAACCGTTCCCTCAACATTAACCGTTCCCTCAGCATTAACCGTTCCCTCAGCATTAACCGTTCCCTCAGCATTAACCGTTCCCTCAGCATTAACCGTTCCCTCAACATTAACCGTTCCCTCAGCATTAACCGCGCCCTCAGCATTAACCGTTCCCTCAGCATTAACCGCGCCCTCAGCATTAACCGTTCCCTCAGCATTAACCGTTCCCTCAGCATTAACCGTTCCCTCAGCATTAACCGTTTCCTCAACATTAACCGTTCCCTCAGCATTAACCGCGCCCTCAGCATTAACCGTTCCCTCAGCATTAACCGCGCCCTCAGCATTAACCGCTCCCTCAGCATTAACCGTTCCCTCAGCATTAACCGTTCCCTCAGCATTAACCGTTCCCTCAGCATTAACCGTTCCCTCAGCATTAACCGTTCCTTCAGCATTAACCGTTCCCTCAGCATTAACCGTTCCCTCAGCATTAACCGTTCCCTCAGCATTAACCGTTCCCTCAGCATTAACCGTTCCCTCAGCATTAACTGTTCCCTCAGCATCAACCGTTCCCTCAGCATTAACCGTTCCCTCAGCATTAACCGTTCCCTCAACATTAACCGTTCCCTCAGCATTACCCGTTCCCTCAGCATTAACCGTTCCTCAACATTAACCGTTCCCTCAACATTAACCGTTCCCTCAACATTAACCGTTCCCTCAGCATTAACCGTTCCCTCAGCATTAACCGTTCTCTCAGCATTAACCGTTACCTCAGCATTAACCGTTCCCTCAACATTAACCGTTCCCTCAACATTAACCGTTCCCTCAACATTAACCGTTCCCTCAGCATTAACCGTTCCCTCAGCATTAACCGTTCCCTCAGCATTAAACGTTCCTTCAGCATTAACCGTTCCCTCAGCATTAACCGCGCCCTCAGCATTAACCGTTCCCTCAACATTAACCGTTCTCTCAGCATTAACCGTTCCCTCAGCATTAACCGTTCCCTCAACATTAACCGTTCCTCAACATTAACCGTTCCCTCAGCATTAACCGTTCCCTCAGCATTAACCGTTCCCTCAGCATTAACCGTTCCCTCAACATTAACCGTTCCTCAACATTAACCGCCCTCAGCATTAACCGTTCCTCAACATTAACCGTTCCTCAGCATTAACCGTTCCCTCAGCATTAAACGTTCCTTCAGCATTAACCGTTCCCTCAGCATTAACCGTTCCTTCAGCATTAACCGTTCCCTCAGCATTAACCGTTCCCTCAGCATTAACCGTTCCCTCAGCATTAACCGTTCCCTCAGCATTAACCGTTCCATCAGCATTAACCGTTCCCTCAGCATTAACCGTTCCCTCAGCATTAACCGTTCCCTCAACATTAACCGTTCCCTCAACATTAACCGTTCCCTCAGCATTAACCGTTCCCTCAGCATTAACCGTTCCCTCAGCATTAAACGTTCCTTTAGCATTAACCGTTCCCTCAGCATTAACCGCGCCCTCAGCATTAACAGTTCCCTCAACATTAACCGTTCTCTCAGCATTAACCGTTCTCTCAGCATTAACCGTTCCCTCAACATTAACCGTTCCCTCAACATTAACCGTTAACTCAACATTAACCGTTCCCTCAGCATTAACCGTTTCCTCAACATTAACCGTTCCCTCAGCATTAACCGTTCCCTCAACATTAACCGTTCCCTCAACATTAACCGCGCCCTCAGCATTAACCGCTCCCTCAACATTAACCTTTCCCTCAGCATTAACCGTTCCCTCAGCATTAAACGTTCCTTCAGCATTAACCGTTCCCTCAGCATTAACCGTTCCCTCAGCATTAACCGTTCCTTCAGCATTAACCGTTCCCTCAGCATTAACCGTTCCCTCAGCATTAACCGTTCCCTCAGCATTAACCGTTCCCTTAACATTAACCGTTCCCTCAGCATTAACCGTTCCCTCAGCATTAAACGTTCCTTCCGCATTAACCGTTCCCTCAGCATTAACCGTTCCCTCAGCATTAACCGTTCCCTCAGCATTAACCGTTCCCTCAGCATTAACCGTTCCCTCAGCATTAACCGTTCCCTCAGCATTAACCGCGCCCTCAGCATTAACCGTTCCCTCAGCATTAACCGTTCCCTCAGCATTAACCGTTCCCTCAGCATTAACCAGATTCCCCCTCAGCATTAACCGCTCCTCAGCATTAACCGTTCCTCAGCATTAACCGTTCCCTCAGCATTAACCGTTCCTCAACATTAACCGTTCTCTCAGCATTAACCGTTCCCTCACATTAACCGTTCCCTCAGCATTAACCGTTCTCCTCAGCATTAACCGTTCCCTCAACATTAACCGTTCCTCAGCATTAACCGTTCCTCAGCATTAACCGTTCACCTTCCCCAGCATTAACCGTTCCTCACATTAACCGTTCCTCAGCATTAACCGTTCCCTCAACATTAACCGTTCCCTCAGCATTAACCGTTCCCTCAGCATTAACCGTTCCTCAGCATTAACCGTTCCCTCAGCATTAACCGTTCCTTCAGCATTAACAGTTCCCTCAGCATTAACAGTTCCCTCAGCATTAACCGCTCCCTCAGCATTAACCGTTCCCTCAGCATATTACACTTTCTTTCCATTTTGAATTCTTATACACACAAATATTAGATTTGCTCTATTTGTCAGATAATAATTTTTAAGCAGGAAAGATTGTCCATGGTTTACAGGGTTCCAATAAATTGAATCAGACCTAGTAAAATCCTCCAGCATTAACTGTTCCCTCTTGTGGTATGTTAATACCAAGGCTGAGTAGCGATATTCCATGTTTTAAGAATTATTATTATGATGGGGGAGTGCTAAACCCGTTGTGGCTGTACAGCGCCTGTGGAGGGGGGGATGGAAGGCATTCATGGCTTAATTCAGGGAATTAGAGCTCAGATCCAATTCCCTAGATCAAGAGCCCCTCACCAGCATCAAGGAACAGCCACTGATTATTATATCATCTAGCGATAACTAATTTAAATTTTGTTTCACAGAAAATCACATAAAAAAATATTCGCAATTTAAAGAAGAGAACAATAATATTTAATACAGTTTTTTTTTTTTACGAAAAATACTCGATATTTCTGCGAAGAAGTCTTAAGTGTTTCAACGAATAAAATTATATACATGTTTATTTTAACGATTAATACATAGTAAACCTTTCAATATAATGATCAATGTTTGTATATTATTTTAAGGATTAATGCATGTCAAACTTTATTTTTTCGTTACTGACATGTTAAAAAAAATTATTTTAATAATTAATATATGTTAATATTTTTTTTATTTTAGCGAATAGTACGTGTTAAACAATTTAAGAATACATGTTTAACTCCCTATTTTAGCGATTTTTTATTATATTATTTTTATTGTAACATTAATGCATATTAAACTCATTATTTCAACGAGTTACACATGTTAATTTAATGTTAACCATCTTTACTTCAACAAGTAATATACAACAGCACCTCCTTATTTTAAAGATTAACACAACACACTCGACTACAAAAATATTTTAACTCTCTTCTTTTAGCCATTAAAGCATAGTAATACTCCATGTTTTAGCCATTAAAGCATAGTAATACTCCATTTATTAGCCATTAAAGCATAGTAATACTCCATGTTTTAGCCATTAAAGCATAGTAATACTCCATGTTTTAGCCATTAAAGCATAGTAATCCTCCATTTATTAGCCATTAAAGCATAGTAATCATCCCTGTTTTAGACATTACTGCATGTTAATCCTTTTTATTTTAACTATTAATCACGTTAATCCTCTTTTTTTTTTGCTACAGATGCATATTTATCTTCCTTTAGCGATTAAAACATGCTAACTCTCCCTATATATTAATTAATAAAGTGCATGTTTAACCTTGATGAATGTCAGAGGTTCTCGACTTTTCAAGGCCCTTCCACACACACACACACACGTGTGTGTGTGTGTGTGTGTCCCAGACCAGGCCTGTCGGTCTGGCATTATGCCAAGGAATGATACGATAAAGTAACAGCGAAGTCAGTCCCGAATGAATTCAGGTAGTGGTTTAATCAAGAGTAAAATACTCTCCATTAGTTATGCAGCTTAGCGGCTGATTTTAATCGGTAATCTGAGGTGATGCCAGACCGGGTTCCCTATCAAATGTACTTTGATCGACGCGTGTGGGAAGAAATTATTCTGTCCTTTTCGGGGTATTAAAACTGCCTTTAGCACAGAAAAAAGCTAAATACAGACTAAGAAACTCGTTCTTTTTTTTTCATCCTTACAATTCTCCCCTGTTAAGCTTGTTCTTATTGTTTTATAAAAGCATTACGTAATTCTTATTTCTGTTATATATTATTTATTTACTCACAGGATAAGAAACACTGCCCAATATGCTCACCCCTCGGAACAGTCTCCAACACCTCTGAATGATCTACAAATTACCAAGAGCTAGACAGGTTAGAAATCGCCCCACGATTAGCTAACGGAGGATCGAGCCTCCACTACTCGATGCTCTGAAGGACCTACGTGCGTTTACTACTCCACATACATCAAATAAACTATCATCTATATATACAATAAACTTGAAAAACAAACTTTAATGACTAATATCTCCCATAACTTTTTATTAAAATCAATATTGGCTTACACATCATATCAGTTGAGTCAGTCGATACATCACCAATATCAATGTTATGGTAAAAATAAACAGCAGATTCAGTCTTCTTTATAGAATTAGGAAGACACTGGGAAGAGGAGAAAATTAATATAAACAGTTCACTAAAATTGATAAAATTAGGCACTCTTATGCCTTTTTACCAAAAATATTATTATTTTAGTGGAAATATTAGAATTTCCTAAAATACTCGGAAAAAAATGAAAATACTGCGAGGTGAGGGAAGCCCAACATCCACACATCAAATGTCGTGATGCAACTATCGATCGATGGAGATGATCACAACAAAACCTATGTTAAAACGTGACACACATGGCATAAGTCTTCCTTCCATAAAATATCCCTTATCATCTTCCATTGATGATTATAACTGTGGGGAGGTGCTAACCCCATAGGGTTCATACACAGCCTGGGGAATGGGAGGTGCTAACCCCATAGGGTTCATACACAGCTTGGGGAATGGGAGGTGCTAACCCCATAGGGTTCATACACAGCCTGGGGAATGGGAGGTAATTAGGTTTGCTCTAAGGAAGTGAAGAGTAGTTCAAATTCTTTGGATCAAAAGCCCGTCACCAGCAACAAGCTTCCTGCCAAACAGCCTTGACCAAGATTCCCAAGCGTCATTACGATCAGCTAAACTAGAATTCTAGTGAGTGTTCCTTACAGTCTATACAATTCTAGTGACTGTTCCTTACAGTCTATACAATTCTAGTGACTGTTACTTACAGTCTATACAATTCGAGTGACTTACCACGTGTACAAGAACTTGAACAATGTGAAACTGAAGCATGTGGAATGAGCCTTTTATATTGCTAGAGATGAGGCGTGGAAAGTCTAGATGAAGCACAAGTCTTTCTTGGGACAGAAAACATCTTCCACAGGTTTACTGCTGAACCACTAGTTATCAGCAAGAAGGGACTTGCTTATCATGGGCCAGCAGGCTTGCTGCAGTGCTTCTCCCGGTCCTATGTTCTTGCTTCTGCAGTACTAGTGTGGGACCCGCTTTCTGTCACTTCATCTAGATTTTCCACGCCTCACCTCTAGTAATATAAAATGTTTTATCTTTATGTTTCAGTTTCTCGCGGATCACTCCCAAGTGGCGACTCATTACTTCCCGCCTCACAAAGCTTGCTTTCTTATAGGATGTCAGCGACATCGTCACGGCGCACCGTATGAGCATTCGCCCACTTCGCGGTACCATATCAGACACGACAAAAAAACTTTGGCAACACTCCTGACGACTATCCTGCAGATGAAACTGTCCAACCTCCTCTGTACTAGGGACTCTTTCATTGTCGTCTGCTTTAACAATGACCAAGCCGACACGATCAACACCTCAGTTATAAATGTACTCAAAAATCATGACTTCGAAGTAGCTCCTTTCCCTGCGCTGATGGCTAAAAGAATCAGTGTTCGTAAAGAAGCTTCATTTCGACGTCACCAACCAATGAACAGGAGACTTCAAACGACTCACTGAAGATCAAAACGACTGGACTACTGTCGACTTGATAAAAAACAATCCCAATCTCTATGGCATCTCAGGGACTTAGTGGAGGTCTACGCATCTCATATTACCACGTTAATACCAGGAACTTAAACCAGAGCGATTCCACCACATCACCTCATATACTCACCTCGCTGAGGACTGCCCTTTGACGGAAAAGAAATACTGTGACACTGAAGAACATACTCATAAGGACTTCACCTCTACCTCTCAACCAAAATGTCTTAATTGCAAGAATGATCATCACACTCTTGCAGTCAAGTGCCCCTTCAGGAAGGAAATCGTCAATAAGAAAAAGCTCGAGGCACCGACTTATTCTGCAGTCACAAAACTTTAAAATAACATTCAAAAAAATTTCTAAGTTACCCAACAGCCCCCTTTTTTTCCAACTTCATTCCAACACTCCCAGACGACACTCCATGTATTACATAATGTATGTCCACATGAAGAACGCAGCCTGTCCTGGAACCTTTAACTCCACAATCAATGAACTCTTCCACCTCAACAACCTCATTAATCCATACTTCAGAGTTGACGTCGCAAGCACGGCCCAGGCTGCACGCATTCTAGACCTCACGCAACCCCTAGGTTTGTTTAATGGGCACGATTTCGTGAGTCATGTTTCCAACTTCAAGTTTCCAGACACTGCAGCATCAGAAGAAATAATGAAAATTTTCTCCGTCTCATTAAATCCTCCAACCACAGCGGCCCAATCCACTACTGACCTACCAGCTGCCCAAGCCTGCCACCACCTCCATACCCACTGCTACTCCACTTGAAGATCAAGCCTGCTAAACCTCTGACGAAGAAACTGAAGTTGAACCCCACCCTCCGGTCAAACCTGGACAAATATTCGACTCTTCACTACACCTGGGAACAAGAACACCATGGTCATCAAAGAACTCCACTCTCGAGTCTGCAATGGAACTATCACATACGCCTCCGTTGTTCCATACAATTTTACACCAAAAATCCAAAATATCGTGACTGTTCATTACTGGCTTAATGACAACTATGCAACACTCACATGCCTAACAAACGAAGTGTTTAGGAAATTCATGAGCGAGCGGGTCATTCAAATTTTCACAGTAAACTGAACACGTGAACTTCTGCGCCTGCCTGCTGTCCCCAGTCTTCGCCATCAAGGGCTCCACTGCTGGATTCAGTCCTGGCTGCTTCTACGACTGAAGATGCTCCTTCCCTGTGCTAGTCTTCGCCTATCCTCACCTCCTGCTATCTCCTTACCTGAGAGTTACTTAATTAGTTTCACATGGTTCAAGACAACGGAGTTAAACACCTCTCCAGGCTGAGGGACTGACCGCCTCAAAATTACTTTTTCAAGGTTGATGGAATGATCACATCATCTTTTATCTCTCCACTGCTTCTACTGTCTGTATTCGACTGAAGAAGCCTAGAATGTATTCGAAACGTTTCGTCAATAAAGATACCCAACTACTGAATACGTGTCTCACTCTTTCACTTGTCATTATTGTATACCATTACTACTGTCAAGAACTTGACACGCTGAAGACCTCCGCTGATGTAGAAAAAGACACTTCTGTAGAGTTCAGGACATTTATTAAAGAAAACGTTTCGCCACTCCAACGAAACATTTCCTTTAATAAATGTCTTGAATTGTACACAAGTGTCCTTTTCGACATTTTATGGGTATTCCATACCATTTACAACCTCCGATGATGTACGAGAATCAGAGCATAAGAAAGGAGAAGCAATGCAGCAGGCCTACTGGCCCATGCTAGGCAAGTCCAACTCATACCCACCCACCCTCATGCATGTACCAAGGTTCATGATTCAGCCAGGGAATTTGTTCCACTCATACACAACTCCACTGCCAGACTAGTGCTATCCTATATCCATTATCCAGCAGTGTTGCATGAGTGAAGTATTACGTCACGTGACTGCAACATCTCCCACCAGCAGTGTTGCATGAGTGAAGTATTACGTCACGTGACTGCAACAACTCCCACCAGCAGTGTTGCATGAGTGAAGTATTACGTCACGTGACTGCAACAACTCCCACCAGCAGTGTTGCATGAGTGAAGTATTACGTCACGTGACTGCAACAACTCCCACCAGCAGTGTTGCATGAGTGAAGTATTACGTCACGTGACTGCAACAACTCCCACCAGCAGTGTTGCATGAGTGAAGTATTACGTCACGTGACTGCAACATCTCCCACCAGCAGTGTTGCATGAGTGAAGTATTACGTCACGTGACTGCAACAACTCCCACCAGCAGTGTTGCATGAGGGAAGTATTACGTCACGTGACTGCAACAACTCCCACCAGCAGTGTTGCATGAGTGAAGTATTACGTCACGTGACTGCAACATCTCCCACCAGCAGTGTTGCATGAGTGAAGTATTACGTCACGTGACTGCAACAACTCCCACCAGCAGTGTTGCATGAGTGAAGTATTACGTCACGTGACTGCAACATCTCCCACCAGCAGTGTTGCATGAGTGAAGTATTACGTCACGTGACTGCAACAACTCCCACCAGCAGTGTTGCATGAGTGAAGTATTACGTCACGTGACTGCAACAACTCCCACCAGCAGTGTTGCATGAGTGAAGTATTACGTCACGTGACTGCAACAACTCCCACCAGCAGTGTTGCATGAGTGAAGTATTACGTCACGTGACTGCAACAACTCCCACCTAAAGACCAAAAAGGCACAAACAATACCGTGGCCTCCACTACCTGTGATAATTAATCCACGTGAGTTTAGTGTTTCAAAGTAATAATAATAATAATAATAGTCGGAAATTAGTAATGAATGCAAGACGACGTTTCGCTTCGATCCTAAACTGAAAAAACTTGATCATTGTCTAGGAGGGACCGAAAAAATATTGAAACGTTTCGCCAGTGACTGGCGAAACGTTTCCAGAATGAAGATACCCGAATATTGCACAAACGTCTCACTGATCAACTTGTCGTTTTCTAAATCATTTATACAATCGTCCTATATACGTTTTTAAAAGGCTGTTAAAGTGCACTTTTACAATTATTATTATTATAATCATAGCTAAGCGCTAAACTCGTATGGGTCATACAGCGCTGGCACTTTTACGAGGTTTTGACTGGAAGAGCTGAAGTGTTTAATTCTAAAGTTAAATCATCAGCGTGATCTTACCAGCCACACCACAACTCCAAGTCATAGAAGTTACTGGGAGAGTACTAAGGCCGTAAGAGTCGTACAGCGTCTGGGAAGTAGTTTGATCTATGAAACAGGAGGGTAACTCCAATTCTTTGGATCAAGAGCCCTTCACTAACATCAAGCTCCCTCCTTTTAAAAGGTGTTATATATATATATCTTACGTGTGCTGGCACCGCTCAGCCGGCGAGCATGTAGTAGTAGTATTAATGTAATAGTCGTGGTGGTGGTAGTAGTAGTAGTAGTAGTAGTAGTAGTAGTAGCAGTACAGTAGTTGTAGTGACATTGGTAGCAGTAGTGTAGTAGTACTAGTATAATACTTGTGGTGGTAGCAGCAGTAGTAATAGTAGTAGCAGCATTACAGTAGAAGTAGCAGAGTAGTAGGAGTTGCAGTAGTAGTAGTAGTAGTAGTAATAGTAGTAATAGTAGTAGTAGTAGTAGTGTAGTAGTTGCAGTGACAGTAAAATTAATGGTATTAGTCGTGGTAGTAATAGTAGTAGTAGTAGTGTAGTAACACTGTAGTAATAGTAGTAACTGCAGTGGTAGTAATTAAATTAGTAGTAGTAGTAGCATAATTGTGGTAGTAGTGGTACTAGCAGTTGTGATAGTAGAAATAGCAGCAGTAGTGGGCCTAGTCAGAGTACGTAAGCCTCTGCGATCACATTACGTCAGAATTTTCAAGGTACAGTAATGACCTTTGCTGCCAGTCACTGACTGCATTTTCACCACAATGATCTGTTCATGTTTCATGACGTTATTGTATCTAAGACCAAGATAGTTACAACAAATCAAACTTAAACTTTATTATGAACATTCTATGATTTAGTGTTATACTTTTACAAATAATATTCGATTTTTGTTAACTTTTCCATTATTTTTTATTAATAATTCTTTTATTAAGTTTTAATCTCTAGCCTTTTTCATTTTTATTTTCAATTACTTTATTTATTTGCGGTTTTACTAATAAGTAGCAAAGTACTGTGTTAGCTCTACACACACACACACACACACACACACACACACACACACACACACAAACACACACACACACACACACACACACACACACACACAAGGACGTGTATAATAAATATTATATCAAAGGAGGTAAAATCAAATTAAGTTTTATATAAACTGCAGTTTTATTTTATAAGTTAGACAACATTCTCACAAACGTTTGACTTGATACATCAACAACCTGGGTAGAAATGAGAGGCCCTGAGGGCAACACTTATAACAATATTGAGCAGTCGGTAGGAGCACCATTAGGACTAATTAACAATACATACTACTGAGACTTGCAGGGGGTGACTTAGTTAAACCAACATTAAGTACAGCTAGGGAACAATAATGCTGAGTGTTGTAAGATAGCAGGAACCACCTCTCCGCCGCCTGCTTCTCCTGGACCACAATACAAGGTCGTTCGGTGACCTGTGCTTGTACTGACTGATGACATCTGGACGGTGTGCAGCCACTCTGGAAGTCATCTGATTTACAATCTTTCAAGTTGCGGACAGCTGTCGTGTGAAGCTTCATACACATCAACTTGCGTAAATCTTCGTGTCGTGGGAGTGTAGAGATCGTCCATTGGATAAACATTGAGTTACCTTCCAAACACCTCCACTAGATGCCTGGTACTTGCCAGACTCGGTGGGACTGTAGAGGATGTCCATGAAGTAAACCATGATTTACCTTGCCAACACCTCCCCTGGGTGCTTGACACGTGCGAGGACTAGTACATTACTCATATCTAAGAAGATCTTTAGGTCAGTACACGTAATATTCATTTGACGAGTCTGACGCCCCACTGAAGTAAGAGGAATCTGTTATGGAGGTGATGGAGTGTTTCTTACCAAGGAGCGAAGCCTTCTCTGGGTCGTTGTGAGCTAAACTTTGGTGGATCTTGGTGTACAGTCCCGCGCTGACCTTTTCTTGCCGAAGCACATGTGGAGTGAGAATGACAGTGCGACGATGAGATGCAGCGCCACCACGAACACGGTCGCCCAAGAGAAGCCGATCCAGTCGAACAATGCCCCGGCTGCTGATGGCCCAATGAAAGCGCCTAGGGCGAAGGTGGAGGTCCAGAGACCTGAGACCAGGCCATAGGTCTGAATGTCGTCGGGGAAACCATTTTGGACAGCATCTCGGTGAGCACTGGTGAACGTGGCGACAAGTTCGGCGCCAAACCCAGTGCCGTGAAGGACAAGAGCGATGATACACAGGGGCAATGTGGTGGGGATGGGCAGGAATGGAGCTGGTCCTATTATGATGAAAGCCGTCATCACCACGAGGGCTCCAAAGATCACCACAAACCTGGGGTTGATGCATTTGTCACACAAGAAACCCCATAATGGAGCGAAGAGGCCGTAGGTAGCGCCATTAAGGACGAACATGAGACCTAACTGGAAGGGTGACATCTCAAGTGGACGAAGATGAGGCTCCAACGTAGCCTGCAGGAAGCCAATACTGATGGAAGAGGCAATGATGGCGTAGGCAGCGAGGGCGATAGCAGGGACCTTCATCAGTGAGATAATATTGCCTTCAGATGGCGCCTCACCTTTTGAATCTGAACCGTAGGATGGCAGGATACAGTAGGTCAAAGAAGCAGCGACGAGCAGCATGCTACCCAGAGTGACGAAAGGTAGAGTGTAACCACCCAGCTCGAACAGTGCACCGCCCAGCGTGGGACCCACGATCATTCCCAGGCCGAAGCAGGTCTCCAGGGAGGCAAAAGTGGCACCAACGTTCTCAGGGAACTCCATAGCGATGATACTGAACGATGCTGTTAGAAAGCCGGAGTTCCCCATGGCCTCCACTATTCTGATGGCGAAAGACAGCCCAATGAAAGCAGTGGTGTTGTTGATTCGATCTAAAAATCCGAACAATATGCAAGTGGTGGCGGTGGTGAAGATGCCAGCGTTGAACATGAACTTTGGGCCGATTTTGTTCAAGTAGTTACCGTAGATGGGGCTCACGATAAACACCGTCAGCTCGAAGATGCCGAAGACGAAGCCATACTGAGTCGGAGTCGCTCCTTTGGACTCCGCCATCATTGGGTAGAAAGGAGCTTGTAGAGATACGCAGACGGCGCTGCAGAAGTCGGCGATGGCGAAGACGATGAGGGTGAGCCATTGTTGACGTGTGTATTTACCCATGTTGATAGAGTAGATGTGATGTTGCGTATAACTTTGTGAACTGCTACGAAGATGTCGAGAGCCTGATGCCTTGAGTGAGATTATTTCTTCAACCACGTTGTGGTAGTGGCAGAAGGTGGCAGGCAAACGGGTGAACGGCCAGTGATGACTGAGAGGACAGTCAAGATCACTTATACCGCCTAGGCTCCCGGGCGAACTGCCCTGACTCCATGCTCTCCTAAATATATATAGGATCCTGCCCGAGGATGGCGGAGGTACGACTGCCTTCTTAAACGTCTAATTAATAACTTTCCACCATTAAACGTTGTTTAAACAACAAACTCGCTTAACATTTACACATAAGATAATATATGATTGAGATTCTACACCAAAGTCGGAAATGAAAAACTGAAATGTGGGTTGGTTGAGGCGTGCGGCATCCCAAGAGGAGTTAGTGACGTGGGAAGGGCAGGGATGTGGCCATGACAACAAGGGCATGTGCTGCCCCCGACGCCACTATGTCGTACTCTTGGGTGTCTACATGCAAAATCTGGTTGACGAGACAATCTGCCAAGTAACTAACAAATCAATCCCTTGTATCTGTGATGTCGTCATACATGAGCACTAATCACCAGCTTATCGCTTCCCTCCCACCTTCTCTCTTACTCGTAGCTAAATAGGTATGGCCAGGAACTGGATGGGTGACCGCGGAAGTTCGTGGCTTGTAGAGATCTTCCAAGACTGTGTACACGTTAGTTATTATTATTATTACTATAATTTTAATAATATTATTGATTATTACTATATTTCAATAAGTGTTAAACTCGAGGTGACTATAAGGGTAGCTCCAACTCCTTGGATCAAGAGCCATTCACCATCTTAAAATTACCTTTCCCACCAGTGGGTAACTACACAAGACCTAGCCGGTAATTAGTTAAATCTTCAGTATATAAACGTAAATATGTGTAGATTATTATTAATATATACATGGAGAAGCCTTTAATTAACCCGTTGTAGTCATACAGTGACTGGATAAATGAAAGGTAATCAGGTCCGACCCCAGGAAAGAGAGGATAGCTCATATTCCATGGACCAAGAGCCTTTCACCGGCATCAAGGAACCCCCCCCCTCCCCTCTATCTAGGGGTAAGTAGAAACACCAAGTGTTGTATATTAACACATGTCCGGAAGTAACTCTTTAATATTCTGTTTGCGGAAATATGTGAAATGGTTGGTTGGTTAACGTAGTTTAAAGCCTAACGACCACATCAGGGTATTAAGACGTACCTAACCTGTTCACCATCATTCAAAAAGAATTTAATCCCTTAAAAGGGGATTAAAGTAACTTCCCAGTGTAGAGTCTATATACCAGACAAGACGGCCAGGGCAGGGCTACGGGGGCAAGGAAACTTGGACCTGCCTCGCATGGGCCAGTAGGCCTGCTGCAGTGTTCCTTCTTTCTTATGTTCTTATTAAAATAGGGTAGCATACACCTGTATCTCTCTCTCTCTCTCTCTGTCCTTGTCTGTCTATCTGTCTCTGTCTGTCTGTCTGTCTCTGTCTCTCTCTCTCTCTCTCTCTCTCTCTCTCTCTTATATATATATATATATATATATATATATATATATATATATATATATATATATATATATATATATATATATATATATATATATATATATATATATATATACCAACCACTGTGAAAAATAGTGTGCTTCCAAGCGCTTTCATGATTTCTCACATTATCAAGAAAATGTAAAAATAACAGAATAGCAGAAGGATTATAAGGCTGAGATATCACCTCACATACGACCTTACACCCGACCCAGTATAATGAAGGTGACCTTACACCCGACCCAGTATAATGAAGGTGACCTTACACCCGACCCAGTATAATGAAGGTGGAATGATCAAGTGAAAATTATGAGTCATGTCAACGCATAGCTTAAATTTCACACAAATGCTATTAATTATAAATTAATCTAATTTATATAACCGTGAATTAATAATCAAATTAAAATCAATACTATTTCTTTATGAAACTTGATTCCATTATATTTCTCTCAACCACAGACCTGCTTGCTGCAACTTTATCAACCTTTTGAAAATCAACAGGATAGTTAAAATCTCTCACATAAATAAACAGAGCATTAGACTCTTGTCCAGTTCTAATGTTCCAGTTTGACAGTAATAAACTTTACTGTATATTTTACAGTGAATCTTATTGACACAGCCATCAGCACTTTCTGGAGAATTCTTAATCAATTTTTTTACTGTATTAGTATTTTTTAAATACAGCTTAGATTTTAAAATTCTTAAGTAGAGAAGATATATCAAGAAGGTTTTCATGGTGGATCCAGGAAAAAAAGCCACAACAAAAAGTCACAGGAAAAAAAGTCAGGAAAAAAAGTAACAATACAGACCTAACCTAACACTGAAGGTGCATGTAATGACATGATATTATGTGGGACGTTTTCAATCTCTACATGTTATGTATTGTCAATAAATGACTCACCTAAATGTTTTTGTTTTATTGTCTTTGCTTAAGAAATTGAATAATTTACATATGTCAATTTTTTTACATATATAAATTTTGTTGTCAATGTGTAAAAGTCATGTACTGTCAGGTTAATAACCGATTTAACATATTTTTTTTATTACTTTAAGGTTTATGGTATTTAAATGTGACTTTTTTCCAGCGACTATTTATCCTAGCCAAAATTGTGACTTTTTTTCAGGACACCTTCATGGTAAGGAAGAGCCAACGTATTCTTGGTGGAATGTGTGTTTGTCTATATTGGGAAGGACTGCGGGCGGCGGGCACTAACAGCTTGATGGATCAGGCCAACAACTAGGTGGCCTGGTCTGGGACCGTGCCGTGAGGGCAGTGACCTCCGGAAGCGACTCCAGGTAAACTCTAGGTAATATTATCTCAGGTATGATCAGTCTGTAAATAAAGTGAGGTCAAGGTTTGGTGGACGGTACACACCTCTAGCCTCACTTTATATCATGTCATTATTATATTATTATTATTATTATTATTATTATTATTATTATTATTATTATTATTATTATTTTAGGGACTCACGGGAGAAGCTAACCACACTTTTGAATTACAAACGCCAGGTTGTCTTTTTCTTTCCAATATACAGTACAGTATAATATGACTAGAAACGTGTATATTTTACTGATTCAAAAATTTTCTTTTCAAAAAATCTGTGACTACATTTATTTCAAAACCTGTTTATACAATTATTTAGTTTACTATTTTGAGGCCAATGATGGCATTATTCAGATCACTTGTGCTCTCAAGTCTGTGCTCAAAGTATCTATGGGTGGGGGGGGGTATGAGAGATAGGCCGTCACTATTTGACCGGCAGCCGGTTGAACAAACCTAAAGAGATACTGAACTGGGTTGCCAGACATATCGCGTTCGTTCATTTTAAATTTACGTTTGTGGTTATAAATATATTTTTTTTGTAAGTTTATGTAACCTAACGTTACTATAAAGTGGTTGCTACCACACTGTCATGTCAACTGACTTTTAAAAAAAATGTTGGTCTATGCCTGCCGGCCCAATAGACACTTTCGGACGGAGAGAAAAACAGCAAGAAAATTTTTGGAGATTGTTTTCTACTGGTACAGAATAAATGAAATATCAATACTATTGAGAACGCCTTACAGCAATCGTATTGTATTCTTATGAGCGGAGAAGAGATCCATGATAATATATACATTAAACATACTGGAGGACCTGGTCCCAGATCTGCTCACTACTGTAAAAAGTTAGTGGAGTGAGAAATACAGGAGGACGTGGAAAAAATAAATCCGGTGAAAAGTAGAAGTAGCACACGCACAATACTGCCATCATCTGTGACCCAAGATTCCTACCATCTACCAGAAGACATTAGAATTATTGTCTGGAAAATATTACTTAATAGAAAACAAGACCACAACCCAGACCCGCTGGCCGCTAGCAATAATAGCCTGGTTGACGACGCAATCCCTCATGTAAATATTTAACGAAATACTTGGCTGATTTAGCGTGCATCTTCATTTTTTAATTAGTATTATTATATAGATGGCAATGTGCGATTATACTGGTATTTCACCCACTATTTTAATAACTAGAGTAGGTCTGCAGTGTTCTGACACGCTAGCATTTTAGAATGTGACTTCAAGCAGGTATGGAATTTATCGCTTGTAGTATTACGGTCCGCTGAACTTCGTTCTATCGAAGTTCCTACAAAAAAAAATATTTGTTATTCTCCCTTTGATTAGGCTAACGCAAATAAACCTATATTTATTTATAATTAGTACCCAAAAATGGAAAAAAAACGGGTGGCTTACGTCCTGCAGCGTAAACTGTATCAGAGTCGCTTGAATCGTTGGTATCTCTCTGTATGGTGTTAATGCTGGCTCACGGTATGAGCAGGACTTGAGTTTCTAGTCGCTTAGTGTTGGTATCTCTCTGTATGGTGTTAATGTTGGCTCACGGTATGAGCAGGACTTGAGTTTCTAGTCGCTTAGTGTTGGTATCTCTCTGTATGGTGTTAATGTTGGCTCACGGTATGGCGGACTTGGTTTCAGTCGCTTATGTTGGATCTCTGTATGGTGTTAATGCTGGCTCACGGTATGGCAGGACTTGAGTTTCTAGTCGTTAGTGTTGGTATTCTCTGTATGGTGTTAATGTTGGTCAGGTATGAGCAGACTTGAGTTCTAGTGCTTAGTGTGTATATCTCGTATGGTGTTAAGGTGGAACGTAGCAGTATGATTACATACAGTATTTGCATAGCAATTTGGTCCCTTTAATTGGGGTGCCTAAGATTGTAGTGAAGGTCTCTTAATCGATGGAACTAAACCACTCTCCCTTCCTTTGACCAAACCTCATTACTTCACAGTAGTATTAGAATCACAAGTGCAATTTTATAGGTTGGATAAAAAAAGAACCATCAAAACAAGAGATGCAAATATATTAATGATACACGTTAGGGCTCTTATACTCTCTAGACTGGAATATTAATGTACACTAATAGTCCCATTTAAGGCAGACATAACTGCTAATATGGATAATGTACCTAGAAATTCCAATAACCATATAAATTCAGTTAAATAACTAAGTTACTGAAAATGCCTAAAAGTCTTCCAACTTGCACATCACGAATTACAGCGAGCTATACTATAATTTACTTATGGAAAATGTTGGAGGGGCTAGTTTTAAATCTTCACACTAAATTATTTCATATGAGAAAAGCAGAGGGGCAACAAACAAGCTACGAAATAACTCAAGTGTGAAGGAACCAAGACATTTTAGCACTACCCCCCTCCTCATTAAATATTAAGGGGAATTTTCAACAGACTTCTAACCGTCTTCAAGAGGAAACTTGATGAATTACACATGTGCAACACATAGATATTTTTATACTGTAGACGTTTCGCCAACAAGTGGCTTTATTAATAAAATACAAATGGAAAGATTGTTGAAGAGGTTATCAGTACCTCAGCCTAGAAGCAGGTGCTAATACCTAGATATGAAGTGCAGCAGATGAAGGTATTGTCACAGGTAGGAATGACCTATTAGTGGAAGTAGGTCAAGCTTAATAGATGGGAAAGAGGTTAGCAAGTAGGTTGTGGAGATGTCCTCTGCTCTAAGATTTCAGTGTTGCTGTGTTTGACAAGTATCATAAGAAAGATACACAATACAGATAAGTTGATAAATTATACACATATCTCAAATTCGTCAACTTGTTAGTATTGTTTACCAGTGATATAATGATAAGAGGCAACTTGGTAAGTCATTCCAGTCAGTTCCTGATCATCCGGACTGCGATGCTTTCACTGGACTGTGTGCAGCTGGTACCAACCACCTGACTTCTTCTTCTTCTTGTAGGTTCGCCGGTATGTCCGGCCCGGGTCTTCTCCAAATGGTGACCCGGCCCCTGCCACCACCTGACTGAACAGACTATCAACTTGGATGCCTGATCTTGGGCCGGGTCGCGGGGCAATAAACCATTACCCTCGGTGGCACACAAAGTGCCACCGGGGCGTAACCACTTTAGGATGCTGGCGCACAGTGTGCGCATTCGCCCACTTCGTGGGACCATCTCAGACACGACGAAAAAGATTGGCAATATTCCTGACGACAACCCTGTACTAAGGACTCCTTCATCGCCGTTTGCTTTAACGATGACGAAATCAACAAGATCATCGCCACCTTGGATATGAACATTCTCAAGGACCGTGACTTTGATATACCTTTAAGGAGTTTCGAGAGTTTCTCTACTCTCGGAGCCCGGCCATGGGCCAGGCTCCAGTATGTTTGCTTGCCTGGTCAACCAGGCTGTTGCTGCTGGAGGCCCGCTGCCCCACATATCCATCACAGCCTGGTTGATCTGACACCTGGAGAAGATACTTGTCCAGTTTCCTCTTGAAGGCTTCTACACTGGTTCCAGCCGTGTTTCGGATATCTTCTGGTAAGATGTTGAATAGTCTGGGACCCCGGATGTTGATACAGTGTTCCCTTATTGTCCCTACCGCACCCCTGCTCCTCACTGGGTTTATTTTACACTTCCTCCCATATATCTCACTCCAGTAAGTTGTTATGGCCGTGTGCAGATTTGGGACCAGGCCCTCAAGTACTTTCCAAGTATATATTATCATGTATCTCTCTCTCTCCTCCGCTTCAATGAGTACATGTTCAAGACTTGAAGGCGTTCCCAGTAATTTAGGTGCTTTACTGGCTCAATGTGAGCCGTAAACGATCTCTGTATTTGTTCCAGCTCTGATATTTATCCTGCTTTGGACGGGGCCGTCAACACTGGGCAATATTCTAAGTGAGGGAGCACTAGCGATTTGAAGAGTGTCACCATCGGCATTATTTCCCGATGGTGACACTCCTCTTCCTGCGTTGAGGGTCAAAAAGTCCGTATTTGTAAAGGTTGATCTTGACGCCACCAGTCCATGAAGATCAAAATGACTGGGCCACCGTCGACCCGATAAAAAAAAATCCGACAGCTCTATGATTAAGGTCACCTTCGTCGAAATCTCTATGGCATCTCAGGGACTCAGTGAAGGTCTACGCATCTCATATTACCACGTTAATATTAGGAATTTAGAACCAGAGTGATTCCACCACATCACCTCATATACTCACCTCGCTGAGGACTGCCCTTTGACGGAAAAGAAATACTGTGGCACTGAAGAACATACTCATAAGGACTTCACCTCTACCTCTCAACCAAAATGTCTTAATTGGAAGAATGATCATCGCACTCTTGCAGTCAAGTGCCCCTTCAGGAAGGAAATCATCAATAAGAAAAAGCTCGAGGCCCCGACTTATTCTGCAGTCACAAAAGTTTAAGATAATATTAAAAAAAAATTCCAAGTTACCCAACAGCCTACTTCTGTTGCTAACTTCATTCCAACACTCCCAGACGACGCTCCATGTATTACATAATGTATGTCCACATGAAGAACGCAGCCTGTCCTGGAACCTTCAACTCCACAATCAATGAACTCTTCCACATCAACAACCTTTCCAACTTCAAGTTTCCAGACACTGCAGCATCAGAAGAAATAATGAAAATCTTTTCCAACATAGGAGGCATCACTATCCCATTAAATCCTCCAACCACAGCGGCCCAATCCACTACTGACCCACTAACTGCCCAAGTTACCCTACCTGTTTGCCTGCCACCACCTCCATACCCACTGCTACTCCACCTGTAGATCAAGATTGCTGAACCTCTGACGAAGAAGCTGAAGTCGACGGCTAAACCTGGAAAAATCTACGACTTTACGCTACACCTACGAACACGAACACCATGTTCGCCAATGAACTCCACTCCTGAATCTGCAATGGAATTGTCAAATACGCCTCTCTTGCCCCATACATGTTCACAATACAAATGCAAAATTTTGTGAAAATATTCTTCGATAACTTCGACAACTAAGCAACACTCACCTACCCACCAAAAGAAGTGTTAAGAAAATTCAAGAATAAATAATTCGAATTAACACAGTAAACTGAAGTTCACCTGAAATGCTCCTGCCAGCTGTACCCAGCCTGACTCCTGCTGACCCCATCTATGCCATCAAGCTCTCCGCTGTAGAGTTCAGCCCTGGCTGTTTCTACGATTGAAGGCACTTCTCTCCAGTGTTATCCTTCACCAAGCTTTACTTCTCCGCTTTCTCCTTAACTGAGTTAGTTAGGTAGACAAGAGATAGGTAGACATGCGGGGAAGGAAGAGCCGGAAACGGACATCAATATATGATTAAGACCTGTGCGCGCCAGGTAATTTTCCCTGACAAATAAACAAGTTAAAAGAGGCAATAATGGAGAACTTCATAGACCAACACGTGAAGAATACTACAACACCACCGTCTAGGTGTGTTCTACAGATCTATAGAAGTGTCACAGGTGTGTTTGAACGTACTGAAGTCATCCACCATCTTAAGGACTCAAGAGTAGAATTAATCTCTCCTCACTGGAGGAAGACTGTGCAAGACTCCTTACAACACCTACATTTAGTCGTTGAAAATAATTCGAGCTCGGCAGATGGTTCAAAATATTCCTTCTGAAAAGCTGTGGTAAAGGTACCAAGACTTTTCAACACTCTTTTCATACATGAGGTGAAATTACCAACAGACCCCCAGGATGTCTTCAGGAGGGAGGTTGATGAATTTCTCTAGTCACGAGGTGGATGAACCCCCGAGTCTACGACAGGTATATTAAAAGAAAGGTAGAAATGGAAGTTTAATAAATGTGTACTAGTTCTATAATATTAAGTCTTTACAGAAAACAAGAGGTCTCGACGGAAGTTAACAGTAATTTCAAGTTGAATCTGGTATGAGATGAAGGACAAATCCAATGACTTGTTTATTGCCAAAACAAATATATTAAAGTCTGAGTGAGCAAAATGGAGTAGGTTTGTTATGACCTCTGTAAGTTGTCTACGCACTCCTCCCAAGGTCGCTGCTCCTGACCTAAATGACACTCGTGTGTGTGTGTGCTCACCGACTCTCACTGATTTGTTTCAGGGGGGCGGGGGGGGGAGGGGGCGGGAAGAAGTAGAGTCTCAGTCCTTGACCCCCGGTTCCTAGGTTGTCTTTAATTGTGAAAGTGTCTAGAACTTACCTCAACCACTTCCTCATCAGACTCATTTCACTCTTCCGTCTCACCTTTCCCTTCCCCTCCTTCTTGACGCTAAAGAAATTCATCCTAACGTTCCTATGGCTCAACTGTTCTTCTGGTTTGCACCTGTCCCTTTGCTGCTGGTCTTCGCTATTTAACGAGCCAATCTATATCAATCTTATCAAGTTCTTTATATTTTGTACATCGCAATCAAGCCCCTCAAAGACTTTCTCCACCAAGGTCGCCAGGTTCTGTTTCTTCAACCTCTCCACATAGTATTTTCTTCTCAGTTCCGAGGCCTGTCTTGATCTGACTGGAAACTCTTGATCATTTTCGGAGTATCTAAGAGTGTTCGCCCAGATGAAGGTCCCACGCTTGAGCCGTGTACTTGATGGTGTGTCTAATATATGTAATAATACAGAATCCGTTAAAGTCCCTGAATTCTGCTGAGAGTTACTAGTTTTGTTTATGATAGTGAGGTTATAGGGTTCATGAGTAATTCCGACAATATAAGCGGTGATATGAATCGTCTGATTCATATCACCGCTTGTATGAAGCTACAATTATCAGTAAATGATAATTGTAGCTTCATACATCATAGTTCGTACTCTCACGTCTCTCATTCACCAAGTTGCAGGAACCTCCTACATTTGTTTGAATTGAAAAGCAACAGTTACTTGCTGAATCACTTCTGTAACCAGCCCTTGTACCCCGTGACCTCTCTCAATTCTATTTTGATTTAATCTTCCTCATTAATTTTATATTTATGGTGTCGGAATGGGTGGATTTGACGAGTGGGGTACTATTGTACCCACGAACGAGTGGTATTGATCATTAAGAACACTGCGACTAGCCAGGGAATCGAACCCATGCTGCTTTGGCCCGCCTCATGGTGAGCGAAAGACACATGACGCTCTAGTCCACTGGACCACACAATTCTCAAGAATGACGCACCCAGCCAAGCTAGGTGTTGTACCCGTCATCCGAGAACATACGGTGGTGTGGATGCCTCTGAGCTAATTTCAGCATCATGGGTTCGACTCCTTGGCTAGTCGCAGTGTTGTTATTGATCAATACCACTCATTCGTGGGTACAATAATATAAAATACTGCTCGTTGAGCTAGTACACTAAACAGGGAGTAGAATGAAATTAGCTCAGAGGCGTCCACACCACCGTATGTCCTTGGATGACGGGTACAACACCTAGCTTGGCTGGGTGCGTCATTCTTGAGAATTGTGTGGTCCAGTGGACTAGAGCGTCATGTGTCTTTCGCTCACCATGAGGCGGGCCAAAGCAACATGGGTTCGACTCTTTGGCTAGTCGCAGTGTTGTTACTGATATATATATATATATATATATATATATATATATATATATATATATATATATATAAATAAGGCATAAACAGCGTAGATTGCATTTAATAAAGCGCTAAACCCATGTGGGTACTCACCGCAAGGAGTAGCTATATAAACCTGCAGACAGCCAGCACCAACAGCCTAACTTGATCAGGTGGTCACTCGTGGGAGTATTAAATAGTAAACTGGCGACAGGTGTCACTGGCACAGAGGATGTCAACACAACCTTCCCGGTGCTACACTCGTCCTCGACCCCATAAAGTGCATCCAACACTTGTTTTGTGTGTTGGTTAACACTCAAGGCTTTCCCTTCTGGAATAAATAACTTTCCCCGGCTGCCAATGCCAGGCTGGGCACAATAATGTCAAGGCTGCTTCCGGAGGCTGTACATCAGCCTTTTCCATCCATACACAAGCCCAAATGATATTCCGTCTTAAACATAAAACATTCATATCAACAATACCTTGAAAGAGTGATTCAAGACCGCACCGAGGAGACTGTGCCCCAGAAACCATAAGCATTTAAGTAGGTAGGTACGTAGACAGGTAAGTAGGTAGATAGGTAGGTAGGTAGGTAAGTAGGCTGGTAGGTAGGTAAGTAGGCTGGTAGGTAGGTAAGTAGGCTGGTAGGTAGGTAAGTAGGCTGGTAGGTAGGTAAGTAGGCTGGTAGGTAGGTAAGTAGGCTGGTAGGTAGGTAAGTAGGCTGGTAGGTAGGTAAGTAGGCTGGTAGGTAGGTAAGTAGATAGGTAGGTAGGTACTAATTAGTTTCTACCATTTCATGGGTGGGAGGTGAGGAAGAAGGCATGGAGAAAGAATTTAGGAGGGACTCTTGGATGCCTCGCGTGGCGCTCACCAGACTGATGGAGTGTTTTTCCTTGTCCAAACATTTAATGTCATTAGTCAAATATTTACACAGATTTCATGACCATGCTCACTCATTTGTTGGCTTGTTGCTTACTCGCCAGCTCGTTTCTCACTTTCTTCCTTACTCTCCCATTCGCCTACTCACTTGTTACTCTCACTTGCTCACGCATTCATTCACTGGCGCTATTACTTGCTCACTCTCTTGTTTACTTGATCCCTCACTTTCTTGTTTACTTGATCACTAGCTAATCTGCATGTTTACTTGATCGTTCGCTTACTAGCTTCATTGTTTACTCGCTTGCTCACTCTCTTACTCCTTTCCTCAATCACTTAAACATTCATTTGCTCACTCGTTCATTCACTTTATCATCGACACACACACACACACACACACACACACACACACACACACACACACACACACACACACACACACACACACACACACACACACACACACACACACACACACACACCTTTGTAACTAATAAAAATAAGAAAGCAATGACTGAAAACTTTATTCACACAATATTTCGTCTTTACAACAGGGTTTGTCACGTCAATAAATTATGCCATGGGAAAGATTATATACGTATGAGCGAGGAAAGGTTAAGTGATTGGAGAGGCCAGGTGTGTGGAAAGGTCAGGTGCTCAGAGAGGTCAGGTGCTTGGAGAGGTCAGGTGCTTGGAGAGGTCAGGTGCTCGGGGAGGTCACGTGTGAGAAGTCAGGTGAGGTAGCAGTAGTTCAACTTGACTGTAAGTTTGGAAAATACAATCTACTGTTACGTACAATCATTCTTTCATACCAATATTTTCTAACGATTTATTCGACGAGGTTAAGACAGATACTGTAAACGAGAATGTCCAGCTTCATTCACTTGAATATTTTTTCTTCTTAAATCTGACACTCTTTTCACTAAGATAATTACTGCGTGTGGGACTTCTCTGGGAGAGTACAGGATGGGTGTGGGACTTCTCTGGGAGAGTACAGGATGGGTGTGGGACTGCTCTGGGAGAGGCAAAAAGTAAGTCCGAGGCCTCCATAAATGTCAAGTCCCCGTCATTTATGAATCTGATGAAGTTACGCTAAATCAGGGTTACAAACTATTCCACACTGATAGGGTCAACAGGAAGGGTGGTGGAGTGGCGATGTATGTCAGAGATAATTTAAATTGTTGTGTTAGACAAGATATAAGATTAGAAACAGCTGACACAGAATCTGTTTGGCTACAGTTTCTCGAGGGTCGTGAAAAAATTTAAATTTTTGGGGGTGATTTACAAACCCCAAGCCTGGATAGGGAGCGCAGTAAGCTGCTATGGGACGAAATTCATAAGGCGTCTAGATATGAAAATGTTGTGTTAATGGGAGATTTTAACTTTAGACACATTGATTGGAACAATGTGACAGGTAATCTTGAGTCTAGTGACTTTCTTGATACGGTTCAGGATTGTTTTTTAAAACAGTTTGTGACAGAACCAACTAGAGGTAGCAACTTGCTTGATTTGGTTCTTGCTAACAAAGAATCACTAATTAATAATCTTGAGGTTAATGAAGAGCTTGGGGAAAGCGATCACAAATCACTTAGTTTTAATATATCATGGAATTACCCAGGTAACTGCAATCAAGTCTCAGTTCCAGACTTTCGTGTAGCCGACTTCATGGGGCTGAGAAATTACCTAGGTGGGCTAATTGGGATGACCTGACTATGGGTCAGGTAGATGGTTTTGGTTGCCAATATGACGTTTTTCAGAGCATAGTTCTAGCTGCCCAGACAACTTTTGTTCCAAGTAGGGAAATTAGATCTAACAAAAATGATCCTAAATGGATGAACAATAGATTAAAACATCTCATTGGTCAAAAGAGAGGCATATATAGGCGTATCAAAAGAGGGGATGGACAGATAAGAAATCAATATTTTCAATTAAAGAGAGAAATAAAAAAGGAATAAGAAAAGCAAAAAGGGATTATGAGGCTAAGGTCGCAAGGGATTCGAAGACTAACCCAAAAAGGTTCTTTCAGGTATACAGAAGTAAGATTAGGGACAAGATAGGCCCACTTAAGAGTAACTCAGGACAGATCACGGACAGTGATAAGGATATGTGTGAAATTTTCAATACTTACTTCCTCTCAGTTTTTACTCAGGAAGATACTAGCAGAATTCCAGAAATAATAAATTATGTAGAGCTGGAAGATAACAGACTATGCTCGATTGGGGTAACTAGTGACATGGTCCTCAGACAAATAGAGAAATTAAAACCTAACAAATCCCCAGGCCCTGATGAACTGTTTGCAAGAGTTTTAAAGGAATGTAAAGAGGAACTTAGCAAACCTTTGGCAAATCTTTTCAATATATCACTACAAACTGGCATAGTGCCAGACAAGTGGAAAAGGGCAAATGTAATACCTATTTACAAGGCAGGTGACAGGTCCTTAGCTTCGAACTATAGACCAATAAGCCTTACCTCCATAGTTGGTAAATTTATGGAATCAATAATTGCCGAGGCAATTCGTAGCCATCTTGAAAAGCATAAATTGATTAATGAATCTCAACACGGTTTTACAAAGGGGCGTTCATGTCTTACGAATTTACTAACTTTTTCACTAAGGTGTTTGAGGAAGTAGATCATGGAAATGAATATGATATTGTGTATATGGACTTCAGTAAGGCTTTCGATAAAGTTCCACATCAGAGGCTACTGAGGAAACTTAAGGCACACGGAATAGGAGGAGAAATTTTTCCTGGGTAGAGGCATGGTTGACTAATAGGCGGCAGAGAGTTTGCATAAATGGAGAGAAATCAGAATGGGGGCGTGTCTCAAGCGGTGTTCCACAGGGGTCAGTTTTGGGCCCCCTGTTGTTTACAATTTACATAAACGACATAGATGAGGGAATAAATAGTAGCATAAGTAAATTTGCTGATGACACCAAAATAGGCCGTCCAATTCATTCAAACGAGGACATTAGAGCACTCCAGGATGATTTGAATAGACTGATGCAGTGGTCGGAGAAGTGGCAGATGCAGTTTAATGTAAACAAATGCAAAGTTCTAAATGTTGGGCAGGACAATAACCATGCCACATATAAGCTGAATAATATAGATCTTATTACTTGTAATTGCGAGAAGGATTTAGGAGTTCTGGTTAGTAGTAATCTGAAGCCTAGACAACAGTGCATAAGTGTTCGCAATAAAGCTAACAGAATCCTTGGCTTCATATCAAGAAGTATAAATAACAGAAGTCCTCAGGTTGTTCTTCAACTCTATATATCTTTGGTTAGGCCTCATTTAGATTATGCTGCACAGTTCTGGTCACCGTATTACAGAATGGATATAAATGCACTGGAAAACGTACAGAGGAGGATGACAAAGTTGATCCCATGTATCAGAAATCTTCCCTATGAGGATAGACTGAGGGCCCTGAATCTGCACTCTCTAGAAAGGCGTAGAATTAGGGGGATATGATTGAGGTGTACAAATGGAAAACAGGAATAAACAAAGGGGATGTAAATAGCGTGCTGAAAATATCCAACCAAGACAGGACTCGCAGCAATGGTTTCAAGTTGGAAAAGTTCAGATTCAGGAAGGATATAGGAAAGCACTGGTTTGGTAATAGAGTTGTGGATGAGTGGAACAAACTCCCGAGTACCGTCATAGATGCTAAGACGTTGTGTAGTTTTAAAAATAGGTTAGATAAATACATGAGTGGGTGTGGATGGGTGTGAGCTTGTACTAGGTCAGATGCAGTGCTCCTTCCTTAAGTGAAAGTAACCTGACCTGTACTAATTCCTTAAGTGGAAGTGACCTGACCAGGTGGTCGGCTGGACAATTATATGAGTGGGTGCGGTTGGGTGTGAATTGGTCCTGACTAGGTTGTGCTACTAGGTCAGATGCAGTGCTCCTTCCTTAAGTGAATGTAACCTGACCTGGCTGGGTCGGGGCATTGGCTTAAGCCGTTGGAGATTTGGACCTGCCTCGCATGGGCCAGTAGGCCTGCTGCAGTGTTCCTTCTTTCTTATGTTCTTATATAAAGAAAAGCGTGTGTGGGGGGGGGGGACATTCATTTGGCAGAGTTGTGGATATGTGAACACAATGACAGGTGAGGTCACTGGGCATGGGTCAATAGGCCTACTGCAGTGCTCTTCAATTCTTGTGTTTATGTTCTACTGGCGGTAGGCCTACATTAGTATGCACCTGGTTTGTATATAAGAGTATAAGAACATAAGAATTAGACACATGTGCAACATCTGGGTATCTTTATTGTAAACATTTCGCCAACCAGTGGCTTTATCAATACAAATTCAAGGACATAATTGGAAGACAGCAGAACTATATACGAAAAGATGAGGTAATGAGTCCCTCAGCCTTGGTGTTGGTGAAGAGCACCGTAGTCGTGAAGATTCTGATGCATAGGCAAGAAGGCTGGCGCTTATATACTGGCGTCAGGTGATGAGGGACGTGTAGCGGACAAAGACATAGTCACTGGTAGGCGGGAATCCCCAGTGGATGTAGGTCATACCCGAGGGACAGGCCAGTAGTAGTCAAGAAGGTTGTGGAGATGTCCTCTGAAGCAAGATTCCATGATGTTGCAGTGTCTGACAAGTTATAAAGATACCCAGATGTTGCACATGTGTCTAAGTTTGATCTTGTCGGTATTGTATACCATTCATGTACAAATGGAGAAGAGTTCAGCTCCATGAAGCTGAACTCTTCTCCAGGCTGAGGGACTGACCACCTCAAATACTTTTTCTCCAAGGTTGATGGACTGATTACATCATCTTCATTTCAGTACTACTGCTGCTTCCGTATTTAACTGAAAAAAGTCTACTGTGCGCGCGAAACATTTCATGTGTCTTAATCCTCAATATTGGCATTATTCTATAATGCTGAATATAGATTACTCTTATATAAACCTTGGTAAATGATACCGACAAACTGGTTAAAAAAGACACTTCAGTAAACACTAAGACATATTAAGAAATGATCAAGGTCCAGGACCGAAACGTTTTCTAGTAAATATGTCCTGGTGTTTCTACACAAGTCTTTTTAAACCATGGATTATTCTTATAGATTAACCATACCATCAGTGTGCATGTATCTGTGCATGTGGGCAGATCAGGACGGTGGCTGAAGCCTTCAGCAACGCTTACCTGCAAAGGAAAAGTGATTAGTTAAGATGAGAGAAACGTGAAAGCTTGTATGAAGACAATGTAACCAGCACAACCAAATATCTCCAGCCACCACAATCGTTGATATAGCCATCACCACCACAATCATTCCCACTACCAGTGTCACTACCCATTATTACTACCACCAGTCATCACCCTTACCACCTCGTGTTACTCCCGTCATCAATCACTACTACCCTCACCATCAATCCAAAGCAACTATCAGCACCACTACAGGTGAGCATACAGACTGGTGCTCACCTCAGCCCACCCGAGGTTAATTCTACGGTGCTACAATGCCACATTTTACACTGAATCCCTTAGCATAATGTCGTGTTAATAAACAATGAAGAAATCAATGAACACAATTCAAGGGATGGGAGAGAAGGATTTGCCTTGATACTGGTGAAGAACTCTTGATTCAAGGAACTTGAGCCACCCTCTTCTTCGTCTGATCAACCCTGACTCCCTCACATTTCGTAGGTGTTCCGTTCCATGGCTCCCATGGGTGTAAACTTTATTAACATAATCATGCGATCAGTAAAGTAAATCTTGTGTTTACGTTGTGTTCAAGATACTGCGCACACTGTCATGTATTACAATGACGAAACAAATTATTTTAAAGGTGTAGTTTCAAGAAGACTCGGTGAATGTAGTCACATTTCTCATCAAGTATTCAGGACTACCTACCTTGTAGGCCCTCAGGCACAACCCCATCACAACTCTACGTTGTTATGGAAGGGTAACGTTGTCAACAGTGCCGATGTTTCCAGAAACATCAACACATGCAGGGGGGTTCCGCTGGTCTTACACTCTGACCTTTTTGCTACAAAATTATTGTACTAACAACTATCCCAGTTACACAATTTATAATTTTTATCTATGTGTATTACAAATATAATATAGGCAACATTATTTATATACAACAGAAAAATGCTTTGGTTTGTGCTCACAAATCTACGTTCTCTTCTTGGCAGTGTCACAGAAAACCATACTACACCACATTATTTACACTCACTCAATTATTATTGTAATAATCATAACTAAGCGCTACACCCACAAGGGTCATACAGTCACTCAGATACTACAAAACGTAATTAACGTTTTACATTGAGACAGCTTCATTATAATGCTTATTCGACTGAATTTATTGACTGTCAAAACTTATTTTTAAGATGGCTGCTTAATTAGGTTTATAGGCAATAGCTATCAACCATACTAAAAATCATGATATGAATGAAACATGGCACTTTTTCACCACCAGTCAAAAATATTTTAATCCATAAAACAAGGATTAAAATAAACTCTCTGCTTACACACACGCGCGCGCGCGCGCAAAGTCATGAAGATCGGGGAAGGGGAAAGTAGACTACAGACAGAGTACAGGCTAGGTGGCCAAAGACTGCAAACCTCACTCAGGAAAGAATCTCGGAGTGAGTATAATATCGAGCACATCTCCTGAGGCGCACATCAACCAGATAACTGCTGCAGCATATGGGCAAACCTAAGAATAGCGTTCCGATACCTCAGTAAGGAATTCTTCAAGACTCTGTACACCGTGTACGTCAGGTCTATATTGGAGTAATGAGCACCAGTTTAAAACCCACACCTGGTCAAGCACGTCAAGAAATTAGAGAGTGCAAAGTTTCGAAACAAGACTAGTCTCAGAGCTAAGGGGATTGTCCTACGAAGAAAGGTTAAGGGAAATCGGCCTCACGTCACTGGAGGACAGGAGCGTTAGGGGAGACATGATAACGACATATAAAATACTGCGAGGAATTGACAATGTGGACAAAGACAGGACAGAGACAGGTGGAAAGGTTACTGACCCTAATGCAGTGTATAGGCTTTAAATCCCATTAATCAACCAACAAAATTAGCTCGTTTACTCGTTTTACGAACAAAGTACGACACACCCGTACTTTAGATCAAAAATATAGTATCACGGTGGCCGTTGAAATAGAAGCTAGGGCTATTACTACAGTATACTGTAAACACAAGCTTTGGTTCAGTGGTAAGCTGAGGTAGAGAATTCGGCTCAAAGCCAAAAGATCACGTCTCATTTCCGGTCGGACCGAAATGTAGGGACAAGTTCTCCTAGCATTTACTGGCCCCGTTCACCTTCCGTAAACAGATACGTGTGAGTTAGTGGACTGCTGACTGTTATGGATCGCATCCCGGGAAAGAACCTTAAGATCCGGTAATAAGCCACAGTACTTGGCATTCTTGGTTTATTCTGCGTTATTAACCCTCAGGGGTTAATAACCCAGAATAAAATCTTCTCGTACACTTTAGGGTTCTTTAGAATTAATAAGTTCCTAGAGGGATTTTTAAAAATATAACTTTCACTCGTTATCTTCTCCTTATTCAAGGAACTGGAATTACCTTACCTTCCTCTTTCTTAAACATATTTTAACTACCATTCCCCAGGCGTTGTCTGACCCATATAGCTTCAGCAGTCCCATAAATATAATAATAGTAATGTGAGGCTAGACCTGGTATACAGAACATTGTTTACATGAGTCTCACAGGCAGACAATGTTCACAAGAGGCACACAAGTGAACAACATTCACATGACATACAAAGACATGATTACAGAGAGCCTCCATCAGTGACCATGTAATGATACACAATGCCATGTTACTATATTACAGTAGACCTCTGTACCTTCCCTGAGGGCAGCCAGGCCATGAAAGGCCACCAGTGCTGTCATTCCTGCTATAAGTTTCTTCCAGCCTCGACATCTGTTTGATGGATGCGTCACTCTCCTAAAATGCAAATATATCAAACCAAGCGATACAGGATGCAAAACAACCCCGTGGTTATTTTGCACTCTCCTAAGAGTGCTAAGAATCTTAACTAGTTATGCAAAATCGAAATACAATCTTTTAAATATATCGGATGTTTCTTTTACAGATTTACTAAACAAATACTGAATCTGCTGTTATCAAAAAGAGTAAAAAACGCAGTGTTACCACCCCGTGTAATCATTATATTCACGAGGAAACGCTAAACTCATAGGGTCACATAGTGCCAAAGGAATTATGATAATCAAATTTGATCTAAGAGAGGGCAGAACCGACTCCCTGCCTAAAGAGTTCTTCTCCAGCAGTAGGAAAAATCTTAATGTCACTCACGTTACACATACTGCAGCAAAATCTTAAGACACTGCTCTCAATTTCTGTACATTCTCCTTGATGATAATATGTTAATCACACAAAAAGAGTTGTTATATACGATAAATTACAAAGTTACGGTTGAGCCGACCAGGATGAGGCTGAGGTGAAACCTCAAAAGGTGAATTTTTATATTTATGAGGATACGCTAAACTCGCAGGAGTCATACAACGCCTCGAGAAATGGTAGGAAATCAGGTTTGACCCAAGGAAAAAAGAGGGTAGTTCCAATTCCTCGGATCAGAAACACATGACAAGCTCTTGTTGGGATGCAATCCTTGAGGTTTAAACAAGAATCATCATAACATGTCACAAACTAGCAGTGAGAGAGAAGCAAATACTACAAGGCCAAGATAATACAGTATTTTGCATAAAGTAAATAAACACGGAGCGAAGTAAGGTCATGAAGTGAACTACAATAGCAGCAGCACTGGGAGAGCCGAATATGACCTCATTCAACACTGCCAAGAAAGTGAGAAACTTCAAGCAACGTGAAGGTGCGGCGGCCAGTCAGCAGGCATAAATCATACTCCCAGAGAGTATATATCAGTGATAATGAATATACCTACAGGTATGTCAATAAAATACAATATGAGGTTTATGACATTTTATGAAGATGTTTCGCCAACTCGGACTTTATCAACTGATACACGAAACATCTTAACAAAATGACATAAACCGCATAATGTTTATCAGTTGATAAAGTCCTAGTTGACGAAACATCATGAAATGTCCAACTTCATATTGTATTTTATTGATATACTTGTAGGTATATTCATTATCACTTATATATACTCTCTGGGTGTATAATTTATTGTCTTATGGAGAGTGTGTGTGTTGATTGATACCCAGCATCATTCACCACTACCGCCCTCCTTCCATCTGTTATACCCAGCATCATTCACCACTACCGCCCTCCTCCCTCTGTTATACCCAGCATCATTCACCACTACCGCCTTCCTCCCTCTGTTATACCCAGCATCATTCACCACTACCGCCTTCCTCCCTCTGTTATACCCAGCATCTGCACCAACACAACTATTACCACCACCATACTCGGCGGTCCTAACCACTACCACCATACTCCGCGCCCTACACCATCACTATACTTTATACCTACACACAATGAATCTAAAATGTTATTGTGTGTAATATTCACCAAATTACAAATAACTGAAGAATAAATACCACACTACCGTGTCTGGAACACTTCACAAATAAACCACACTAGGTCACCTTCAACTGCCCTACCAGCTACTCCCTTCTACAGCTGGAGTAAGATCACCTCACCTCACTCCTCTATGTGTATCATATTTACTCTTGTTATTAATACTTCTGAAGATGTGTGTGAACATGCAAATAAACCGAGGATACATTGCCAGGGGATTCAATTCCAGATGTTTTTGTTCACCGATCTCTCTGAAAACTGAGCATTAATATTTTTTATGAAGGTTTAAGGCCAATCGACTAGAAATTGGAAAAAAAAATCTATTACCCGAGAGAGAAGAAAAGAAGGACCTCGAACATACGAGACAAAGTGCAGGTGGGAGCAGCGGAGCTAACACAACATTAAGTTTCACATCATAATTATTATTGGTAGCAGTACTAGCAACTGGAAAGTGTTAAAACAACATGGAGTCATACAGTGCCTGGGAGGTAATGCAGGGAATGGTAGCTTCAATTCCTTGGATCAAAATATCATTACCATCTGCTCTTGAAGGGCAGAAATAATACGATGTTTGTACAGTACGTACACTAAGAGATAACTCAATACGTGTACAGGGACCACGACTCCTCAACATCCTTCCTTGATATATGAGGAATTACCAACAACCCCCTGATTATCTTCAAGATGTAAAGTTAGTTCCTGATCAGTCGGGTTGTAGTGCCTACGTTGGACTGCGATGTGCCAGCACGAAAAGTCTGATTCATCAGGTTCTCAAACAGGCCTGATCTGGGACTGGGCTGTGGGGGTTCTGACACCCCCTGAATTGTCTACCAGGAACGTCTATAAGCTACAAGAGAAAGACAGCTCCCATTCCTTGGATCAAGGCCCTTCATTAGCATCAAGGGTCACCCACCATACAGTTTTCAGAATATAAAATTATTTACTATATTTTAATCAAGAGGAAAGTGCTAAACCCGTAGGGGTCATACAGCTCCTAGGAAATTGGAGGCAATCAAACTCAATCCAAGAAACGGAAAGACAAGCTCAATTCCTTGGATCAAGAGCCTCTCACCAGTATCAAGGCGCCTCCCGTGAGAGAATAAATATAGAGACCTTCGCTTTTCCATTATTATTATTATTTTGAAAAGAAAAACCTAAATCTTCCCATCGATTAGTATGTCTTACATTATCATATTCATAAGGAAGCGCTAAACCCTTGAAGGTCACAGTGAGCCTTAAAAATGTAATTAATGACTAACTGTTACTAGTAATTAATCTGAGGAGACATTAAACTGATGTAGTGGACACTTTTTATTATCATCAAATACAAGTTATAGTTATGACAAAGTTATTAACCAGTTTAGTTTTCTGCAAATACAGAAAAAAAATCAGAGTATGACCTGGATACAAGTTATACATCGTTTACATAGTGACAAACATGACACATTTACAAGATCACGTCCTATTAATACACATTTATATTTTCATCCTAGATGTCGTTTTGTAATGGTCTCTCCATCTCAACACAAAATATACAAATAGAACCTGTTTTTAGTAGTTTACAGTAAACAACTTAATGAGCAATTCTGTGACCAAAGAACTTTGTCCATTGTTGCCAAATATACTGGCACAGCGAATTTTTGTTCTGTATTTCCGAAGTCAGTTAAACGGAGGGTTTACTGCACCTTAAGATCGATTTATACAAACGGGTTCAGTCACAAAAAGGCAACGCCTGATCCCTTTCCCCTCACACACGACTCAGAATACAGTGGTTAAATAATGTGAATACAGATACTGTGGTAGAGCTTCTATCCGCACTTGGGCGACTATGAATTATTATTATAATCAAATAGAAGCGCTAAACCACAGGGGTTATACAGCAGGGCGACTATGAAGATGTCTTCAACAACGATGCCATGAGAGATCGCCCCTGCTCTTGTCAAGCAGTTTTTCGTGCAAGTGAGGCGCCAGCGTCGAGTCAGTTTGCCAACATGGAGGATACATTCGGACGAAGCGAAACAAGACACTGTAAAGTGCAAGGAACTGAAAACCACTCAAGGTATGCTGAGGAGGTTCTTTTGTGAGGACCTCGCGCTACCATAAGTGGAGTCACATTCTCCATCCACGTGGGACAAAAGTCCGTGGAGCTCATCCTTTGCCTGCGATAGGCTGTCATGTACATTTGTACGTAATACTTCCTTTCCACTTTCCATGAAGAATATAAAAATTCCTAAAGACAATGCTACTAAGGCATGTAGTGCTGCTACGAACACAGACGCCCACTTGAAGCCCACCAGGTCCAGAAGAACGCCACCAACGGACGGTCCAATGAAACATCCAAAGGCAAAAGTCGACGTCCACATTCCAGACACCAGGCCGTAAGTGTGCAGATCATCATGAAATCCATTTGCTATAACTTCCCGGTGACAACCAGAGAAGGTTGATACAAATACAGCACCTAATCCGATACCATGAACAACGAGCGAGCCGATACACAGAGGAAGTGTTGTTTCCAGTGGGATAAATGGCATAGGTCCTACAAAAATAAAGGCAATTACCACCACAACAGTGCCCAGTGTGGTAATAATTCGAGGCGGAACTAACTTATCACACAACGATCCCCAGCAGGGTGTAGTTATTGCGTACATTAAACCACTGAGCACAAACATAAGCCCTAACTTAAAAGGTGAGAGGTTCAGAGGACGTAGATGGGGCTCTAGTGTCGCCTGCAGAAAGCCAATGCTAATGGAAGACGACAAAAGAGCTAAACACATTAGTATAATTGACGGAATCCGAAGAGCTGATGAAAACTGTCCTCGAGAACCCAGAGATTCAGGTGTAGCATCAGCTCCTGTGGAGGGCAACAGGCAGCTGGTCATGATGGCTGCCCCGAGAAGCACACTGCCCAGGGACACGAAGGGAAGAGTGTAGCCGCCCAGTTCGTAGAGAGCACCTCCTACCGTAGGTCCAACAATGAGTCCTAACCCGAAGAACGTCTCCATAGTAGCAAACGCAGCACCAACATTTTTGGGGAATTCCTTGGCGATGATGCTGAAGGCGGAGGTTACAAAAGCTGCGTTGCCCATCGCCTCCACAATCCTGATGGCGAATGAGAAGCCGATGAAGAGGGCGGTGGTGTCCATACGGTCGAGGAACCCGAAGAGGATGCACATGATTGATACTGTGAAGATGCCAGCGTTGTTGATAAACTTGGCGCCCCATTTATTCATGAACTTCCCATAAATAGGGCTCACCAAGAACACTGTGAGATCAAAGCTGCCAAATACTAGACCATACTGGGAAGCGGTAGCACCCTTCTTCTCTGCTTCCGCTGGATAGAAAGGTGCTTGAAGTGACACACACGCAGCGTTGCAGAACTGAGCCAAACTGAACAAGATTATCGTGACCCACTGACGCCTTGTGTAAAAAGGCATGTTGACGCAGGGCTGCATACCAGATGTCTACTGCCCGTACACTATTCCTCACTTCTTGTAAATGGTTCAGCAGTGGCCAGGAGGCAAAGCAGTGGACAACACGAGTGTAATAATTTTTTTAGAAAGTTTTGTAAAAGGGAACACACGACCAAGCGAGTCCCTCACAGTTATGAATTAATGACTGTCTTGTCTCTAGGGTACCTGAGTGCTCTACTCGCCTCGCCCTGCCAGAAGCACGATAAACGCCCCTCCCCTCGTTACTTCTCGACACCCTAACACACCTGCTTTCTCTATGAGGATAATAATAATAATAATAATAATAATAATAAAGACTTGAGGCTACGCGATACTTACAAATAGTCAGAATATTAGAGCCAATGTATACAACATATAAGAACAACATTTAGGAACCCACTGCTTCAGTTGCTATACTAACATTATTATTATTATTATACTCAGAAGGAAGTGCTAGACCTGTAAGGGTCATACAGAGCATGGGAAATGGAAGGCAGTCAGGTTTGATCCAAGAAAGGTATTGACAGGTCCGTTTCCCTGGTTCATGAGCTCCTCGTCGTCATCAAGGCACCTCCCTCAAGTGGTACACCAACACATAATTTATTAATTAAAATAAAGTGCTTAACACACTGAAGTCACACGACGTCGAAATCTTAATGAATACTAAAATATCCAAACCACTTTAAGCAAAGGCAAAAATTAACTGCTGATCCACAGACTGTACTTGGGAGACAGTAGTCGCCCAAGTGCAACCCACGTCAACTGCCCCACTATGTAAAGACGGATCAGCCGGCTTTGGGGGGAAAGTGAATCATTAGTGGCTAACTTGTTCTTGGAGTGGAGTACCGGACAGAACCCATGCTATCCATCTGGTGCCTCGCTACACGCCTGAATGTAATAACTTCATATTATAAACAGCATACATATACTACGAGCAAGCTAGTAAGACACGTTAAACACTTGGTATCTCTATTGACGAAATGTTTCGCCTACACATCATATACCTTTGATGAATTTCAGAGTTTTGGCCTTGGACCAAACTCGTGTGGTGCTTGCCTATTCAACCTGGCTGTTGCTGCTGGTGACCCGGTGATTCACATATCCATCACAGCCTGGCTGATCTGGCACCTGGTGAAGATACTTCTCCAGTTTCCTCTTGAAATTTTTTACACTTTGTTCCAACAGTTTTTCTGATATTTTCTGATAAGATGTTGAATAGTCTGGGCCCACGGACGTTGATACGGTGTTCCCTTATTGTGCCCACTGCACCCCTGCTTTTCACTGGGTTTATTTTGCACTTTCTCCCATATCTCTCACTCTAGTATGTTGAGAAACCACTTATAATTAGTAACTGTTTTCCCCAATTATCAACAAAACAACGCCAGTTAATCGAGTCAAGGAGATAGAGTTAATTCGGATGAGTTTACATAATATTTTGCTGAGGGTAAGAGACAGGGTCCATTAAACCGGTCAGTTTTACTCAAACATGAAGGTGCCAGGGATATGTGGACGTTATTCACATATATAAAGCAACAAACGGTGAAACAGATTAATAATAATAATATTAATAATAATACTGTAACAGGGGTTGATAAGTGAATACCAACAAACTGTACCAAATACTTTACTGTTGTACACAAAACTTTATAAATGACAATGTTTTGCTTGTATACTAAGTGTAATGTTTTTTATAGTTTACCATACTACGGTATATTGCCCTACTGCTAATACTACCACTACTATTACTACTAATAATAATAGTTCAGTCGCACTGGGGTTACACAAGAATGGATCCCCTGGCTTCCTCTGCCTTAGATATATCCTTGAAGGATTTCAAATGTTTTCGTACTCTCGTAGACCGGTCCTGGGGCAGGTTTATCAGGTGGTTGCCTGATACACCAGGCTGTTACTGTTGGCGGCCCGCTGGCCCACATATCCATCACAGCCCGGTTGATCTGGCACTTGGCGGAGATACATTTCCAATTTTCTCTGCCAGTATACCTCACGAGACAAGTTAAGAGTATAATGAGGGATTATTATACAGTGTTAGACAATTAGTTCCATCAGTCAATCAAAATAAATTTGGATATAACATTGAGTGAAGAAATGGTTTAAGATTCAAGTGTCAGGGTTCCAGAATTTCTTAATGTAAGCTGTGATATGCTTGTAACCAGTTCCAAGAAATATCCTACTCCCGCAGTCTTGACCTTGGGTCAAGTTTGTTTGTTGCGTGTTTGGCCAACCAGGCTGTTGCCGACCAGCTGGTTCACACATCAATCCCAGACTGGTTGATCTGGCACTTGGTGAAGGTTACACGAGTTTCCTTTTGAAGACTCATACACTTGTTCCAACAGTGATATTTTCTGAAACACTCAAAGGATTGTAATGAATTGTGACCAAGTCCTCATCAAATTGATTTAGCAATATTAAACACAGGATTTCCCCACCTATATTATGGCAATTTCTGAGTGTAAGGCCAGGCATGCTGCTTGAAAGACTGGTCAGATTGGTGCTCGTGGTACCACAGTTTGGTTGACCAGAAAACGTTTGCGTAAGCTTTGTCTTCAGTAAGTTCCTTACTGAAGACAAAGCTCTGTTGGTAATTACCTTTATATTTGGGGAATTTTTAAAAATTCCGAATACTTCATTTATTTTGTTATAAATCAGTGTATTTATTTGAACAACTTTTCACTGTGGGTATTTTGCATCACTTATCGTATCTCTCTTATGATTTTTCGCCATTCCAAATAAATTAAGAGTCTGAACAGATAAGGACAGTGAAAGGATTCTGTACATTCTCTTTACTTCTAATTTTCCAACATATATAAGTCTAGAGAAGTGTCATTGCTGACTTGCCAATAATTGACAAGAATTCTATGACCGCAAGATCTGACATGCCCACACTACTAACCTTTCCCGCTTTGTACTACCACGACGGTGTGACATTTCAGAT
This sequence comes from Cherax destructor, assembly GCA_009830355.1. Lineage (NCBI taxonomy): Eukaryota > Metazoa > Arthropoda > Malacostraca > Decapoda > Parastacidae > Cherax > Cherax destructor. The sequence continues at coordinate 288,731 of WNWK01000695.1, forward strand.
TGTCCAAGTGGCCACAAGTGGTGTCGAGAGGTTGGTTAGTCAGGTTTAAAGCCTATCGACTGCACGAAGATCCATGAGGCTTCATTTTACCTGTACAGCACCAGAGTATTTAAACCTAAGAGATTAAAGTAAACCCCTCAGTGTATTTCCATCGATATAAACTTAACGGTGTATACCCAGTGTCAGGAGATAGTCATAACTAAGCGCTAAACCCACAAGGGTCATACAGATGTCAGGAGACAAATTATTATTATAATCATGGGGAAGCGCTAAACCCGTAGGATTATACAGCGCCTGGGGGGAGATGGAAGGTATTCAGGCTTAATTCAGGAAACTGGAGCACAGATCTAATTCCCTAGATCAAGAGCCCCTCGCCAGCGTCAAGGAACCTCCCTTGAGGGGTCAGGAGACAAAACGTGGCATTATGGATCGTGACAATCTCTCCAGAGCTCTGATGGAACCTCTGGTTCAACCACACGCCGATCGTAGTATGATTATTATTATAATGAAAACTAACAGCTAAACCACCAGGTTCATACAACGCTGCTGTTCGTAGTATGAAGGCAAATGACTGGTAACAAATTGCGAAGAAATGGACACGAATGCATTCATTTAGGACACCCTTACTGAAGACGTTTCGGCCTTTGGACCTTGATCACTTCGAGAACTTAAGTGGATGCATCAGTGTCCGTTTCCCCTTACATGGTGTTCCTCCCTCTTTCCCTACACAGCCTGTCATGGTGTGCTTGCAGCGTGACTTACACAGCCTGTCATGGTGTGCTTGACAGCGTGACTTACACAGCCTGTCATGGTGTGCTTGACAGCATGACTTACACAGCATGTCATGGTGTGCTTGACAGCGTGACTTACACAGCATGTCATGGTGTGCTTGACAGCATGACTTACACAGCATGTCATGGTGTGCTTGACAGCTGACTTACACAGCATGTCATGGTGTGCTTGACAGCGTGACTTACACAGCATGTCATGGTGTGCTTGACAGCGTGACTTACACAGCATGTCATGGTGTGCTTGACAGCATGACTTACACAGCATGTCATGGTGTGCTTGACAGCATGACTTACACAGCATGTCATGGTGTGCTTGACAGCGTGACTTACACAGACTGTCATGGTGTGCTTGACAGCATGACTTACACAGCATGTCATGGTGTGCTTGACAGCATGACTTACACAGACTGTCATGGTGTGCTTGACAGCATGACTTACACAGACTGTCATGGTGTGCTTGACAGCGTGACTTACACAGACTGTCATGGTGTGCTTGGCAGCGTGACTTACACAGACTGTCATGGTGTGCTTGACAGCATGACTTACACAGACTGTCATGGTGTGCTTGACAGCATGACTTACACAGACTGTCATGGTGTGCTTGACAGCGTGACTTACACAGACTGTCATGGTGTGCTTGGCAGCGTGACTTACACAGACTGTCATGGTGTGCTTGACAGCATGACTTACACAGCATGTCATGGTGTGCTTGACAGCATGACTTACACAGCATGTCATGGTGTGCTTGACAGCATGACTTACACAGACTGTCATGGTGTGCTTGGCAGCGTGACTTACACAGACTGTCATGGTGTGCTTGACAGCGTGACTTACCCAGCATGTCATGGTGTGCTTGACAGCGTGACTTACACAGACTGTCATGGTGTGCTTGGCAGCATGACTTACACAGCCTGTCATGGTGTGCTTGACAGCATGACTTACACAGCATGTCATGGTGTGCTTGACAGCATGACTTACACAGACTGTCATGGTGTGCTTGGCAGCGTGACTTACACAGCATGTCATGGTGTGCTTGACAGCATGACTTACACAGCATGTCATGGTGTGCTTGACAGCATGACTTACACAGACTGTCATGGTGTGCTTGGCAGCTGACACACAGACTGTCATGGTGTGCTTGACAGCGTCGACTTACCCAGCAAGTCATGGTGTGCTTGACAAGGTAGAGCTTACCAACTGTCAGGCTTGCTTACAGCATGACACAACAGTCCCCGACTCGAGTCACCTATAATACTCTCACCATTTTTTTATAAGTATGAAAGGTTCATTACCATGAAACAGAGGGATGGGAATTAGGCTTGATCCAAGGGAAGAGAAGGTATATCCAATTTCTAGTATCAAGAGCCTTTTAACAGCATCAAGACACCCCACCCCCCTTGAGGGGTTTATCTCTTTAAAAAATATTGTAAGTGCTTGTTTTTGTGGTGGCTGTAGTGAATGACTTGTTGTGTTGACTTGGTCAATAGAAAGTTAGCGCAGTGGTTCAAGGTTCCTAGCAGGTGTACAGGAAGCTGGGAGAACCACCATCACCACCCCTGCCTGTGTGCTATATAAGCTATACCCTATTACACCCTATATAAGCTATACCCTATTACACCCTATATAAGCTATACCCTATTACACCCTATATAAGCTATACCCTATTACACCCTATATAAGCTATACCCTATTACACCCTATATAAGCTATACCATATTACACCCTATATAAGCTATACCCTATTACACCCTATATAAGCTATACCCTATTACACCCTATATAAGCTATACCCTATTACACCCTATATTATACTATATACACCTATATAAGCTATACCCTATTACACCTATATAAGCTATACCCTATTACACCCTATATAAGCTATACCATATTACACCCTATATAAGCTATACCCTATTACACCCTATATAAGCTATACCCTATTACACCCTATATAAGCTATACCCTATTACACCCTATATAAGCTATACCCTATTACACCCTATATAAGCTATACCTATTACTTACCTATAGTATTACACCTATTACCACTATTAGTAGTACCTAGATAACCTTGATGGTATAGCACGATTGACTATACTGCACCAGACATACTGTTTATTGTACAGTAAAATTTTATATTAATAATGTAATGCAGTAGTACCAATATCAGATTTTCTAATATTTATATTATATCTATAGTAGTAATACTAATATAATATATATATATATATATATATATATATATATATATATATATATATAAACGGATAATTCACATTATCTTTTCAATAGAAGCAGAGCTTGAGGTGCAGGAAGATGTGGGTTTGAAGATAGCATAGACGCTCATCTCTTGACTTTTTGAAACAAATCCCAGAAGCAAAATACCTCAATCTTCTGAAAACTGGCTTCCGACTACCCACTGTTTTGAGGACAACTTGCTCATGTTAATGTCTCTTCTCTGTAATGAAATTTATCAAGTGAAAACATCATGTTATCCTCAATGAGCTTCTTAGAACAACTGTGACATAATGCCAGCCATATATTAAACTATTAACGGCAAAAATGAAGACTCAAAGTCTTCAACGAGCAGAGATTAAATATATTTTGCTTTGATGAGCAGAACTACTATAGTTGTATTTTTTTTTTATAAATACAATTTTAAATTATTTTCTGTGGCTCTTGAACATTCAAAAATGTATGAAAAGTATTATATGTGGCTCTTTTTATCGAAGAACTTGCCCACCCCTGGTATATTATTATAATCAAAAGAAGCGCTAAAACCCCTGGTATAGCAGATGGACCTAGGTGTTACAGCAGACCTATCTCAGTGGTACAGGCGAACTACAGGTTAGCAATGATGAGAATAAGAAGGAAGATCTCTTGAAATAATTAAGACAGCGAGGTGGAGAGCGCTGGCATGATTGGGGCACCCCGCGAGCGAGCTACCATACTTCGCGGGAGGGACCAGAGCGCCAGAAGTTACACAATGAATGAAAGTTGGTAGGAGCACTGTCAGCGTCCCACCAAACATGAGTTGAGGGCAGCTCACGACACCCAAACAACTGAATTTGGCGAAGTTGATCGGATATCCACTGAATAATAATAATAATAATAATAATAATAATAATAGTTACATTGAGTTATTGTTTAACAGTAACAATAATTACACATGGATCATACACAATGTCTGGAATGGGAGGCAATGTCAGGTGTGATCAAAGGAAATGGAAGGTAGCTGCAGTTCCCTGGATCAAGACACCCCCATGAATTCTACATATTCATTGCAATATAATAATAATAATAATAATAATAATAATAATAATAATTTAAAAATAATTAGAATCAAATTAAGAGCTAAACCCGAGAGGGTTATACAGCAATACCCCCGTGAAGAGAGCAGAACAAAAGATCAGCAGTCGTGTTAAATGTGAAAAACAATGTTACCACCAGGGAGGTGAGGAGTGGCTCCTCCTGGATGGCTGCGCTGCTCCACTATCCTACAACCTTGAATGAGTTTCCATAGATTTTCTAGTCTGGCAGCTCGGCCCTGGGCCAAGCTTGTCTGGTGCATGCCTGCTCAACCATACACACAGAGCCCGCACATATTATAATAAAAAAATAAGAGATAAACCTACAAGGGCCACACAACAGAGCCCGAACATAGGAAAGAGGACTTACGACTGTTTCGATCCGACTTGGACCATTTACAAAGTCACACTGACACAAAAAATTAGGTTAGGTAGGTTCGTTAGGAAACAGGACAAGTGTTACCTGTCGCGGGTCTTAGTCATATGATGACCCGCAGCTGGAGCGTCTGGTCATCTGACCGATGCCTTCCGCTGGCTTACCGGTCAACAACTTTAAAAATTATAATGCTAACTTGTCTAAATTCCCTAACACAAAGGAGTGAGGGAACCAGTATATACCGACGAGGGGGACAACAACGGAAGCAAGAGTGTTGGCGGCCAGCTGGCCCACAACTCAGCCTGTTTCATCTGGCACACGTAAGAATGGAGAAGCACTGCAGTAGGCCTAATAGCTACGATAGCCAGACCATTATCATAGGGAAGCGCTAAACCCATAGGGGTCACACAACGCCTGGGATAATAGAAGATAATCAGGTTCGACCCGAGGGGAGATTGGTCGTTGGATCAAGAGCCCCTCAGCGGCATGAAGGCACACCCCTCGCGGGGAGGGAATGGTCAAGAGCAACATTGGCTCTCACTAGCGTTGCAATCCCAAGTTGTGTTCAGCCTGAGTTGTAGTTCACCACTGTGCTGTATTCCGCATGAGTTCTCTTCCGTCTTAATAATGATGGGCTCTTGATGTAAAGTGTTGTAGGTACCCTTCCCTTCCTTCAATCAACCCTAGTTTCCTCTCATTTAATTCCAGGAGCTGTATGATCACTACACATTAAGATCTTTCAATAAACACAATAATAATGTTGCAACTCGAGTCAATTTGTTCATACCATGTGATACTACGATAACATACCATGTGATACTACGATAACATACCATGTGATACTACGATAACATACCATGTGATACTACGATAACATACCATGTGATACTACGATAACATACCATGTGATACTACGATAACATACCATGTGATACTACGATAACATACCATGTGATACTACGATAACATACCATGTGATACTACGATAACATACCATGTGATACTACGATAACATACCTTTAAGACATACTTCATCTATTTATATTTTCTTGCTATGAACTTAAGGCGCTGTGCACGACTGATATCCATTATTATTATAATCATGGGGGAGCGCTAAACCCATAGGATTATACAGCGCATGGGGGGGGGATGGAAGGCATTCAGGCTCAATTCAGGGAACCGGAGCACAGATCCAATTCCCTAGATCAAGAGCCCCTCACCAGCGTCAAGGAAGACTGATATCCAATATAATGAACAATACTAACATCAGTTTTCATGAACACTATATCATATACATTAATTAATAATTTTAATACGAAAACTTTGTTTTTATAGTTTATAATTATTTTGGGGATTCATTAAAGACACTGAGTATACACTTTTATTTGCATTAAAAATATTATGGCTGTCATTAACAATAAAAATATTTAAAAAGTAATTATGATAATTTATGGCACTAAAAATACATAAGCTTAAAAATGAGCCGGATATACTATGGTGATCGGCAGGCTCTTACATCATGAAGGGTATATCACAGACTAAGATCACCTTAATATTATTAAAAACTAATATTTACAACCTTTGTCATTTTGTAATGATAGTTCACCATAATATACACAATTTCCATCACGGAATCAGTCTACTAGGTCAGTTTGTACAGAAAGGAACCAATAATTCCTTTCCCTTCACACACGACTCTACATAGTGTAGATAAAAAGTCAGGACACAGGATACTGCCGAAGACCTTGGGCAAAAAACTGTGCCATGAGAGATCCTTTCCTGCTCTTGTCAATTAGTTTTTAGTGTTGGTAAGGCACCAGCGTCGAGTCAATTTGCCAACACGATGGACAAAGCGAAGCAGGATACTGTAAAGTGCAAGGAACTGAAAACCACTCAAGGTATGCTGGGGAGGTTCTCTTGTGAAGACCCCGCGCTACCATAAGTGGAGTCACATTCTCTATTCTCGTGGGACAGAAGTCCGTGGAGCTCATCTTTTGTCTGAGAAAGGCTGTCATGCACACTTGTACGTACCATTTCGTTTCCACTTCCCTTAAGACATATAAAAATTCCTAAAGACAGTGCCACCAATGCATGCAGTCCTGCTACAAACACAGACGCCCACTTGAATCCCACTAGATCCAGGAGAACGCCACCAACAGATGGTCCAATGAAGCATCCAAGGGCAAAAGTCGACGTCCAGATTCCAGACACCAAGCCGTAAGTGTGCAGGTCATCAGGGAATCCATTCGCTATAACATCTCGGTGACAACCAGAGAAGGTCGACACCAACACTGCACCGAATCCAATTCCGTGAACGATGAGCGAGCCGATACACAGAGGAAGGGTTGTTTCCAGTGGGAGGAAAGGCATAGGTCCCACAAAAATAAAAGCAATTACCACCACAACAGTGCCCAGTGTGGTGATAATTCGAGGAGGAACTAATTTATCACACAACGATCCCCAGCAGGGTGCAGTCAATGCGTACATTGAACCACTGAGCACGAACATAAGCCCCACCTTAAAAGGTGAGAGATTCAGAGGACGTAGATGGGGCTCTAGTGTCGCCTGCATAAAACCAATGCTAATGGAAGACGACAAAAGAGCTAAACACATTAGTATAATTGACGGAATCCGAAGAGCTGAGGAAAACTGTCCTCGAGAATCCAGAGATTCAGGTGTAGCATCAGCTCCTGTGGAGGGCAACAGGCAGCTGGTCATGATGGCTGCCCCGAGAAGCACACTGCCCAGGGACACGAAGGGAAGAGTGTAGCCGCCCAGTTCGTAGAGAGCACCTCCTACCGTAGGTCCAACAATGAGCCCTAACCCGAAGAACGTCTCCATAGTAGCAAACGCAGCACCAACATTTTTGGGGAATTCCTTGGCGATGATGCTGAAGGCGGAGGTTACAAAAGCTGCGTTGCCCATCGCCTCCACAATCCTGATGGCGAATGAGAAGCCGATGAAGAGGGCGGTGGTGTCCATACGGTCGAGGAACCCGAAGAGGATGCACATGATTGATACTGTGAAGATGCCAGCGTTGTTGATAAACTTGGGACCCCATTTACTCATGAACTTCCCATAAATGGGGCTCACCAAGAACACAGTCAGTTCAAAAATACCAAAAACTAGACCATACTGGGAAGCGGTGGCACCCTTCTTCTCCGCTTCTGCTGGATAGAAAGGTGCTTGAAGTGACACACACACGGCGTTGCAGAACTGTGCCAAACTGAACACGACTAACGTGCTCCATTGTCGCCTCGTGTAACTAGACATGTTGCAGGAGAGTACCTTTATATTTTCTGTTCTCTTACTACAGATAATAATAATCACTGTCTATACGCTATGCCTCTCGTCTTCTGGCCGCACACTGTGGATGAACTGAGGATCGTTTAGTAGGTTCAGCAATCGGTAAAAGTGATGAGATACACAAGTGAGGCGAGCCAGAGAGAATGCACTTAGCAAGTACCACAGACTGTGGTGGTTCAATGACTGAGTGTCTCAAGCGTCCACCTCAGGGCTCCACCCTCCTCACGCTGCCAGATACACGACAACTACCCCTTCACCTCATCTCTTTAATACCGGTTACTATTGCTCTTAATCCTCAATATTAATTAAAGGGTCACGGTTTAGAGGTTACATATAATTAATGACAATATATTGGTATCAATATATATACTTCAGTTCAGAAAAACGTTTTTGGAGTTGATTGGTGCCACTACTGTAGCTGTAACTCCAGTACTAGTTTCGGACTACTAGCCTCCTGTACTCTCACCAAGCACCAATGCTATTACTATACACTAGTCACCGTCACGTAGGGGTGGGGAACCTGCGACCTTTAGGCCGCATGCGGCCTTCTGAATGAATGATTTTCTTAAAGTTATTATATAATAATTAAGTTTTTACAAAATAACCGACATTCTGCAGTATATCTAATCAAAATTTCTTGAATGCGGCCTTATTAGACTACAGATAATTTTAATGCAGCCTCCCAACTTAAAAAGGTTCCCCACCCCTGCCTGACTCAGCCGCAGTTAGTGACTAGTGTCATCAATACCGCGTGAGTTTTCTAACGTTTAGCACATCCACAATGTATCTTATGTTTACAAAGGCTAATAATCGTTAACATAACCTAACAGAGAATAACAAATATTAAATTTCAAATATTTTCTGTTAAGTGACGTAAATTTAGTTTAAATAACTAAACCCAAAACACAAATTTACCTGAAGTTTGAGAATATCTCGTAAACGCGGCTGATATAATGTTATGTAATCAAGCAGAACACAATCAGTGACGTGCGTTAGGTGATGATGACGATATATTCGTAAGGATCAAAGTTCTGACACGAGTCTTGTATCAGATGATGACCTTGAATGGCTCTAGGAGGATCGGTGACAGTATTAGTGAGAGATAATAGCACTGTGAAGGGGGACTGGTTATTTCCTCACTATGGTAAAAGTGAATGATTTCAGTCCTCCATCAAAATTCAAACTAGGACAAAAATCCCTGGGTTAGATTAGCTTACCTTTAACTTTTGATAAGTTTCGAGAGTCTATTCCCGGAGCACGGTCATGGGCCAGGCTTGTCTGGTGCTAGCCTGGTCAACCAGCCTGTTGCTGCTGGAGGCCCGTTGCCACACATCCATCATAGTCTGGTTGATCTGGAACCTGGTGAAGATACTTGTCCAGCCTCCTCTTGAAGTCTTCTAAACTTGTTCCAGCAGTGTTTCTGATATCCGTTGATACAGTGTTCCCTTTGTATTAGGGTTTTTTGTCTTACACTCGCGCTATGGCGGGGCAGGTCTTTTTGTGCACATTTACTTTTGGATAAGTAAGACACATGTGCAAGTCTGGTATCTTAATTGACGAGACGTTTCTCCTGCCCAGCAGGTTTTGTTCAACGAAATACAGAGAAGACAACATAAGAGGTAGGGATGTAGATAAGAGGTGATCAGTCCCTCAGCCTTGAAAAAAGAAACATGCTGAGGAGGCTTCAGTCAAAATACAGAGGAGACAGAAGTAGTGAAGGTATGCTAAGGGACTAATCACCTCATGTTCATCTTTACTACTTCTGTTGTCCTCTCCGTATTTTGACTGAAAAAGCCTGCTGAAACGTCTCATCAGTAAAGATACCAAACTGTCTGTATTGTGTACCAATTATATAATGATACAACTACTGTTCTCGATGGTGGTAGTCTTCTCACAGCTCAACAAACTATGCACCGAAGCTGGAACGCCAGCCTGACTCTTGGTCTCACCGCCACTTCTGACCTGCAGGAGCGATGTGCCTCAGGTATTCAAGCAATTAAATATACTTTCCAACTGCTGTCTATGCATCTTTATCAACTACAACTTGTCGGTATATTTTCCTACAATATACTGTTAGTAAAAAAAAAATGCCACTTTTTAGCCGATTAAGGATCTCTATATACTGCATATGTCTCTCTCTTTACCACAGTGTCGGTAATTTATGCTATTCCAACGTCGATTTTGTAGTGGCCAGCAGCTCACACTGTGAGTGAGATCTCAATAAAAATAACAAAGAGGTCATACAGGGTCATTATCAAACCCAAATTTTAGTAACTTTAGTTATTACCTAGATTATAATATCATCATACAGTAGATTATTTATTTACTTAACACAAAATATGGATATAATCTCACAATTCCATGTGTCTTATTAACAGTAAGGATATTCACCATATCGTTTAGGTTGTGTATGGCCTCTTGAGTTTAATTAAAGCTCCTGGTGGTGGTGAGTTGGTGGTGGTGGGTCAACACATGCCAGGGTCGCAAAAACTTAGTTCGCTTTATTGCTCCCTTAAATTTGCATAAATGACGCGTGAACATTAAGTTTTCGACTAACTCCTGCGGCCCCAGGCACCACCACCTGTTTCGTTGGCAATCTGAAAAATCGCAAGTGAAAAAAATCAGAAAATTCTTGGCCACAAATTTCCAAATCCCACAGTAATCGCGCTACACTTAATTATATGCTGATTTTTTAAAACATTCACGTGCCAGATTTTGCTTTTTGATGAATTATTTTAAGTTCTGTATAATATATTTTTAATCTAATATTATTTTTACAAAGTTTGTCATATCACATTTATGTTGCAATAAATTATACTGCTTATTTAACTTTAGAATAACTGAACGAGACGAGTGTGTGCAAGTAGATAAAGTTTGAAAAAAACTGTTTAAAGACATTTACAAAAGAGTTTAGGTTACAAATTAATTCATAATCCACGCAATTCGAACCATAAGTTAAACAACTAAAGTGTAGCTGATACAGCATAGTAAATAAGGAGTCTCTGAAGAGGACCTCTCCGCCTACCAATGGCGATCTGAATTTCTTTACTCACACGTTAACGAATTAGACACATGTGCAACACCTGGGTATCTTTATTATAAGGACATTTCACGAATCTTCGGAAGGGACTAGAAGACTAGATGAAGTGGCTTGAGGGACTGATCGCCTCAAACTACTACACGTATTCCACCGACTCTAGTAATTATTCTCTGTGCTGGATTGATAAAGAAACTGATTGGTGAAACGTCTCCACGATAAACATACCTATGTATTGTACACGTGTCTTATTCATCTACTTGTGGGTTTTGTATACTAATAATATAAAAGTAACACTAATATTTCTATTGGCCAAGACGAAAAAAGGTACTATTTACAATGATTTGCATACAAACGGATGAGCACTGTCGTAGGGCTACTGATCCATGTTAGACAACAATTTAAAATATTTTTTTAAAGCCATCCAAGGTATTCGCTTCAGTGACGTTACTTGATAGTCTGTTTCCCCCATCTATTGTCGAACCAATACTTTCCTATGCTCTCTCTACATCTAAATTTATCCAACTTGAATCGATTGTTTTGGGTTTTGTTCTTAGTTAAATATTTTCAGCACTATTTAATTAATATAATATATTATGCACCCCATACACAGCCTATGAGTGGTAGTCAAAAGATTACAGAGGCGCATAATGGGTCCAAGGACTGGGCCTCAAAGTTTTGATAGCTAAGCAAGTTACAGTAGTAATGAACTATTTACATATTTATATATGGTTATAATAGTAATGAGTTATTTATGTAGACATGAAATCAGTAAGCGTTGCCCCGACTCAGGTCTCTCAATCAATCATCGTTGGAAAGATTCAATCCAAACTTTATATTTCATATGATATCTCCATACAAGTTGAACTGCCAAAGATACTTGTGGAAGAACACATTCTTAGGGTTCTTAATCGGGAAAGCTATTAACCCAGAATAAATGTCTTCTTCAACAATCCAAGAAAGCATAGTATTGATTATAAAGTGTAGATACTCTTTCAAAATTTTCATTATCTTATCATTAACAATGAAGTGAGCTGCTATTCTGTGTAGGGTTAATTTCCAAATGTCTCTGAATGGTTACAGTTTTGAACAATGATATTGTGTTCCACTGTGTGGCCCGGTCTATGTACACACTTAACATTACATGTGATTGAGGTCACCAAAACAAACAAAACTGCTAAAGTTGCTTAGCCTAGCTCATACGTCTCGTCGCCCCGAGGAAATCGAACTCTTGTCCTTTTAATGTGACCCAAACGTTCTACTAGTCACGTAGCCTCGTCTTAGCTCAATACTGATGTCTTGTAGTCTACTGATAATGTAATTTCCTTCATACACACATTTCATTTACTAAATTTAATTGTAATGGATAATATATCTGTTAATTCCTATTATTTTATCTTCTACTTATTTTTTTAAAAAAATCACATGCTAGCTTCCCTGATAAAAGCGCATTTAAATTTCTGTTTGACACTAAAATGTTAACACCGTTATCTTCATAATAAGTTCAATCAAGGCAATGACTATCATGCTCCTTGAGGCCTCTGCAAGACGAAATGCTCAAAAGTTTGACTTGATTCTTATTGTCATTAATGTGTACATATCTTCAAAAGCAATCATTTATTTTCTGATTGTAAGTTATTTAAGAACAAGTAAAGATGCATCACACAGGTACAAAAGTATAAGAAAGACAGATGTAACGTTACCTGCAGACGATCCCGGGGGTGGGTCACTGCCCCCGCGGCAAGGTCCCAGACCAGACCTCTCCATTGGTGGCCTGGTCAACCAGGCTGTTACAAAAAAGTATATAATACCAACAGGTGTTTAACAGAGACACTCATGCAAGGTCGATAACTTTATTATAGAAACCTGTGCAAAATTTCCCATAATAAAGTTACTTCTCGTTTCATAAGTGTCTCTTTTATCACATCAGCCAAGCTGTTGGTGCTGCCCGCACGGAGTAATATATGCACTACAACCCGGCTAATCAGAAAATGACTTGAGGAATTTGCAAATTTCCCAACTGAAAACAGATAGGGGTCTGTTGGTAATTAATTCCCCTTATGTGTGAAGGGGGTTAAAGTCTGGATCCCTTTACACTTAATAAGTTATCTCTTAGTATACTCAATAAAACCCTGCTTGTCATCGGGATTATTTTACGCAGTCTGTCAAACCTCTTGCTTTCGTAGGGAGTGATTTCGGTGGGAAAATTCAGAATGAATTACTCTAGTATTTTTTCTAGTATAAATTATAATGTATCTTTCTCGCCTACGTTCCAAGGAATAAATTTGGAAGGACTTCAAGCATCCTTAATAATTCAAGTGATTTATTAAATTCATACGGCAATGTAAGTTCTCTGCACATTCTCCAGATCTGTAATTTCGCCTGCCTGAAAAAGAGCTGTTAGTGTACAGCAATATTCCAATCCACAGAGAGGTAACTTAGAAAGTATCATTAATTTGACATCTTTTTGTTCTGAAGAGTTATCCAGTCTTTCATTTTCCTTGCGATTATGATAACATTGATGTGATCCATGATCACAAAATCTTTTGACATTATTCCTCGTAAGTTCCTCTCAGCAAAGTGGTAGAGTCATGACAGAACTCACTCAACCAGAGGTGTGAGAACCCATTAGCGGCCAGCCGAGACTCGACCCCTGCAACCACAAATAGGGAAACCAATAGGTGAATACATTAATCTTCCAATCTATTGAGTGGTTTGAGTTTGTTTTATACTATATTCAGGTTTTTATTTCCTCAATTCTTTTTTTCATGGCCCATTGGAAGACTTGGTTTATATCAGCGTGGAGATTTGCCATGTCCTCAATAGATGCCACTCTCGTGCAAATTTTAGTATCGTCTGCAAAGGATGATACAGTGCTATGTCTACAATATAATGATTAGAAAAGAATTGGAGGAGAGTACTTTGCCTTGATTTTTCACTGTGGCAGCCGCTGATTTTACTTCGTTCACTATTACTCTTTGCATTGTTTTTGTTAGAAAGTTTAATATCCATCTGCCCACTTTGCCATTTATCCCTCTAGCATGCATTTCATGCGTTAATATACCATGATCACAAGAAGCCTTATCAATTTCCTAACTTTGCACACGAGTCTTTCTTTTACAAGATGATGAAAAGGCAATGCCATGGTAGCAGAGGGTGAAAGGTACACGTGGCCTTATGAGTAACAGTAGTTGCTAAGAGTTCATGCTTCCTAGGAAGTGTTAAGATTTATGAAGGTTAAATCTCTGAGAGGGTCTTCAAGACGCGAGGCATCTGAGAAACCTCCAACTGGGTATTGTTGGTCCAGTGAGTCCGTGACCTTGGGAATGACGCGGACAAGAGAGGCGTCGCTGGCCTAGATCCTCCTGGCCAGGCCTAACTAACCCTCCCCCAAGTACTGCCACAAACTTCTTAAATAGGGTAGCAGCACACTGCTGATATATTCAATTTTGCTAATAAAAACTCATTTTACTATGTCAAGTTTTTCACGTATTGCTCAACGTCTATTTCTTACCGTTTTCAGTTTTTCCAAATCACAATTTCTTTATTTTATTTTGGAGTAATTTAAGATAGGTTAGGTTAGTCTATATAAACATATAAAACGTATACAGAACCATAAATAAGCAAATTAAAAAAAAAGGCAGTGTTACGTCTGGTAAGAAGGTAGATATGAAAAAAACAAGCAACGTTCGAATCTGAACGTTTATCACTGGTGGTGCGAAAATGGACCACTGAGACAAATCCCCAGTGGCGTCACTGCCAAAGATCATGTGCTGGCTCTCACGTACCCAAGACCAAGCACACAGCAACCCACAGGTGAGTCTTCTCCGCCTCCCTCACAATAATGTTAATTTGTATATCGTCCCGTCAAACCCTAGTCATCGTAGGTCATGATACAAATATCTACCGAAACATCAAGCTCTGTATGGTAGAAGTATTGTTTACAGTGGCCGCTCTGGCGCCACTATGACGTCATTCAGTACTGCTAATGGTACTCCACGTGCCACCTCTGACCAGCGACACTGTGGACTCACTGTGACGTTGACACTAACGCTACAACTAACGTCTTACCACTGACAAAATATTATGCATCTAAGGGATACTTTACACATTAATTTTCTAATACATATAATACCAGGAGAAATGAGGCTTCAACAGAAGGGAGGAACATTCTCTTATGAAAAGAAAGAGAAAAGTAGCAGCAGAGTAGCCACAAAATTCAGCGTAATATGTGATAAAACTTAAATGTAGCTTATGTTAATGTGACTCGCCTTAAGCATGTGGCAGGTTGCTATAGCAACTCCAGGAAAATAAAGAAAATGCGAAGTGTGTGGAAAGTGGAATAAAGATACTCTCCACCACTGTATCTTACTGAGACGGACAACACAAACAAAAGTCAGGCTAAGATTCACGTTAGACATGAAAAACACAGGTGTAGAACGAACTTTTGTCACAAAAAAGCTTGTTCTTATTATTATATATCCCTGATGGTGTATATGGAAAAAGACACTTATGTACAGTTCAAGGCATTTATTAATGGAGAAGCCACTCGTGGTGAAACGTTTCCTCTAATAAATGCCTTGAACTGTACATAAGTGTCTTTTTCCACATCTTGTCGGTGTCACCAGACCATTTTTACCGATTGTGTATGTTTAAGTGGTTGTATTTCTTTTCTTCTTCTAAGGACTGACAACGCTACATCGAATCTGCTTCAAATTTTCAATGCTGGTATATCCTACTAAGGAAACAATTCATGCAACCATTGTCAAGTGTAAGCGCCCTCGGGTCAGAAAGCCTCCATTGATCATATTCAAACTTTCAACACTTGTGTTTCCTACTTAGAAAGGTGGGATAATTATTGCAAGTGTTGGTGTCAATCTGCCAATATGATTTTTAAAAGGGTGAGGTATTATTTTCCATGAAATATTTTGAGTATACTTCATCAGCAAAGCTGCAATCGTTAGGTATGATGCATCTCATAAGAAGAATCTTACATTTAAGCTTAGGCTTTGTAGGCGTAAATCTGCCATTACACCAACAGTTAAAAAAATAAATCGTTACATTCTGTGCGATAAAGCGAGAATGCCTCTCCCGGTTAGCTTAACAATTCCATCGGTGTAGTGTTTTGCTCAACGAAAGGTTCGAGTTGTTACTGCACTCACTAAGTCCCAATCTGCCAATTTTATTAAACGATTTATCATACTCATTACCATTCAATAACTTTTAATGCTGATATATTGCAATAATCACAGTATCGTGCTGATCCAATAAGAGTCAGCCAACTAGATGCATTTCTATATATATATATATTAGGAAGGAAGTTATCATGGGCTCCAGAGTGCAGTTTTTTTACAGGCGAATCTCATACCAACATGGCTTTGGCAAGCTGTAGCTCAAGTCACGAAATCGTGATATCACGACTGTAAACAACTTACAAAGCAGGTAGAGTTCGAACCCATGGCAAATCGATCCTAGAACTGACAAACCTGTACAATTTGAGAATAACAGATAAGTATCCAAAGACATTAATAAATAATTCAAAGAGGTCTTTACAAAAGACAGCGGAGAGTTACTAGACGACACTGTTGTAAGACCAGATCAATAGGTGCAAGAAAGCCTCAGCACCGCATAAGTGATGAGACTACTAAGTGAGCTTGATGGAAGAAAAACAACAGAACCAAGTAACACATCTCCATGGGTGCTAAGAGAAGGAGCAGAACCACTGTCACCCACCAACAAAGGTATATAACCAACCTCTCCAATTAGGACAAGTGCCAGAAAATTTGGAAAAGGCATATATAGTCCCTACATATAAAAAGGAAGACAGACAAAAGACACTAAATTACAAACCAGTATTTCCAACATGCATATTGTCAAAAGTTGAAAAAAATAATAAGGAAAAGGTTACTGAAGCACTTGGAGAAAAGAATCTTTACAGAAAACTAGCATGGATTTAGGGATGGAAAATCCTGTTGGGGTTCCATGACAGTCATAGATATAAAACAATAAAGACAGGGCTGGGTGGAATGCATCTACTAGGACTGAAGGAGAAAGCAACTGAAGCAATACCACACTAGAAATTAGAGGAACAGGTAAAGTTAAAAGGCTGAGTGCTCCGGAAGATCAAGGAGTACCTGAATGACAGAAAACATAGCAAGGGATGAAACATCAGTATATGAGTAACGAGTGAGGTTCTGCAAGGATCAGTACTAGGACCATTACTGTTCCTAATATACATGAATAACCTACCAAACGGAACTGATTCCTGTGTGCCATTAATGAGAAGAATAAGAAGAGGAGAGAACAGCAATAAACTCCAAGGAGACCTCCACGGACTACAGATGTATTCAAAGAAATTGCTTCTCGAGTTCAACCCGAACAAATGGAAGTTAATACAAAATGGATAAGATGAGGTCAGACCGAACACAATAACTTGGGTGTAGAGAAGCTGCAAATATCAGTGAGTGACAAAGACTTGGGAGTGAATATAATGCGTAGCATGCTGCCAAAAATAAACATAGATGTCAGCAGCGTATGCAAGATTAGCAAACCTCAGAATAACATTCGGGAACGCGATTAAAGAATCCTTTGAAATCGTATATACAACGTATGTTAGGCCAGTCAATAAGTATGCGGCCCACACCTAGTCAAGCATGTGAAGACGCTCGAAAAGGTCTAAAGGTTCACAAGACCAAGTTAGTGCCAGACTTAACAGGAATGCAGATGAGGAGAGACTGAGGGAACTGAACCCGACGACCTTGGCAGAGAGAAGGGCAAAAGGGACATATTTATTAAATAAAAATCCTAATTAAAATTGATAGAGCAGATATGCATGAGGTAGAGGGGCCTAGGCTTACAGGATACAAGGATATCATTCTCGGATCGCGAAATACATTAGTCTTTTTAAATATGTGTCTGATTTTTTCTCCCCCCCCCTAGGTTTTCGTTGATACTCTGAGAATGATTCATCCAACAGAAAATGCAGAGTAACTTGGAAAAGGTTCTTGCAACAATTGTCATGTGCAGGTTCCCTCTGGTGTGATAAGTTGAGAGAGCCTCTTCTGAGTCTACCTGGACCTGGAGTCTACCTGGACCTGGAGTCTACTTGGACCTGGAGTCGACCTGGAGGGCATTCCGGGGATCAACTCCCCCGCGGCCTGGTCCATGACCAGGCCTCCTAGTGGATCAGGGTCTGACCAAAGAGGCTGTTACTGCTTGCCGCACGAAGTCCAACGTACGAACCACAGCCCGGCTGATCTGGCACTGACTTTAGGTATCTGTCCAGCTCCCTCTTGAAGACAACCAGAGGTCTACTGGTAATTCCTCTTATGGCTGGTGGGAGGCTGTTGAACAGTCTTGGGCCCCGGACACTTATTGTGTTTTCTCTTAGTGTACCAGTGGCGCCCCTACTTTTCACTGGGGGTACGTTGCACCGTCTGCCAAGTCTTTTGCTTTTGTAGGGAGTGATTTCTGTGTGCAGGTTAGGGATCAGTCCCTCCAGAATCTTCCAGGTGTAGATTATGATATATCTCTCTCGCCTGCGCTCCAGTGAGTTCAAGTCAAGTGTTTCCAGGCGTTCCCAATAGTTAAGGTGTTTGATGGAACTTATACGTGCCATAAAGGTTCTCTGTACATTCTCTAGATCTGCAATTCAACCTGCCTTCAATGGGGATGTTAATGTACAGCAGTATTCCAGCCTAGAGAAAACAAGTGATTTAAAAAGGATCATCATTGACTTGGCATCTCTTGTTTTGAATGTTCTCATTATCCATCCTATCAGTTTCCTCGCAGATGTGATAGTGGCATTGTTGTGGTCCTTGAAGGTGAGATCTTCGGACATTACCACTCCTAGGTCCTTCACATTGATTTTCCGCTCTATTGTGTGATTAGAGTTTGTAGTATACTCAGTCTAGCTATTATCTCCTCCAGTTTTCCATAACGGAGTGGCTTCAGACTTTTAACACTGGTGTATCCTCTTTCTGGTTAGGATCAGTACTGAAGTGTGTAGGTACCAATCTACAAAATGGTATAGTATTTTTTCCTATGAACTAACTTTAGTATACCTCTTCTAAACTACTTCAATTTTTAAAAGCTAATGTATCTTATGAAAAGGATATTCTCAATATAATTAAGCTTTGTCAATGTAAGTTTGCCAGTTTCTTAAAATGGTTAACAGAATTAAATTGGTTGAATTCCGAACAATAAATATAAAATGCCTCTTGTGATCGGCTTCAAACTTTCATCGGAATCTTTAGGAGTATTTAGATATTAAAAATTTATTCGGATTCTTAACTAATTCTAGTGTCTTACCAGTTACTTGATGTGTTAATATTTGTGGTGTATGTTTTAATCATACTAGTAGTTTATGGCAATTAATTTTTTGTCAAATGAAACTTTATATTAGTTTTTAGGCTGTGTAAATTTTAATAAATACGTAATATGATTTACGTACAATAACTGAAGAACGCCTCTTTTGATTACTTTTAAACTCTGCACACTGGTGTATTTTAATAAGATATTTTTTTATACTGATTTTGAATTGTATATGTGCCAATTTGCCGATTTTACTGAAGTGTAAAAATTTAAATACTGGTTTTCATGCAATAATTTGTGAATGCCTGATCTGATCGCATTCAAACTTTCAATGCTGATGTATGTGCCTTGAGGAAGCCTTGGATTGTTATTGGTGTGTTATTGCCATTTTCCAAAAATTTACTGTAACCCCTCAGCTGTCTTGTCTAATAGCTATAGGACTTATGCAAATTATAGTTTCTTAATAAATAATATTTTTCCTCTTATAAGACTATAGCGAATATATAACCGACTATAATTGAGAAAAGAAAACTGCGAATTATTTTTGTGGTTGTTTAAGTTTCATGGGTTTAATGAGCCCTTAATATCATTTTTTTGTAATGCTTTATTGCAGGGCCGGCACATATATACTCAGGCACAATGGTCTTTCTTTCCTCCAAGGATCATATTTATAATTTCAGAACATCTCATCCGATTAATTTTCAACGCAGGTGAAATATAACTAGGAAAAGGTTCATGGAAATATTGGCATGTGCTTAGGCTATCTGGTCAATTTTATAAGACCTGTTCCGATTTTGGTTTCCATGTGATGACTTGAGGAAGCATCTTCGTATCATCTTCAACCTTTCAACACTGGTGTACGCTACTGTGTTACTGGAGTGTTACTGGAGTGTTACTGGAGTGTGTAGGTGCTAATTTACCAATTCTATTTCTAAAGTGGTAAGATATTTTTTTACGTGAAATAACTTAGAGTATCCCTCTTCTGAACAGTGTCAGTCTTGAACTGTTGATAATAATAATAATAATAATAATAATAATAATAATAATAATAATAATAATAATAATAATAATAATAATAATAATAATAATTAATAATAATAATAATAATAATAATAATAATAATAATAATAACAATAATTAAAATAACACGAAATATGTTTTAAGTTATCAATTCGCCTAGTGATGAGAGTAATGTGAGGAGAAGCTACAAGAGTGGTACAAGTGCCCTGGATCAGCATGCATGACCTTGCCAGTGTTGGGAAGCCACCACTGGCTCACTCTCCACTATCACTCTTTCTTCTCCACCATAAACATTTTTAGAAGTTATAATCGTGAAAATTCGAAAGTTTCCATATGTTGGACGTTCCCTCTGTTTCCAAACGTGTCGGGCCGTTTTTCTTTTTAAATTTGTTTATTTGTGATGAAATTCACATTTTTATAGTTTACAAAATATAATTTAACTTAAAACAAAGTAAATGGATTTTTTTAAGTTAACAATGAGTGTTAAGAAATTGACGTTGTGAATAATGTAAGAGATTAATGTAATAACTTGGGGTAGGGCGCACTACCATACATTAATCTCTCGGAAAATTAAAAAAAAAAATCAAAGGGCATTATAATTTTTTAATTTCTACAAACAGCAAAGACTAATTTTATAATTATTTGATGATGATTACGAGGGTTCATCGTCCTCGTGACCTTGTCTCTGACCCGAGTCTCATACTGCTGGTGCTGGCGTTACAGCAAGGCAAATCAGAAACAATTTATAGGAACTTCTATATTTCTTCCTGAAGGCAGTTAGGGATCCGCTTGTAAGATGGAAAGACGATAAAACGCTTGAACCCTTTATATAAACCTTAATGAGGTTGCTTACTGAGAATATTGTCTTGCGTCTACACAAATAACCCACACACACGAGAGAGAGGAGCTTACGACGACGTTTCGGTCCAACTTAGACCATACCTATTTTCCAGCTACAGATTTTGATATATCTTTCTCGCCGGCTCCTGAAAGATTAGAGTTCAAGATATTTTTATTACGTTACTAACAGTTTAGATACATGTCCTTGTAGTATATTGATAAATCCATTGGATGGCGAAACGTCTACAAAATAAAGATACCCAGATATGGCACGTATGTCTAATTCATCAACGTGTCGGTATATTACTATCGGTGTGGAATACCAACTCGTATGTAAATAAGACACAAGTGTAATACTGTACTAGGATACTTACCGAGATGTTTTGCACACAGGAGTTTTGTCAACCCATCGCTTTCACAAAGCTCGTGTGCGCGAAACGTCTCAATAAATATCCTAATAAAACATGTTTCTTACTGTCATGTTATCGGTCTATCATACAAAGATTTTGTTGGACGAGCCGTAGGTCTACGGCTCGTCCAACAAAATCAACAGTAGACAGTATGACACAAACCAGAGTGCAGCACTTTATACTGATGTTTCGCGCACGTTATAAAGGTCAATATTGTTCTGTGTCATATTGTCCGTCGTGTCCACACGCATCAGTACTTTCTACCTTTCAACACTTTCGATGTTACTAATGTCCGTCTCCGGCTAAGAATGAGATACTGGAATGTAAACTGGAATATCTCACTGTATTTTAACGTATACTCGGTGGTTCTCCGCTGCACCAGTCTTTGATGCATATTTAATAAAACGTAAACTTTAGCAGCAAAACTGTATTCTCACACTTTGTATCATCATGTACTGGATTATGAAAAAATAATCTAGGAATAAATCTTTCACAAATATTTAGGAAATCTTAAAATATTTTATCACTAATTAAGGTACCAAAAGTCCTAATCTAGTATCCCAGCTTTCTTATTCCTTATAATTCATAACCATTGTGATTTGCTTTCGAACCTTTAGATTCATCCTTTGTCTATCAAATAATGGATTGGATACTTCATAAAATTACCCAGTGAATTAAAGAACCACCAGGATCATTATACAGAATCTTGAACAGCAGACTAATTACATTTGCTACCACCACTAAATACATACATACTGCATTTTTTGCTCATGTAATATACATGCATGCAAGTACCTGTATATTAAACTGTATTCTTTTTTTTATATTTTACACCGTTGAATGTACAGGCTAAACATGTTATGATACCTCAACTCATTTTAAAACCCAGCCGTATCTTAGGTGTAATATCACCCCCCAGGATACCAGCCAAAACAATCGACTAACACTTAGGTACCTATTAACTGCTGGGTAAATAGGGGACAATATGTGAAGTAGAATTACTTTTAAGATTCGGTCCGGGTACCTTCGATTCTGTGTGCAGAGCCTTACCACTGAGCTACAGGCCCTAGTACATTCTACATCACACTTTTGCCCTCGCATCACCCCTACAGTAGGCGCATCTCTAATGCCTAAGTAATAATAACTCCAACTCGAAGGGTTCAGCTGTCGTATCTACTGAACCCGTAGCTGAATACTTGTCCTACTGAGGTTCTCTCACTTCAGGCTGAGACATTATATTAGCTGATGTACGCAACCCACCTAGTGTGGTGGAATGTGAGAGAAACCATAGATTTTGTTTCCACAAAGTAACTGGCATATAATAATCTATACTTTGTTTCTTACGAGTTATCCAACGTCATTTTCCTGTAAACGCATAAATACTAATTTCTGCACTAAGTAACCTTAGGGGCGAGTTAATTGACAACGCCGCTCATCCTGTGAGTGAACACACTGCTATAAAAGATATCAACTCACATAGTTAATTATAATATTAATGGTATACAGTACCGAAAAGCAGCTATATATATACGGGGTATACGAACAAAATAATGTAGTATGGGACTCATTCTCCGAACAATTTAAAAAGAATTGTCGTTCTTAGATTATAATAAACTATCAGCTGTTCTGTTCCACATGTAGAGTAAAACCAAAGCTATTGACATCTTTTGAAATTTTCCTTGTAATCTGCTGGAATGTTTCTCCAACCTGTATGTAGTCTAGGAGACTGAAACATATAACGATGTTTAGGTCCGATTTGGAGCATTAACTTGATAATGGTCTACGTCACACCGGAAACACTCTCATAAGTTTGTCTCCTAAGTGCGGGTTATTTGTGTATTGTTCCACACACAGTATTGTAACTTTTTATTCTTTCCGTAGACTATATTTTCTTGTTCAATTTGTGTCAGTTCATCAGCTCTTTCATTGGTTGCGGGTTAACATAAGATGGTGTCCACACAAAACTTATTGATACTTCGTCATTTTCTAACATTTGAGTTGAAAGCCAATATGGCTGACACTTGAACTACAAAAAAAAAAAGTCACTTGAATCAGAAAAAGAAAATAAGAGTCGTTTTTTAACAACCGCATTAGCCAATTTAAGGGTAACCAATTCAGTAAGTGTTGAATAAACATTCTTTATTTCAGCATTGTACAAGGATGGGTGACATTTAGGTGTGCATGCAGAAAGCCCCTTAGTATTCCGAGCATACTATGGATATACTGTCACTATGTTGACTCTCCATGAGTAAAAAGTTTGGGAAGAAAGCTTGCAACTACCAATGTAGATTATCTCAGCTTAGCGTGGTGGTGGTGGTGGTGGTGGTAGTGGTGGTGGTACTAACATACCGAGAGTGACCTGCAGGACTTATAGTTGCCAGGGAGAGGAAGGAGTGGGTGGAGGGGAAGGGGGTGATAGGAACTCGCTGCAGCAAACACCGACAACCGGTCTTGAGTGCAGATATTGCGTGCAGCCCTTTTCCCTCCCCTCCCCCTCTTCTAACTTTTCCCTTCTCTCATCTTCTTCACCTTCTTCTAACTCATCCCTCATCTTCTCCCCCTCCTTGTAACTCTTCACTCATCTTCTCCCCTTCTAACTCTTCCTTTCCCACTTTCTCCTCTCTCTCAGCCACCGAGACACTCCTGTGAGCAGATCCTGCTGCCAATTAATAACAAATAAAGCCATAATACCATAATATTAAAAGCTACTAGGTGTTTTTCATGAAGTAAATGAGGTAAGTGGAGAGTAGTTGTGGAGAAAATTTCTCCAGGAGGGGGGTATAGGCCCCCCTTCAGCCCTATCAGCCCTTTTCAGAACTGAGGGGCCCAGCCCTCTCATAAAGGGCAGATGGCGTCTTACTGGTTTCCTGATCAACAGTTTAATAATTACCACATGTTTGTACTCTGGAACGTCACAGAGGTCGTATCTTGGTCACGTATGCAAAGCCTCTTGAGATTAGTGGTAGTGTATATGAGTGACAGACAATTGAGAAAAATGACTCTCTTTGCCGTAGCAGGAAAAGTACAGAAAACTCCTGTTTCACTTTATACACGTGTGGAAAAATCATGAACTCTCAGTGATCGAAATATTTAAAGAAAACAAGCATTTGAGTTGCAAACTGTTGCAGTGTTAAGCAAGTTGGGAAATGGTGCTTAGGTCAGCGATACAGGGCAAGCTGGGCCAGCGGAGGAGCGGGCATCAGATTGCATTTTAATCCTCGTAGAGAAAACATTCACGCCGGGATAATTAATAAAAACAATCTTCTGTGCGCTTATGTGCTAAAAAGGACAATCCAAATTAGCGGTATATTACAGAAAAGTGTATGCAGCTTCTTGTAGTGACTACTGTAACAGACAAATATTGAAGAACAATTATGAGTGTAACACCACCAGATAAGGATGTGTGATATTCCTCAGCAATCTTCAAGCAAGACAGCATTATCCGGGTGTTAATTAAGGGTCCGATACAAATACTCAGGTAAGTCTGCTCAGACATGAAGTTCTAGTGACTGTGCAGTGATTTATGTTCTAGGCAAATTTATCTTACACCCGGTGAATGGAGGGCTTTTTAGCCCAACCCAGTGAGTACCAGTTTCAGTATTCATTTACTGAATGAAAAATACTATTTGCTCCTCTGGGGCAAGAGTAGACGACTTCTCTATAACGACTTTGGGGACGGCTGCGAAGACGTGGATTCGTCAATAAGCCAAGTAGCTTAATACAGTCCATTTATATTCTTATTTTACTCCAATTTCCCTACAGTAGTCGAGGGCTTGGTGCCTGGGACTCAGGTGGTCAACACGTGGACTCTGAAGAGGTTATTTATTGGGGTCAAGGATGAGACAGGAAGTTTTCTAAGGCCGAAAATATGGACAAAGTTTTTATTTAGGTTTTTACAAATTTTAAATTCATTCGATGGTCGTAAGGGCACACAGGTGTTAGGAACACAAACATATAGTACATCATGTAGATTTAATCCAAAGTACCTGAATCAAGTCAATGTGACTTTGTTCCACTGGTGTTCTTAAGGAACATAGTCCAGGAGGCCCATGTTAGGCAGATCCCATACACACTCAACCATTTCCACTCATACAACACAACTTTGCAGTTTATTTCTCTAATATAGGAACCAGCAGATTTGCTATTCATTCAGTTAAACTAGTAAAGTAAATACGTTTATTGAGAAAGAAACTCATTAGAGAATAAGAGGTATAAAATACGGACAAACTGAACACACAAAGCAGACTGGACACTTTATAAACAACGTTCCGCTTGGAAACTAAATTTTTTCAAGTTTACTGTTAATACGCGGATAAGCAGTAAACTCAGGACTGTTTTCCAAGTTACTGGAAGAACAGTGAGACCAGAAGACATTAGTATCAACTCTAATCAGCAACAAAAGACACATCATATGAATAAGGAGATAAAAGGAATTTTCAGGTGGCCGAACGCCTCTTGTTCAGTAAACTCCATGTTTTGGCCTTTATAGTTATTCACACACTCCAGTCAACTGCACCTCACGTTTCCCATGGTCTGGAGTTTTATGACTCTCTGATCGCGGGTTCTATCCCCACCCGTGGTATGGTTTGTTTGCAATCGTGTCATTAGACTTGAAAAAACTTAAGTCTCCAAGTGAAAAGTTGTTCATTCTGCAATTGCGTTTTTGATTTGCAAGATGCTGCAAACCTTGCTATAGGTACCTTTGATAGTTCAGTTTATAGTGACATCTCAATCATGTGAATGTTAAGTGTTTGGATAGTCACTAAAACACTGTATCTTAGCATGATAACAATCAAAACTTTAAAGATACATAAAAACAAATTTTACATATTTTTTTATTTTGCCGCTGAAGCAGCTAGTTTAATATGTACACCACTTCCATGCTGTGAACAGTAGCACAAGAACACATGGATGCACAAAAGCTCTATGAACTAGGCCTCAAAATGATTAATGAGATATACATTTACAGTTTAATTTCAAATGTTATACGTAAATTTAGGTTACATGTTTAAAATACTTGGCATCTTATTTTCATTATTAGATACCTTGATATATCACATAGGTTATTATACAGACTATCTCTAAATTCCTCAATAAATAGTCAATCAAGTACATACTGTTCAAGAAAGTGACTAAAAGGCTGACCACACACTTTGAATTTAATTTGATCGTCTGTGTATTTGCCAAACTTATAACATCAGTCAGTGTGTTTATATTGCAAGTTAATCAGTAACTGTGTTTATCCACATTCATGTTATCATAGTAAGTTACAGATCTATTCAGACTTCTAACTGTATTTCTATGACATTACGATTCATTATTTCTCTCCTAATATTATTTCTAACGTTTGACACAGACATACCAAAGTCATATTTAAATTTTCTTTCAAGGTAGGTAAGATAGTTTATCACGTAGGAGTAATTCAGTGTGTGATAAAACCCATAAGAATTGTACATTAATTCCTTTCTGAATTTTAATATCTATACCTGGTTTCTCCAATGTGTATGTTGTAGAGTCATATCAATCAAGTACTTTCAGTAATTGCAAAGAATCAGTAATGATCAAGGAGTCGAGTTCTTTGTCATAAGTTAACTTCAGTGTCATCAGGATGACAAACAATCGAGTTTGAAATGCATTACTCCAATTAGTACTTCCTATCTAGAGAGGCGGCAACAAGAGCAAATGCAGCCCTGTCTGTGGACCTTTGTTTAGATCCATCAGTGCATATAATTTGTGATATCTTTCTATCAACAGTTAAGCGAAAAAAATACTTTTGGCCAGTTGCCTTTGAAATTGAATTAAGAAAGGACTAATAGTGTTGGGCTTCTTGGAAGATGTTCAACTTAACATACGTAATATTAATGAATACAGTTTCTATAGAGGGCTGAAATGCTCTGGAATACCAAGCTCTTTCCTCATGTTAAGAACTTTGGTGGTTTTACACCAGCTAACAATAATTCTGAGGACTTCGCTTTGCATGAGCTCCAAGGCCTGAAATCTAGAGACTGTATTCACATATACACTGCATCAACCAGAAAACAACTATGTGATGAGACTGCAATCTATGAAACAATATACCCAAACGTTATAATTATACACACTGGAGATACAATGTGATCGCTACAATCCTTTCTTGGCGCTACCACTCACAGAATGAGTATAGGGAGAACAATAGACTAACTGCTCAGGCGGCACATTAATTAATTAGACTTTAGAAGACAGCACCAAGGCTCGCCATCAAGCCGTGATGAGCGCATTGATAACCATTGTTTTAGTATTGGCTTTATAAATCATAGTTAATGAAGGATGCAAACACTCAACGGTATGCTGTTGTAAACACTTTAATAACCAGGTATGGGGGATGGGGTTTACTGTAGATCACAAAGCACAACTTGATGTTTAATGAACTTCAATTTCAGCTACGTTATGGGGAAATAAAAAAATGCGGGCACGAAGCAATATGGCCATGCTTAGAGCATAGAGAGAAAGGGAAACGTCAGGGTTCCAGAAAATGAGTTAGTCTGTGTTCAACAGTAAGATGACCAGTGACAGTAGTGAGCTGACCCGTGTTGAGTAATAAGTTAACCTGCATAAGAAGTGAGATGACCTTTCTCTAGTGAAGACCTGCTCCGTGGATTCTCTGTGTTAGAGCTACTAAAGTATTAAGGAGCAGCTGTACCTTCAGGTGAAGGCTGAGCTAGAGGAAGCTAGGAAGGAGATACAGCGTCTTAAAGAGAATAACAAGAAGATTTATCCCTAGAACAAGAAAGAGGATATCAGCGATTCTCTCTACAACGAGGAAAAATTGGTCTGCAAGAAAGAGTTAAAGCTGAAGACGAAGGGTGAAGAAACTGCTGTAACGATCAACAATTTCTTCTCTATATTGCCAGACACAACGAAAGCTATCAGTGGAGATGGGAAAGTTTTTGTGGTAGGTAACCATCAGATTAGATTTATGGACGGGACTTTCTGTAGTAGGGATAGGAAGAGCCAGAGGGTATGTTTTCCTGGGGCTTGGATGGAGTGTGTAGTTAGTAGATTAGGAAACATCATGCAGTTTTAGTGCAAACAAATGTAAGATTCTAATACTAGGGAAAGAAAACTATGGTATCTATAAACTAAATAATCAAACTGAATGTGAGAAATATTTAAGCCAAGACAACGGTGCATAAAAATTCGCTACAAAGTTAATAGAATTCTAGGTTTCACATGAAGAAGTATTTATAATAGAAGTCCTCAGGTTATACTTTGAATTTGTACATTTTTTGCTAAGGTTTTATTTAGATTATGCTGCTCAGTTCTGGCCTCCATATTACAGAATGAACATGAGCTGGAAAACACAGAGAAGGATAACAAAGTTGACGCTATTCATCAAGAAACTTTCCTTTACTACGATGGGCTGAAAACACCGAATTTGCATTTCCTGGGAAAAATGTTGAATTAGGGAAGATATGACTGAAGTTTATAAATGAATTGTGGGAACAGAGACATATATAATATATAAAATCAAGATATATATAGGAGACGTTTCGCCACTGGTGTTTTTTTTACAATCCTAATACAGAGACAGCTGAACAACCAGTATATAGTGCGGAGAAAGGTCAATTGCGACCCAAAAAAAAGGGTAGGTGATTTTATATGTTGAAGAGGAGAGGATCTAACAAATGATAAAATCAATCACCTCTTCCTGGACAAGAAGCCACCATATATAACCTTCCTGGACAGGAAGTCACTATATTATTTTCCTGCACAAAAAGCCACCATATTACCTTCCTGGACAAGAAGTCACTATATTACCTTCCCTGAACAACAAATTAACAGCCAACCACACAACAGCAGCACTAGGGAAGTAACAGTCAGCCTATAAACAGCACTAGACAATAGCACTAGACAGCTAAGAAACAGTCAGCCATACAAGAGCATCAGACAACAACAGTGCTTGGCAAATAAGTAATAGTCAGTCAGAGAATGGTAAAAAAAAAATCAGCACCGGACAGCTTCAAAACATTAGCACCAGACAGCTTCAATACTGGAGTGTAGCACATACACTGGTGCTCTGGCACCAGTTTGGCCAGAGCATTTTTTCTAGACTGTGTATGTGACGTCCAAGTAGTTGCTTGACTGTGCACGCGCAGCTCAGCCTGTGAGAGGAAGCAAATAAATGATTTCAGAGGTCACAGGTAATCATATCTCACTGGGTAAAGAGTAATATATCTTTGTATACTGCAGAACTGTCACTTCTTAGTCTTTTCACATGTAATAAAACATAAGTGTAGCAGCAGTACAATTATTACTGGAAGCTTTGCCAATCCAATATAGAGACTGTGGAAAAAAGAGAATATAGAGGCGAGATAAGGTCAAGTGTAGTGTGTGTGGATGGTCACAGCTTGGAGAGGGATGTCAAGAACTAACTCTGGTCACTTGATCAAAGTGTTTCGAAGGGGTAATATTAATTCAGCCAAGATCTCGGACAAGCTAAAAGTGGCAGTGTTCTGTACGATTGTATTGGACGTGACAATCAATGCTGACCCCTATACACCTTCAAATTTGTCAATCATTTTCTTTAATGACAGGACTGGCTACATCCCACTTCATGAGGTGTCCATGGGAATTTCGGTGTCTGACGCAGGTGTTGTGAAGGCTATCTCTACCTTCACACTTGTTCTCATTCAATCGTTGTTAAAGTTTCCTTGACGTTTCACTCACAAACTGTCACAACAGCCACCCGGAATGACATACACCTGCGGTGGACTTCTCAGTGGATTTTTGATGTTATTATACGATTTTCGATGTTAGTATACGATTTTCGATGTTAGTATACGATTTTTTGTTAGTATACGGAATAGTAGTTATATTCTATTTACACTTAGAAAGAACTGGAGATGTTACTATCAATACTGCCACATGGAGGCATGATGTGTCCCAGGTGAGTGATCCTTTGTGGCTGTGTTAATTATGTTTAAGACTCTCCTCCTGCGGTCGTTGATTAAATGGAAGGGGAAAATGAAGCCGGGTGACCACCTGAAGAATGAAGGAAGAATCTTCCTCGAGGAACTGTGGGCTGAAAATCTTATAAGCTCTCAGTAAGAAGCCGATAACCACACCTCTCTGTACTGGACTGACTAACGTTCCAGCGATTGAAACGTTTCCATAATAAATGACTGAGTACTGTATCCGTGTCTTATTTACATACTTATCGGTATATGATACCATCTTTGACCAGTCTTACCACAGCACTAGATGCTACATTCAGTTAATGCAAAATCTGCAGACCATCTCCAGACATCAAATATCGTATATTGAGCAATTAAATCATTTGTCATATCCAGTAGGATACTGAAATACACCAAATATTTTTGGAAAATCTAAATTGTGGATTAGTTGTGAACTGCTCCAGCCACGGTAATATGACTTATTCTATAACAACAACAATATTCTTGTTACTGGCGCTTCTAATTAATAAAATTAAGTACCCTAATGGCCTTACCGAGTATATTAATATACTGCTAATTTTATTTTGGATCTATGCAAATTATCAGTTTCACAATAGGAGTTACATATATCTAAGTTGTTGATCTTTGTTTTGTTTATTGTTTAAGTCATGTTAATTTGTGATAATTTACGAATTTTCGGACTATTTCCTGCTTACCAGTAAAATTAAATAAAATGCAGACTATAAATCCATTATTTTAAGAGTCAAAATATATAATATTAGTGTTGAGCTGATAAACGACAACTCGTCCTCTTAAAGACTGGCCAACGTTCATCTCTTGTATGTCGTTTTAAGAACATTTTACATATTTAGGTAAGGTTACTGTCATCATCTAGCAAAAATTAACAAAGTGCATTTTACCAGAACGCCAATATATATATAATAATGTACTGAAGTGCGAAGAAAAACAAGAGACCCACTAAGCGGACTGCACAACACACTGTCAAATAATCAAGCTTTCATTACTGTGTCAACGTTGCACATCCGACGTTTTAAACCAACTGTGAAATAGTGACGTTGCTTAGGAGGGATGTGCTATATATGAACACTGGAGAGGAGCTAGTCCATCCTCCTAAACAACGCCAATACGTATATCACTTTCAGTAAGAACGTTAAATGTGTGACTAAGACACTGGAATGAAAACGTGATTATCTGACGTGATTTAAACGAGTGCCTGGTGGGTCTCTGTTTTCAGTTCACACTTCAAATGGAGTTATGGTATGTTACGACATATACCTTTGATATACCTTTCAAGAGTTTCGAGAGTTTCTCTACTCTCTGAGCACGGCCATGGACCAGGCTCGTCTGGTGCTTGCCTGGTCAACCAGGCTGTTGATGCTGGAGGTCCGCTGCCCCACATATCCGTCACAGCCTGGTTGATCTGACACCTGGTGAAGATACTTGTCCAGTTTCCTCTTGAAGGCTTCTACACTTCTGGTAAGATATTAAATAGTCTGGGACCCCGGATGTTGATACAGTGCTCCCTTATTGTCCCCACCGCACCCCTGCTCCTCACTGGGTTTATTTTACACTTTCTCCCATATCTCTCACTCCAGTATGTTGTTATGGCAGTGTGCAGATTTGGGACCAGGCCCTCAAGTACTTTCCAGGTATATATTATAATGTATCTCTCTCTCCTCCGCTCCAATGAGTACATGTTCAAGACTTGAAGGCGTTCAGAATAATTTAGATGCTTCACTGGCTCAATGTGAGCCGTAAACGATCTCTGTATTTGTTCCAGCTCTGATACTTCACACACACACACACACACACAGAATTTTTGTTAAAATCGTATGTGATAAATCAGTGTTTAAAGGAGCACTATGGTAGGCCTACTGGGCCATAATCGGCAGATCCTACCCATTCCTTCCCAAATATTTGTCTAAGAAAATTTTAAAGCTACCCGAAGCAGAATCTAGAACAATTTTTCCCCTGAGGTTAGAAACTGACAGTTTTAGTCTAGAGGGTATCTAGAGCGAACTATAACCTAGGAAGTTCCACCCCGCTATCCTATCTACGCCCAAGCATGCACTGTCCGGCCACTCCCCCAACGCCCTGTACTGAGTACTGTTTGCTGTCCAAAGTCACAGTGACACACTGAGTGACACTGACACATAGTGACGCTGAGCTAAATGTTCAGGCTGACACTGACAATCAAGAGTAACAGTGACACAACAGTGTGACACACAGTTCAGAGTGACACTCAGAGTGACACATAGTTCCAGAGTGACAGTGCAG
The DNA here is from genome assembly GCA_009830355.1 of Cherax destructor. Taxonomy (NCBI): domain Eukaryota; kingdom Metazoa; phylum Arthropoda; class Malacostraca; order Decapoda; family Parastacidae; genus Cherax; species Cherax destructor. Next base: position 321,366 of record WNWK01000695.1, read on the forward strand.
ACTATAACTGGCACAGAGTGCAGGATAGCACTAAGGCCAAGCTATCATGACATGTAATTATCCAGCGTAGCAACTGCTGCCTAGAAACACAGAGCAAGCAGTAATAAATCCGCTTTGATCTGCCACCACAACCTGTGTCGTAATAGCCAAGCGGTCTTTAGTAAATATGCTTGTCGTTAGGTTAATAATTAAATAACTGTTCTCAAGTGAGTCCCAGTGTCAATCTCTAATGCTTCTAGTAAACCTGGGAATACTATTTTTTTAATTTTAAGAAATGTTCTTATCTGCACGGGAAATACTTGTGGTGCAGCGCTTGGACATTCATTATGGAAACGTTTCGCTCCAAGAAATTTATTTTATTTACATATTTTTTTTTATCTCTGTTGATCTAGAAAGCAAATCAGTTTTCTAGAATTTAACATTTCACATGACCTGCCTGGTATGAACCAGTAGGCCTGCTACAGTATGTCTTCTTTTGTTTAGTTTTATGTTCTCTGTCACAGATGGACAGAGCGGTCAGCTCAGTCCCTTGGTTACAATTTTTAGCAGTTCGGAGCAACCTAGAATTATTCTTATAGTTCTGACATGATATTTTAGGATGTTTCAACTTCTTCGCGACCTGGCTTGTCACATTTCAAGAGCGTCGATTGAACGAAGGTCATTGAGGTTTCATTTCGTCTGTACACCATTATAAACATACTTAAATCCTAAAATTGGGATTAAAGGAAAGCCTCAGTGTATGTATACGCACCGAAAGATACACATTTCTCAGTATATATACACCTCAAAGTGCAAATACACTGAAGTAGTGAATACCTTCTGAAGGTATCAGTAATCTCTAATATAAGAATATGCTATAACTAGTGTTGACCCTGAAGTCAAACCTCGAAGAAATAAATATACCTCAAAGTCCTACAGTTTTAATCGACGAATGCACTTCCAAATAACAAACAATATAAAAAACTACTCTACCCTCAGAGGATGAACAAAAAGATGTGTCCTATTCGACAGGTTTGTCATAAATATGGGTGACTTTCCTCAGAAGACCTCTCCACTAGTGTAACTAAGGCACACACTAGTCATAACTTGGACAAATGCCAATATGTAAGAAAAACTCCAGTTCCTACTGGAGGCATTTAAGTGTTGGGTAATAAAGTCGACACACCGCGGTATATACAATAATATGAATAACAAAAATGGAGAAATTATCCTTCAGTCGCTCACACAAAATTTAACCTGTTATGAGCCAATATAGGAAGAATAATTTAGGTACCTTTATTATATAATGTATATATTTATATACACATGTGATATGCCATATTTTATATTAGTTGCTTTTGCGTATGAAAGCTGATATATTAATTGTCAGGTATTAAATATATCTATTACACTTATTTATATGTTCAACGTATATATGTTGTGATTTAAGCCACGTACGAAGGTTATATTTTTTAAAGCGTGCCAGGGAAGATGCTTAACAACAAAGACCATATTATAGCCTCTTGACACTTAATACTGAAAGAGGAGGGGGGAGTAATGCAAGTTATGCCTGGCTGACTCCCATCTCAGATTTCCCGAGTTAGCACTGGCTGACCAAGTAGCATTCTCGTGAAATAATGAGTGTACTTGGCTACTGGAGTCTCCCAGCTCAGGATGACAGATTCCATTACCCTATAAAAAAAAAGTTCAACCTGCTTGATGGAATATGGCAGATAAACAGCTGCCCATCACGTAACTATCATACAGTGTAGTAGCAGCACACTGCTGATGTACCCTATTATGTTTAATTATAAAAACACAAGAGATACGTACCATACGATAACAGTGATGATATTTTCTTTGGCAGGAGAAATATGGGATTTGTTCCTGGACTGGGTCTTAGTCATATGATCACTCAGTGGAGTCTACCTGGAGGGTGTTTCGGGGGTCAACGCCCCCGACCCGATCCTTGACCAGGTCTCCTGGTGGATTAGGGCCTGATAAACCAGGTCGTAAAATACTAAATGTTTTTTTCATTGCTGTGCAATCAGAGAAAGGCATCCCTGTATCCTCTAAGCCCCAGCAACCTCTACCTCAGTGCATGCAAAAGAAACAGCGCAGAACATACCGTAATTTTCTACTGCAGTTAAAATGTTGAACATTTACAGCCAAACAGAAGATGCATTCACAACCTATCGCATGAAAACCAACATTTCACTTTGTTTAATACAAATGGCAATTTAGCACCTTTACAGCCCAAAACTAAGTCAAACCATCTACTAAGCAAAATACCCCAGCATTAAAGTTTAAAGCCGAGTCCAATATCCCAAAATACACCAACACTTTAAACTTGAATCCACTCAGAAGCTGAACTCTCAAGTCATCAGCAGTGAAGACTTTAAACCAACATGGAGAGGTATTTATAAATTATACCAGGAAAGCCATTATTTAAATTTTCCCAATTTCTTCAGCATAACTGACAAACTGGCATCTACACCAGCGTCTAAGGGTTTTAACCATCTAGAAGAGGCAGCCACCATTTACTGCAGAGAAACCCATTTTATAATAAAATCAGGAATAGTCCATATAAAATTGACCAGATAGTAACTGTACATGCTAATAGTCATATGAACCTATGCTTAACTACCGTACAAACAACGACGGAAACTTTGAAGCCAATCAGATGAGGTATTCTCCATTTATAAACGAAAACTTTGGAAGAAGAATTAAAACTTGAGACACCCACTTGACGATATCATTTCATGAATATCAAATTAAAAATCACATCATAGGATGAGATGGTAGTTTTCCACCCCATATATAAAAAATAAAGTAGCGCCATGAAGAACTACCCAGCAACACGAGAAGCTGTCACTCTAAGTCCTATTAAACAAGGTTTTACTGAAGTACTTTCTCTCACAGTGCTGTGACTGTGACTGTTATGGCTGCACAGGCTCAAGAAATCCGCCAAGAGAGGATGAATTCAAGGTCGTTGCTATAAATAAAGTGTTGCCCCCACCTCCGTTGGGAGAGGTGACCTCCGGGTAGGTGGTGTGCTTGAGGGAGTCCAGAGCTCCGGACAGACACAACACCCTGACACACAATACGTTGATCTTTTACTACGCATCTTTTACTCGCAAAATTTTTCCCGTGTTAGGTATACATATTTTTTCAAACAAGAAAAAGTATAAAAAATGTCTCAACGTCACAGCAATTTCTCTTAAAAGTACAGTTCAGAGAATGAATTTAAATAAAAAGTATGACAGTCTATATGTTTCTACGAAAAATAGTGCCAATTCTGTTATTTCTATTTATATTTTACCTAAATTTTCAAATATGTAAAAAACTAGTAAGAAATTTATAAAAAACATCGTGATATTTCAGAGTAATGTCTCGTAGTCAAGATACGACCCAAGAATAAAGTAACGTATCAGCGAAGATTACGAATCAAAATGAAAAATATAACTAAAAACAGTTATTCAAAGTAGATAAGTAGATCAATTTTCTCCTACCATCTACGGCAGCCTACTGTTTATAATCGTAGAATAAATATGCTGAAGGAGTGTTTGTTGGTGAAGGTCAGTTTGTGGAGAAGCGGATCAAGTAGGATAAGTTATGCTTGTACCCCACACACAGACACTGTCTGTTTCTCTGGTGCTCGAGGACACGCTTCTGGTCTTCCCTTTTCAACATCCTCACTCCCCTTCATAATATACAGAAACAATGCCAATCAAACCACACTAACAATATGGTAATTCAACATTTACTTTCCTCACTGAGTTGCTCATCAAGTTACACAGGGTTAGCTTTACCAACACCATCAGTGCTGCTGTCATCACAATGCTTGCGCACTTCCAGAAGTGCATCTTACAAAGTATATAAAAAACACCATCATATACTGCAAACATCTGACTTTTATCTTAATTTCCTGAAGGCTCTTCTTTCTGAATACTGTGTGTGCACTGAGACTGCAGCAGCTTGTGTGGTTACCAGTAGTGACTAACTTCATCACTCAACATGACACCACCACACTCAACATGACACCACCACACTCAACACTACACCCTACACAAGGTATTTTACAAGATACATAGGATACAATAACTTAACATCCGCATCACATACTCTCTTGGTTTACAAGAAATTTTTCCATTAATTATTTAGTAATGTGACAACAGCGCCTTCATGTTATAGAATGATCAACTTAAATCTTGAGGAAGGGAACTTCATGTTTTACGTACATTTTGCTCAAGAGCAGTCTGAACCAGGTCTGTTCCTGTATAATCTGTTTGGTAGATTATACAGACTGCAGCAACAGTACCAAGACTACTGAAATCCCTTTGTGAAAAATGATTGTTACTAAATCACTCTAACTAAATATAAAAATAACATCAGCCAATAAAATTTAACTTTTCCTCCAGTTCAGAAACCAAATTAGTTAAGCTAACTTTGATGAACTGATCATGAATCTGAGCTTGTTTAGTCTCTTATCACGATTTTCTTTTAATTTTATGGTTAACATTTTGGCTATTAAAGGTTGAAGAACCACATGATACATGTTACCTAACATCATAGATATTATATAATGCACAGATTTTAAGAGTGATGCATTCAGTGACAAAAAACTAACATTTTTTAAAGTATTTATATATGCTAGACATAAAGAGGTCAATCACATCATAAAGAGAAGCCTCGCCACAGCCCGTTGCCCCGCTCAACGGGAACCCCAAGTGCAGAGGTCTGATGGAAGTCAAAAGCGTCCTGATGGAGCCACTATGCTACCCTGGAAGGATGGTAAGCAGATTGCTTGGGACTACACCTGTGCTGCCACAATGGCAGACACCTACTTGCCATACTCCGTAGCCGAAAGGGTGGAGCTGCCAGTCACAGGGAGACCCAGAAGACTCGCAAATATGAAGACCTTCCCCCTTGCTATAACTTCATCCCAATAGGGTCGGAGACCCTTGGAGCATGGGGCAAGTGTGTTCTAAAGTTTCTCAAAGAGCTGGGTGAAAAACTCATCATAGAAACCAAGACCACAGGGCGACCAGCTTCCTCTTTCAGAGACTCAGTGTTGCGATCCAGAGGGGAAGTGCCTTCAGCATTCTGGGCACGCGGCTCACTGCCGGGGAGCTGGACGAAGTATTTGACATGTAGCTCTGATTTGTTATCTATGTTGTTTTACTCCCTACTGTATTCTTGTCAATGTATTTTGTCTTGAAATAAAGTTTATACACAATGAAAAGATGGGGTGGTACGGGAAGTGGAATATTCAAATGGCTTCAGAAAGAAATCTAAATATTCTTCCTTGAAGCCTTTTTATCCACTTCTCCGAGGCTATGGGACCCACAATTTACACCAGAGGTGGACCCCATCCTATATAATATAATATATATATATATATATATATATATATATATATATATATATATATATATATATATATATATATATATATATATATACATTTACATCACAGTTTTCAGCCTTTTTCGCTTGTGTTCAGTGTCGCTCTCCAGGACTAGTGTCCAGTAGTAAACGACCATCAAACTGATCGTCAGGATTCCCTGATATCTCTTCTCCTTGATAGCTATATCTTTGTAAAAACATTCACCGAGGGGTTTTGTTTCACAGAAGATATAGGAGCTGGAGCGAAACTGATTTCAAATTCGAATTCAAAGTCTTAAAATTACTTACAAACATGTTTTTAAACGTAAAATTGAAACCACTGTCAGCTAGTTACTCCTGCCACATCCTGTGCTGTATGCCATACCTTTAACAACTTTCCAAAGTTTTTCTAATGTCGCAGCCCAACCCACAGGCCTATATTATTGTTATTATTATTATTATTCTAATACACTTTCTGTCTCTCACTGAGGTAAAGTGACCCGAAAAAGAGGAAACACTTTCACCGTCATTCAGTCTTGTCAGAAGCGTGCAGACATCCTCATCCCTCCTTCACAACGCAGGCACTGTACTTCTCACCTCCAAGACTCAACTCTGGATGACCGGTTTCCCCTGAATCCCTTCATAAATATTATTACTATTATTATTATATTCAAAAGGAAGCGCCAAACCCATTTGGGTAATGTATCAGGCTTCCATTACCACAACAACCTGATTTAAAGACAGTTTAGGTCAGGCGACAATTTTAATAACAAAACTAAATTACTCCTTGTGATAAATGGTTTAAAAACCAACAAGTTGAAGATAGAGACACGTATGTTGCATAAGTGTCTCTATTTTCAATTTGTTGGTTTTCAAACCATTTATCACATCTGTCAGACACTGCAACATCATGGGAAATTGATACAAGGAATTCTTCAATACTTGTCCAACCTTTGGACGAAGACCTACTTACACTAGTGGATGGTACCACTGTGACCCCGCCTCCTTCTGCTTCCACTCACTTGTCTACAGTATATAAGCCACTTCTCCGGCCATATGTTGTAAATTCTACAAGAGTGATGGACTGAACACATCAATGCCAGGCTGAGGGACTGATTACCTCAAACTCATCTCCATACCCCTCTCTGCTTTGTATTGGACTGAAGAAGCCAGTGTGTGGCGAAACGTTTCCTTAATAAACATTCCCATATGCTGCATAAGTGTCTCTATCTAATATTACTCCTGATATTTTAATAACTGCATTAATCAATCAATCCATTAAACTGGCTTTATAGTGTTATAATAAATCTAAAGCTATGATATAGTGTAAAAATTTGGTGAAGTTTGGTTGAGGAGCAAAGCATTATGACCCTTGAGTGCTGAGTATCAGTGTGAACCATGGCTCCAGGTAGTCGCTCCTCTCAAGGTCGACAAGTTGCACTCACCATCAGCAAACTTACTACTCCCTTCCTTTGTACATAAACAAACGTCCCTCAGGACATAAACAGTTTCTTAATGCGACTAATGGCGAGGCAGAGACGCCATGAAACTGTACTTATCCAGTGACTTAATCAAATCTTAAGTACAAGATGATGTGAAATGTGGAACTACCTTGGGAATCATCACCCCCCAGAGCCTGTTCTGAGACCAGGCTTGTTGTTATTCAAGCAACTGATGCTCCTTGTACACAGTCCCACAGATCAGCTAATCAGGAACCGTTTCCAGGAACTCAAATTTTTTCTTGAAGGCAATTAGGTATCTGTTAGTAATTCGCTTTAAATTTAAAGGCATGGTGCTGAAAAGGATGGAACCTTTTAAGATTAAAAACTGTTCTTAACATACTTAATGCATGATTTTTATTGGGGGTATGTTTGATCTCTCTTCCCTGGCTCACGCTCTGGTAAGGGGCTAGTTATTATAGTACTCAGCTTGAGAATTAATTCCTGTTTTATGCAAAGTTTATAATAATCTGATACTGAATACTCGTTTAGGAAATGTATCCCTGTTAATATTGTTGGTCCTATCTATTAAATCTTGACACCAGTGCTCATGGACTACTGATAAGTGATCTTTTCGGTTGTGGTCTTAGGGATACTGCTTCGTCGCTTCTCAAGCCCATCTTTTTGGTGGGTCATATCAAGTGATAGTCAGTGATTCTGTATTTGAGCTGTCTTCCTTGTCTATGTGATCCTGTTATTCGACCGGTCTTGTTTACTGTATGTTAGTGGTTTAATCTTACTGTTGGATGATCCAAAAAAAGGTTGATTACCATTTTTTGTTGACGATACACGGGTTTACATCCTGGGTTTGAACGTGGAAGATGCAAAACTCTGTTTTAGTTCTCTTTTGTGTGATGTTCGGACATAGATGACAAACAGAAAACTGAAAGTGAGGGTAAGACAGATTTAAGTATCAGAGAATACAGATTGGAGATTTTGTTCCTTTGATTGTGGTACTGTCAGTTTGCAGCAAGTAAAATCGGTGAAGGACGTAGGTATTTACCTGGATTCTGAATTGTCATTTAGTGGGTTTACCGGAGTGTTCAGACAGAAAGTATCTTGATCTGCAGTGTATGTTGGTCCTTGCCTTTGCGTTTGTTTCCTTTCAAATTGTTTTTCTACAGTTGTTTATTAGTGAGCTTACCCAATTGTGTAAAAGTCTTCGGTTTGTACTGAATGGTTCAGCTAGTCTGGTATTGTCGCTCCTATCTGGAGTTTACACAAGTCTCTGTCTGTATGAGCTGCGCAGACTCCCGGTCAAAGCAGGAATTGGATTTAAACTCTGTTAATCAACATTTAAAACTAAGTTTAAAGAACTAAAGTATCTTGCTGATATTCTTGTACCTTTTACATCAGACTCAGCAATGTTATTTACGAACTGACCCTTTGAGACTGATTGAGCCTCATGCTGTTGGAGAAATCACTTGCAGAAAGAGCATTTTCTCATGTAGCTCCCAGACTCTACAACAGGTTACTAGTGTCTATTAAGAGTCAAGAATCCTCTTATACTTTCAATTATCAGTCGAGAGAACACTTTTCTAAACTTACGATCTTGATGATCGTACCGTCCCTCTTGAATATAAACTTTACCATTCTGTTTATTATAGTTATTGCATATAGGGTTTGACGTGCAAGCATTTCTGAATTTTTCGAAAGAACAAACGTTGAAGTATTATAAAATCCCAAATTATTATTATTATTGTTATTATTATTCTTAATATTATTATTATTATTATTGATATTATTAGTAACAGTATTAGTAGTATTTTAAAACAATTGCTATCATTATTATTAGAAATATGGTGAGCCTTACGGCAGCCTTCAGGGACCTTAATTAACAAAGGATCCTTTAGGAGATTATATACGACCGTATGTCGGAGTAATAATGAGAAGTATTCAGCACTGGCGTCCCTCGTAAAACAAAAAAAAATGTTGAGAACCTCAAAAAGATCCAATAGTCTACAACGTGACTAGTCCCAGAACTGAGTGGATAACACTAATCAGAGACTAAAGGAACCAGACCTGGGACAACTGAACGAAAATAAAACTGAGAATGCAGATTAATCACAGGGATGTTAGGAACTACTACCTCAGTTTATGATGCTAACGAAGCGGAATGAGTTAGATAAGAAAGTGGAGGGGAAGAATTCCATACCCAAATTAAAAAGTAGGTATTAGGAGAAAAAAAGTACTAATGTCAGTCAATATAGTTGAGGCGGGGCCAAAAGCTATGAGTCAACCCCGCAAACATAAAATGGTGGGTACACACATACCAAATATTATATCCTACTAACATAAATCCCTAAAACGGGTCCATCAATTTCTCCCGTCTGGGAACCAAATTAAGCTTGCCTAATATGGCTGCGGGGGAGAGAGAGAGAGAGAGAGAGAGTTAATATGTTCTTGTACCTTCTTACGTAATGTGTATGCGCGCATGCGCACATGCTTAATAACAAACTGATCCTATAAAACCTGAAGGTCAAGATCTTGATACAGCTTCTTAATTGTTTAACCATTTGACAGAGTTGGTTTCTAGTCTCTTGGGCTCTGTTATACATTATTAAGAATTCATGTATGGTGTCTGCTTCTTCCTTCCCTACCTAATTCCATTTACCTCTACACTATACTGACAAAGTAATTCCTAATGTTCCTATCAGTGTCTCTAAGCATTTTCATGTCTCCCTTGATCCCTCGCTTTTCTGGCATTATTCAAACGGCAAATCTTTGAACTTTCTCAAGCATCTTTAGGCAGTTAATTTGTTACTGGCTAGGAGGCGGTGCTGCGTACTCGAGGATTAGCCTGAGGTAAGTCATGTACAGCATCTTGAATAATTCCATGTCTAGGTTCACAAAGGAGGTTCTTATATTTACCAGCAGTACATTTGTCGCTGATGTTACCCTGCTGATGTACGCTTCAGGAGAGAGGTCAGGTGCAATGTTTAACCTTCCTTACCGCCGTTCTGAACCTGGCACTTGTAGTTGTTTACCTTCCAGGTGGCTCCTTGCAACCAGTGGGTGTAGTTGTTTACCTTCCAGGTGGCTCCCTGCATCCAGTGCCTGTAATTGTTTACCTTCCAGGTGGCTCCTTGCACCCAGTGGGTGTAGTTGTTTACCTTCCAGGTGGCTCTCTGCAACCAGTGGGTGTAGTTGTTTACCTTCCAGGTGGCTCCTTGCACCCAGTGGGTGTAGTTGTTTACCTTCCAGGTGGCTCTCTGCAACCAGTGCCTGTAGTTGTTTACCTTCCAGGTGGCTCCCTGCAACCAGTGCCTGTAGTTGTTTACCTTCCAGGTGGCTCCCTGCAACCAGTGACTGTAATTGTTTACCTTCCAGGTGGCTCCTTGCACCCAGTGGGTGTAGTTGTTTACCTTCCAGGTGGCTCTCTGCAACCAGTGCCTGTAGTTGTTTACCTTCCAGGTGGCTCCCTGCACCCAGTGCCTGTAATTGTTTACCTTCCAGGTGGCTCCTTGCACCCAGTGGGTGTAGTTGTTTACCTTTCAGGTGGCTCCCTGCACCCAGTGCCTGTAGTTGTTTACCTTCCAGGTGGCTCTCTGCACCCAGTGCCTGTAGTTGTTAACCTTCCAGGTGGCTCCTTGCACTAAGTGGGTGTAGTTGTTTACCTTCCAGGTGGCTCCCTGCACCCAGTGCCTGTAATTGTTTACCTTCCAGATGGCTCCTTGCACCCAGTGGGTGTAGTTGTTTACCTTCCAGGTGGCTCCCTGCAACCAGTGCCTGTAGTTGTTAACCTTCCAGGTGGCTCCCTGCAACCAGTGCCTGTAGTTGTTAACCTTCCAGGTGGCTCCTTGCACTAAGTGCGTGTAGTTGTTTACCACCCTAGTGGTTCCTTAATCTGGTACCTATAATAGCTTACCTCCCAGGTGTTAAGCTGTCATTTTTAAAATGATGTTTAACATGTGTGTCCACTTCTTATAGTTGACCAGCTATTTCCTACTCTCTCTCGTGTGTTCCCTGTTGCGCTGGCTACGTCCTTCCTCATTTTACAGAAAATGAACATGAGCTGCTACAATGTGATAATTATAATTATATTGTGGTTTGTTTCAGTGGATGTAGTTGACATCATCAATAGCAAGTCAAGTACACTGCCCAATAAACTCAACTCTCAAGGCAAAAATCATTCCACAAAAGTGTGGAGGCGATGGAGATGTGGGAATAAGAAAACTGGGAAGAGGGATAATTGCTCCCTGGCTTCGCGGTGGAAGGATTACAGGATGGGGGTGGTCAAGTGAGGGTGGGTGTGGTTGGTCCCACTTTCATCTTATCAATTTAACTCTCTATCCCACTGGTATTACTGATCTTCATCCATGTCTCTTCCTCCTTTCTCTTTCATGTGAAATTTTCAACCCCTCGTATCACTCCACATTCCTCACTTTTTATTTTTACCTCCCCCTATTCTCACCTCATTCTTCTTATTCGCCCCCCCTCCCCCTCTATTCTAGCTTACCTCCTTAAGTCCGACTTTCTCCTTAACCCCCCTCTTCCTCATCTCCCCCTCCTCCTCCTCCTCACCCTAACTCTGCCCCTACCTTTCTTCCACCTCCCTACCTTCACTCCTTATTATCCCATTCTGCCTCTACCCTGTACACACCCTTGTTTTCCATCTTCCGCCCGTCCACCTCCCACCTTCATTCTTCCTTCTTCCCCTCCCACCTTCACTCTTCCTTCTTCCCCTCCCACCTTCACTCTTCCTTCTTCCCCTCCCACCTTCACTCTTCCTTCTTCCCTCCCACCTTCACTCTTCCTTCTTCCCCTCCCACCTTCACTCTTCCTTCTTCCCCTCCCACCTTCACTCTTCCTTCTTCCCCTCCCACCTTCACTCTTCCTTCTTCCCCTCCCACCTTCACTCTTCCTTCTTCCCCCACCTTCCTTCTTCCCCTCCCACCTTCACTCTTCCTTCTTCTCCCACCTTCCATCTTCTCCTCCCACCTTCACTCTTCCTTCTTACCCTCCCACCTTCCTTCTTCCCCTCCCACCTTCACTCTTCCTTCCCCTCCCACCTTCCTTCTTCCCCTCCCACCTTAATGGCCCACGTGCGGTAGATAAGCCTTACAAACTAATTCTTAATCAAGATATTTCCAGAACACTAAATTATAATGAGCCCATGGCAGAGGTTTCTTTACAGGAAATTAAAACATTAATAAAGCTCATTAGTACTGCAACACAACGATGCACACAACTATTACAAACTAATTTTTTTACGATAAGAGAAACACTAAAGATGGAACATCATGAACTTGTTTTGTCGCAACAAATACGTAATCACACCTAAATAACGCTTAACAGATAATCGCAAATAAATAATATAAAATGAGCCTTAATCAAGTGACACACGAATAACTCAATCAACATGAGGAAGCAAACAACTTGGTGGAACAACACTACATTTCGCTGCCGATAACAAGCTTGTGGTAAGTACATAGCCTTGTTACTACATGATAAACTCATTAAGATCATGGACACGGTTATACAAGTATTAGTCTTCAGCTTTATATTTGTGGACGTTCTGTGCTCACCCATCTGCAAGTACAACTGTCTGTAATTCATCAGTGTAAGAGTCTGATGGTTATTTTATTTACAGTTTTAACCCCGGAGGGTTAACCCAGTGTAACCAAAAAAACATAACTATGGCTTATTTCAACTGGGGTACGTTGGTACTCTTCCCCAGTCGACTAACATCCAGGCATATATTTCTGTTAGGCGACCAGAGGCGTCAGGTGTTAAGAGACTTGCCCATGCATCTTTCCTCGCCCTGGATTGAACCCGGGTCCTTCGATTGAGTGGAACGCTCTACAGCTGAGCTACTAGAAAACACAATAATGAAGGCAAAGATCCAGGAACTCCTAAGTTACCTGAAGACAGTCCCGGGAATCATGGTCCTCCTCTGCCCGGTCCCAGACCAAGCTTTCCATTTGACAGCTGATCAGTAGGTGCTCTCAGCGCAGAGTGTAAGGTAAGAACAACAACCAGGTTAACCAGGAACTGTCTTCAGGAACTTATTAAACTTCCTCGTGAAGAGAGGAATTTTTTGGTAATTTCCCTTCTGGAGAGTAATGTCATAAAATACCGACGCCATGGAATGAGAAACATACGGTGTAATAAGATGCTTATTGTGCAGGAAAGGTATACAATACCGACAACATGAAAGTTAAGACACATGTGCAACATCTGGGTATCTTTATTGTAGACGTTTCGCCATTCAGTGGCTTTATCAATACAGATTCTAGGGCATAATTTGAAGACAGTAGAACTATATACAGAAGATGAGGTAATCAGTCTCTCAGCCATGGAGTTGGTGTGGATAATCTGTATTGATAAAGCCACAGGATGGCAAGACGTCTACAATAAAGATACCCAGATGTTGCACATGTGTCTTAACTTTCATTAAGATGCTTATTAACAAGAACCACTGGGTGGGTGAAGTTCTGTCAATAAAGAACCTCATTACAGTGCATTTGTATCGTTGTTTCCTGTTCCCCATTATGTTTGATGGGGGACGTTAAAAACTCTTGTACCTACTATAGTGATTACAGAGTTACCTTTTAGTGCAATTACTGAGCTCCACCTCTTTACCGACGTGGATGAAAGCAGGACAAAGTTATCACTTAAAGCACACTAACAAAACCAGCGGCTCATGATGCACTAACAAACACGAAGGATGACCTTCAGTAACATTTATGAGGAAGCGCTAAACACATGGGGATCATACAACGCTTGGGGAATGAGAGGCTATCAGGTTCCACTCAAGGAAGAGCAGCATAGCTCTAATTCTCTATATCAAGAGCTCTTTATCGAAGACAAGGGAATCAGAAGTCTGAAGAAATTCCTTCAATTTCCCTTACACTATTTACCAGCGATCCTCGAGTACACATCACCAGTGCTGAGCACGGAGTGCTGGTAACCATGTACATGTAGAAATTTCAAGTTATTAAACTTTATCTGAAATGATGTTATACATGTAAAGGCTTTGATAAATACTTTGATAACGAAAATAAGAGAGTAGCATTGTAGGAGGCCTAGCAGCCCACGCTAAGCTAGGCTGTCTGATAATGGTGTGTTCTCATTCAAGGAGCACTTCCTACCTGGTGATTACGTATCTACCATCTCCAGAGACACATCCAACCAATCAAGTCAGTGAAGACTCCTGTCATAAACGGTATTGTACAGTATTTACAATATGAGATAGTGAAGAACTAGATGATTCGTTACAATTGCTCCAGCGCTGCGTGTTTAGTGAAAGCTCTGTTAAGAAACATAGTAACCACATGTCTGTCACAGGGTGGTCGTGATCATTAACTCGTACCTTTGATATACCTTTGAAGAGTTTCGAGAGTTTCACTACTCTCGGAGCCCGGCCATGGGCCAGGTTCGTCTGGTGCTTGCCTGGTCAACCAGGCTGTTGCTGCTGGAGGCCAGCTGCCCCACATATCCATCACAGCCTGGTTGATCTGGCACCTGGTGAAGATAGCAGAAGCTAGACGGTGACTCCTATACCCCGGGACACCAGGCCAGTTATAAGTTATTTCATCAAATCCTGCCACATGCAGTGAACACTGAATCTGCTGTGAACCGAAAGATCATGTTTGTATATAATTTCGTCCGTCTGTGAAATGTTAAGGATTTCAAAGTGTTTCGATGTTTACTGTGACAGGAGGCAGGTCCCGGAGCATGGGAGTCACCGTCTAGCTTCGGCTAAGCGCCCATACTTATCTGCGATCTGGCCGAGTGGCCTAAATACTACGTACTTTGACGCAGTGTGTGTAGGTTCGAATCCTGCTGTGGACTGAGAGATAATGTTTGCAAATAATTTCGCCCGTTTGTGAATTAAGCATATAAACGGGGCAATATTGGCCACAATTATCTTTTTCTCACATCAAAGAAACTTTAATCATATTAGCGCATTAACCTCTGCAATATTCACTAGAATTATCATGAATGACATTCACTGAAGACAGCAACTCTCTAAGTTGATATAAACCAGATGTTGCAGTAAGTCAGACAATATGATGTTCAATGATAATTATATTTAGTTACCCCGCTATGGAAAGTTTTAATATAAAATAAACACATCAACAGATTATTAAAGACACTTAAACACACAAAAGAACGGAAGAGGAATGTATGTGATTGAAGAGTAACGGTAACGGGAGATCTCAAGTACAAAGATCACAACAGTATTAATGTATGTGATTTATGAGTAACGGTAACGGGAGTCTTAAGTACAAAGATCACAACAGTATTAATATATGTGATTTAAGAGTAACGGTAACGGGAGATCTCAAGTACAAAGATCACAACAGTGTTAATATATGTGATTTAAGAGTAACGGTAACGGGAGATCTCAAGTACAAAGATCACAACAGTGTTAATATATGTGATTTAAGAGTAACGGTAACGGGAGTCTTAAGTACAAAGATCACAACAGTATTAATATATGTGATTTAAGAGTAACGGTAACGGGAGATCTCAAGTACAAAGATCACAACAGTGTTAATATATGTGATTTAAGAGTAACGGTAACGGGAGATCTCAAGTACAAAGATCACAACAGTATTAATATATGTGATTTAAGAGTAACGGTAACGGGAGATCTCAAGTACAAAGATCACAACAGTGTTAATATATGTGATTTAAGAGTAACGGTAACGGGAGATCTCAAGTACAAAGATCACAACAGTATTAATATATGTGATTTAAGAGTAACGGTAACGGGAGATCTCAAGTACAAAGATCACAACAGTATTAATATATGTGAGTTAAGAGTAACGGTAACGGGAGATCTCAAGTACAAAGATCACAACAGTATTAATATATGTGATTTAAGAGTAACGGTAACGGGAGATCTCAAGTACAAAGATCACAACAGTATTAATATATGTGAGTTAAGAGTAACGGTAACGGGAGATCTCAAGTACAAAGATCACAACAGTATTAATATATGTGAGTTAAGAGTAACGGTAACGGGAGATCTCAAGTACAAAGATCACAACAGTATTAATATATGTGATTTAAGAGTAACGGTAACGGGAGTCTTAAGTACAAAGATCACAACAGTGTTAATATATGTGATTTAAGAGTAACGGTAACGGGAGATCTTAAGTACAAAGATCACAACAGTATTAATATATGTGATTTAAGAGTAACGGTAACGGGAGATCTTAAGTACAAAGATCACAACAGTGTTAATATATGTGATTTAAGAGTAACGGTAACAGGAATCTTAAGTACAAGGATCACAACAGTGTTACTATCACAACCACAACAAAATGATGGACTAGATAATAAGAGCCTTCAAAAATGTGATGCCAAGTGCAAGGCATTTTCTATAATAAAAATTGTTAATGTTTCATAAGAACGTCGTCTGAGTCTCGGGTGATCCTTGTAGTGTTACTGATTCACTAATTCTCTTCGACTTGTAAAATATCTTTGTAAATTTTCCAGCTAAGATATCTCACCTAACTTGAAATATATGTAGTGGCTCAGCAAGCATTTCAATCTGAGAGGGGCTTAAGCCAGGATTTCAATCTGAAAGGGGCTTAAGCCAGGATTTCAATCTGAGAGGGGCTTAAGCCAGGATTTCAACCTGGAAGAGGCTTAATCCAGGATTTTATACTGGGAGAGGCATAAAAATCATATCATGTTCACAAAATCATAGAAATCGTCTTTACAAACATCATGTTTGTAAAGATGTAATCACAAACAGTTTTCTATCCGAGAGAGAACAAGTGCTTCGAAATGTGACATTATTAGTGTTGCATCTAAGGTAGTTTCCAAAGTTCTCAAACGCCATCCTATAATTTACCTGGACTTGGCTTAGTTAGCTTTCTTGTGCTTTATAAGAGATAATATTTTATCTCTTCTCTACTATATAAAACTATCTAACTGTATATTTTATGTAGCACAAGTTTTGAGTTATTCTGGAATAGAATCAGTTGGAATTTCTGATCGTTAATCAACATGTTTACCGTAGCCCAGTAGAAGACTTTTGTTGATATTTGACTGTAGGTTTTCAGTGTCTTCTGCTGTTCATTTGATAAGGTTAGGCTTGGCAGTAGGTCAGGTTATGATCATTTGCTGGTGAAGGATATGTTTTGACGCCTCAGACGCTCGCTTGTGTTTGCACATATTGTTGTTTTTGGCTCAGACCTGAGCCACTTTTTCGTGGTTTGGAGAAAGAGGGCCAAGGCTTTATTTATATTTTGTTTTACATGTTATGTATGTTTTATGTTTTGTTTCATGTGTTCGATATTGAAAGAAGCGTTAAGTGTTGCGAATTCTTAACTAAAGTTTATGCTTGCGTTGTTATGTCTGAAGCAATGGCAGGCAAAATGTTTTGTCTATTGGGTATGACGGTAGACAGTTTTCACTAATGTCTGAACTGTTTTCTATGAAAGATGACAAGACGTTCTGGTTTTGTGTGTTTGTTCTGAGGATCATGATGAGAAAGGTTCAAGGACGCTGCCTTGCAGAAATGAGGGTTTTTTTTAACGCACACTGTGTACGTTTCTTGTTCTGTGTTAGATATTGGAATATCCATATCATTGTTCTACCTGTTATTATTTTTTAAAATCAATTAACGATATGTTTGTAACCGGTTTCGAGGGTACTACACCAACAGCCCAGCTGAGGCCTGGCTCCCTCAGTGACTGCCTACTCAACCAGGTTGTTGCTGCTTGTGGCGCATAGACCTACAAACCCATCACAAACTGGCTGATCAGGCACTTGTAGAACGCAGTGGTCCAATTTCCTCTTGAAAACGTCTACCTTTATTCCTGCAATATCTGTGATATCTTCTGATAGCACTCGGTCCCAATCTGGGCTTATATTATATACTGAAGGTATGGTCACTCACTGGGTGAATAAACCTCGCTTCTCAGGGACATCGAAATCACCAAATATCTCTTATGATTTTGTCACAGTGGTCGAGTAGCTACAGGAGACATGATTACCCACTTTTAAGGTCCTTTGTATACATACTCTCACGTAAACATATTCAGACTTTCGCATATGCGCACGTGTATATATACAGTACATATATATATGCATATGTACAAATATGTATGTTTGTACAAGCATACATATGCACACATACATACGCTCATGAGTACATATGCACACGTATGTGTACGTATATGCATACATAAATTATACAGTACATGCACACATACATACGCACTTCATACATATACAAGCATATATAAGTGCACACTTATGCGCACATGCATATACACAAGCATACATATGCATCTGAATACATACATATATACATACGTACTTAACAATTAGCAAACAGGCGAAATATTGATGGCTAAATTAAAACTTTATGACCACCCTCCACTAGTCGTTGTGCGTATAATGAGGGGCACGGGGGCTGGCGTTACGACATACGCAACTACTTTCCTTGGATCTCGCAGCCACAGAAATACATCAAAGTTTCGTTTATATTTGCACAAGCAGGAAACAAACCATAGTACGTCTTCAGCCTCTTAGCGTTCTCAGTGCACTCTGCCGTGAGTGCCGCTGTTGTATGTGGAGAAACTGGCTTAAGACCATATAGAAGAAACCCCAGCGTTCACAAGATGTATATATAGAGAGGTGTATTTCTCTCAGAGAAATACATCCAATATACGGATTAAAGTATTCTTGTCTGATGGTTAAAAAAGGTTACGTGCAGCCTTAATGAGACTAGTGTAGTCGACAGGCTTTAAACCCCTTTAACCAACCAATCAACCAGCCCAGCATTGTTTGTTAGTACAAGCTGCACATTTATATATATTATATTTTGGTTTATTTAAATTCAAATGATGGTGAACATCTAAATGAGCCTAGACACATGTGTACCATCATTGAGAATGAGAGTGTTCTGGTGTTATCACTCCATCACTATCGTCATAATGGAGTTCCCTGGTTGTGTGTAAGGGTGGCCACGTTGTGCACCCTCGATAACAAGCGTCTACTCACACACGCACACAATGACTCACAACCTGCTGTGCTCATCACCTGCTTTCTTTGGTAATACCAACACACTTATAGCAAATCGAGGACAAATTTCAAATACTCCTCAATGGAAAAAAATTGAGAAATAAAGTCTGGAACAGAATACAAAACGCAATCGAATCACTCAGTAGAGCGGCGTCTTAAGATGAACAGTTGGTATGATAGGCGGGGCAAATATTTTCGGTAAAAAGCAAGGGTGCAATAAATGCGATGAGAAATAACTCAATAAACGTATAGGTATTTCAACACTTTCCCTTCAAATATAAAGGAAACTTGAGACATTCCTGGTAACGTTCCAGCTCATTCTGGCGCGTATGTTAGACTCAGCTTCCAATAGTCTGACTGGTCGAGATATCCAGCAAGAGACCTGCTCTAAGACCGGGCCTCGGGTGTGATGTTTCCGCAACCATGACCAGGTCAAACCACCAAGTACACTAATAATGCCACCGCCACCTTCAGCACACAACATTCACTACCACATATCTATTTATATATTACATTTATAATAGTAAATTGTCCGGCTGGACCCCTGTCTCTCACTTGGGGAGGGGGAAGGTGTGCACGAGGTGACAGCCTGTAACTAACACGTGCTGAGGGTTTAACCACTCTATCAGCTTGTTTATAAGATGTTCACAATACTGAAAACTGTGTACAAGAAAAAAGGCCTGGTGGACGGGTGGAGGATAATGACCACTACACATAAAAGGACGAAAATAAATGTATAAACAAAAATATGCATAAATGTATTAAATGCGTGAGTATGGACAAAAAGTCAGAAAAATCGGTCAAAAAGTTCGGAGGCGGAACTAGGAGCTATGAATCGACCCTTGAAAGCACAATTAGGTAAGTACACAACAGCAGCAGAGTAAACACTACCGAGGACAACCTCGAACAACTAAGCTTCACATTAATATTTGTTAATATTTGTGATGAATGTGTCGTTACATGTATCAGCCTTCAAGAAATGCCCTCATACTGGTGACAGGTCTCATGTTCCAGGGAATCCACCCTCTCATCTGGATCCAACCTCATTAATTCCTATACCCCGGGCGATACATGACTCTTAAATGTTCAGGACGCAGGTAGTACGGGTAGTGGTACCTGCGTCCTGCTAGCAACAACACTCTGATTGATCAGGCCATCAAGTGGAAATGAGAATTTTGAAGTGTTTAGTCTCTTGATAAAACTTTGACCAGGTCTAGAGGGCGATGATCCCCGGATCAACAATATATAGATCACAGATAAATGGACTTATCTATTTTCCTGTTCCGAGAATAAGATCATAGCCTGATCAGTAAAATTATTGGTGCTAGCTGCATGCACAACCCGCCTTATTATAAACGTCTGTATAAAGTTCCTTCTTGAAGTTGAGTGATGGTTTTACTAATAATTAAAAGGAGAATGTTGAAAACTTTCAATACATTTCATGCTCATTCAGTTATCTCTTAGTGTATTTACTGCACCACTGATTTTTATTTGGGACATTTTGCACTCTTTATTGTTTCTCCCGCACTCGTAAGTTAGGTTCAGTGTGCAGATTTGGCACCCGGTCCCATCTTAAGACATATGGTGATTCCGGTCAGTGGCTAAACAACCGCTGGTCTACCCATACCAGGAATGTCTAGCTTAAGAGAAAAAAATAACGGATCACATTATTCTATGTTGATACACCTCATACTATAGATTCAAGAGAGTTTGTGTTAACATGTTGAAAATAAGAACACTTTTTATGAGGTTTCAGGAAAGCAGGAGTCTTCACTCACACAAGATTTGCATCACCTCTCTCTCTCTCTCTCTCTTTTCTGTCTGCATCACCACGAAAGGAAGCGGGTTGAGGCGCCACGTTGACGCCAACCACGATTACTAAATTATTTTTATCCTAAAGAGAGTCAATAAATAACGACACAATGCAAATAATCTCTTTTTGCCTCAAACTGGGGCGATTAATCTTGTCGCATTAGCTAAGCAGTGCAGAGCCAGTAAACACTGATACAACACAACTCATGTTCCTTTAGGATATCCCAAGGGTTCTGCGTAAAGACCTTCCCAGAGGTCCTGCATGTAGAAATTTCCCTAGGGTCCTGTGCGTGTAGGATCTCCAGGGGTCCTGTGCGTGTAGGACCTCCAGGGGTCCTGCATGTAGAAATTTCCCTAGGGTCCTGTGCGTGTAGGACCTAAAGGGGTCCTGTGCGTGTAGGACCTAAAGGGGTCCTGTGCGTGTAGGACCTAAAGGGGTACTTTGCGTGTAGGATTCCCGAGGGTCTTGTGCGTGTAGGAATCCCAAAGGTCTTGTGTGTGTAGGATTCCCAAGGGTCCTGTGCTTGTAGGACCTCCAGGGGTCCTGTGCGTATAGGATTTCCCTGAGGTCCTGTGCGTGTAGGATTCTCCAGGGGTACAGTGCATGCAGGACTTCTACAAGAGGTCTTGAACAAAACTATTGCTCCCAGCCGTTACAGAAGAAGTGATGCCCTGGTGACAATACGCAGTAGTCACTGGTACACAGTCGTCACTGTGTCACCGGCCACGCCCTCTTCATCCTCTACCAGTTCTGGTTTCTGGTTTTCTAGTACATAAAAAATAATTAATGCGATAGGAAAGCGATTACAGTTTAAGACTTGCTCACTTCTGGTGTTCAAACTTCCACACACACACACACACACACACACACACACACACACACACACACACACACACACACACACACACACCCACACACACACACACTTCATACCTGTTTCACCACACTATCTAGTGTCAATAGTCTAGTGAAATCTTCGTCTTAAGCTGCTCCTGCTACAACTACTAAACCTACTACTGTTAAGTAAAAGGACACAAAGGCAACTAATGAGACATTTTATTGTGGCAACGTTTCGCTCTCCAGGAGCTTTGTCAAGCCTGGAGAGCGAAACGTTGCCACAATAAAATGTCTCATTAGTTGCATTTGTGTCCTTTTACTTAACATATTGTCGGTAATTCTACCAATATTAATAAACCTACTACTACTGTCTCTACAACTGGTACTACTTCTAGTATCTCTACAACTGGTACTACTTCTAGTATCTCTACAACTGGTACTACTTCTAGTATCTCTACAACTGGTACTACTACTACTTTTTTTTATATATTTTATTGAAATCTGCATATACAAACACATGACATATATATTACCTTGTACATAAGAACATTCACCAAAACAAAAACAGCATCAAGAAACTTCCCTACACCAAAATCATAGTACCAAATATTACATAACACTTCATGGTTCTTTTCTGTTCTCTATAACAGACAAATATCTACCAACCAATCAATAAATTCTACGTGAACGCTTCAAAGCACACCAGAAACAACTACAAGTTCTTCCTTGTACAGCACCCTCCTCCAAAAGCGTTCACGCATGGTTATGCCATAAAACACAAACATATTACCACAAAACAAACGATCACATATGGAATGACAGGCTAGATACATATTACCCATGACACAATCATCTATAAAATATTTACCTTCCCAACCATGGGATACATTAAACACAATATACACCTAATAACCACATGTCCTTCCTATTTCCCAAAAATCTTGCAGCCACCAAGCCCCATATATTTAAGGCCACCTTCAGTATACTTCTTACCTATACACAAACATATGATATATCAAAATATAAACAAGAAAAGCCATACACGTCTTATATAAAAACACCCATATACCCCACATGCATACACCCCCCTCCCTTTAACACAATCCCAAAACAAGAAAAATATGACATGAACCACTCACACACACAAAATGTTGCATATTTCTTATATAAGGATCTCTGCATTTCAACACAAAACACAGAAAACACAAACAAAACAATAACAAACCACTCCATGAATGATCTTACACAGAAGGCCCAAAATAAATGATGAAAATCAATAGCTAGTACAAACCATGTACACATTCTAATCCAAATTCGGAACCAACCTTCTTCACAGAAGAGTTCACATACTCAGAGAAGTACTGAAGCACAAACCACCCCAGCCTCTTCCCCACTGATCTACACCCACCCTACCAAACGGCCTTCCACCTGACACCCACCTAACCCCCCATACCTACTATCTACACATTCCCCACTACCTTACCTATCCCCTAGCACCACCCCTAACCCATCCCCCCTCCTTCCTCCACTAACCCTTCCTACTACTACTAAACTGCTACTGATGCTACTACTACTACTTTTACAACTACTGATATAACTACTACTGCTCCTGCGGTTGCTATTGCTTCGACTGCTAATAGCACTATTATCTCTACTAAGGCTACAACTAGTCTTATTCCCTCTACTACTGCTACTACTAGCTCTATTACTGCTAATACTACTGCTCATGGTACCATTACTTATACAATTGCTCTTTTTACTATTACTAATACTTCTGATGCTATTACAACTAGAATAACTACTGAGGCTAACGTTACTAATACTACCAATGCTACAACTGATGCTGCTATAATCACCCTCAGTACTGCTACCGTTAGTACTGATACAATACTACCAATATTAATACTTGTTCTACATATGCTAGAACTTACTGCTGTTATTAATCATACTGTTGCTGCTATTCCTATTGTTGGTATTACCATAATTAGCATAACTGCTACTACGATAATTAGTACCACTGCTACAATTATCATTAACTCTGTTAATGTTATCTTGTTGCTAATATGCAGAATTACTGCCTGTATTCATAAACACCTTCTGCTATAATCCATGTTCTTGGATTACCACTACTTAGCATAAGTACTACATGATAATTGATACCACTCTACAATTATCATTAACTCTTTATCACTGATTACTGCTCAGTGGAAGCAGTAATATACCACTTAAAACCACTAATCTGCTATTAATCCACCAGGATCTCTTGGACTTTCAATGCCACACTTGTGTGAATCTAAGGGGTTTAATGACCCTCGTGAAGTTGATAATTAACCGTCCATCCTCAAATATCATCATGGTGCGACTCGTAGCTCAGTGGCACAGCGCTCGAATAATAATCGAAAGATCCAGAGTTTGATTTCCAGGCGAGTCAAGTACCTTTGTGATCGTCCACTGTTTTGGATTCTATCCTTGGGAAGGATCGAAGGCCCTTCCTCAAATGGAAATAAGCCACAATGATTGTGTTATCCTGGCTTATTAGTTCTCCAGGGTTTCTAATTCGAATAGTCTTCTAAGATGCTCGTACCTCAATGGTAACACCTTCGGCTCTCAACCCAAGGACTCGGGTTAGATCCTGAAGCAGATGAAGATATTGGTCATGTTTCTTTACACTTGTTGTCCATGTTCACCTAGCAGTAAGTAGGTGCTTGAGTGTTAGTCGACTGCTGTACTTACCTATTTGTGGTCGCAGGGATCAACTCCCAGCGGGTGTGGGTTTCTTTCTGGTGCTGCAAACTCCAAGACAGGCCTGACATACAATATGTTGTATACAGTATCGTGGATTTAATTTTTCATTTGCCAGATGGGCATTTGCTGCAGAAGTTATTCCGTTCATGTGTGTCTCATGCGACATGCTAGGCAATATGCTCAACCCGAGGTCCTTGCGAGGTTTGCAACCTTCGTCATGAGCCTGTACTCTGTTCTTGGTTTTGTTTACCCCTTCCCCAATTTTTATAACGTTACTTTTACTTGAGTTGAATTTCAATAACCATTACACCTTATCCAGGTCCGTCTGCAGCCTTTCTATGTTCTTTCTTGCATTTATTTTCCTTATTACCTTCACATCAAACTCGTGAACAGGGCAGCATCAAACTATCTCCTTCGGCATGTCGCTCATGTACACCACAAACAGTAAATGTCCCAGTATTGATCCTTCTGGCACCTCACTTATCACACTTGTCATTCTGACACCTCTTATGAGTAAAACACTGTTTCCTTCCTTTTAGGTATTTCCTGATCCACTGTTGTGCCTTCGCTGTTATACCCGCACGCTCCTCTAGCTTTTGTCGCAGTTTCTTGTAACGTACTGTGTCATAAGCTTTCTATAATCTAAGATTATGCAGTCTACTCATCCCTCACTTCTCCTGCTTGTAAAGGAACTCAAACAGATTTGTAAGACAGCATTTAACATCTCTAAAAGCATGTTGTTGTTTATGAACAAGCTCAAACAGATCAACTAGGCTGTGATGAATATGTGGGCCAGTGGACCATCAATATCAACAGCCTGAGTAAAGAGGCAATCAACAGCCTGGTCGGGCTGCGGGGGTTAAAGAACTCTCCTGATCATCTTTACCAAACGTTACATACTGTGCCTTGTCTTCTCTTTTGGGACAATGTTTCTATATTTGACACCTCTTGGCAGTTACTTTCGATCAACTGACTTATTAATTATTTTAGCACAGTGCTCCTGATCCCTCTTTCAGGAACTTCGGAGAGATATTACCTTAGTCCCGTTGCCTTCAAGATATCTAACTCAGGAGTTTCTTGACCTCTTCTCTGCTGTGTGTAGTGTCTAGTGCTTAGGGGTTTACTTTTTCTCTTGATTCCCTGGTAATGTACCTACTTCGCATCCAAACTGTCTGGCTTTCTTGGGTTATTTTTAGTTACTAACTTAAAGGGTTAATATAATCCGAAAAAAAGTGTTTCTCTTCTGTCCCGTAGCTCGATTACTTGAACACTCAGCTCACACATTGAGGTCCGGGGTTCGATCCCAAGTACTGGTGGACACAGTAGGACGTGTTTCCTTAAAACACCTGCTGTCCCTGTTCACCCATCAGTAAAATAGGTACCTGGGTGTTAGTCGACTGGTGTGGGTTGTATCCTGGGGACAGAATTGAGACCTAATTTGCCAAAATGTTCTGCATAACAAGGGGCTTTGTATATAGTAGTACGCCATTGATGTCAGATAGGCATGTATACTTTGTATATGTACTTGTAGAAATAATGATTATTGTTATGATCATTATTACAATTACGATGGCTTAAAATTTGAATGAGTTACCCTGGGATCTGGAGGCCGATGCCCTATCATAGTCCGTTTTCTTTTATACAAAATATTATATCGAGAAGAAAACAGCGATAACTTTTGAGAGGGAGACACATATAATGTAAACAATTATCACTTACAAAATCATTTTTGAAACTCACCCAAAGAGGTCAGGACACTTAATTTGTCTTAATTCTCTCTTCCTATCTACCCATAAGTCTTTTTCATGTCATATAGACTACTTTTGCTCTTCATGGTAATCTGCCTTAACAAAATGGTGAGATTCATCCTGAACCTGGGGCCAAGAGAGCACGTAGGCCAGGATGAATTACAGCAACTGGATATGCTGAATGTTAAAGACAAGAGTAAAACAACTGAAGTTATATCACGTTCATAAAATTGCTCACAGTGTCCAGAATATCTTACTGCCAAATTCAAATTCAAATTCAAATTCTTTATTTCATGTAATACAAGGTGGGGGGTACTTATAGTTATACATTAAAGTTGATATTACAAGATGGCCAATAATATGCCTAGGTATGCCTAGGCTTTTCAGGCAGTCTTATGATAGGTCTTACTCAATAGCTATACAATGAATATACAGATTGTAAGGTTAGGTTAGGTTTACAAAATTTAGGTACTGGAATTTAAACATTGAGAATTTAACAATTAGTATAAGAAGTTAGCAATTAGTTTATATATTAATGATAAAGGTGATATATTGGCATAATATAGTTTCTATATTGGAGTATCTTAGGCAAACTTATGACTAGCTTAAGTATTATGAAGCAATAGTTGTATTAGAATTTTGGTTAGAACTGTGCAAATTAAGGGGAATCACAGATATCAATAAGTGTATTTTGCTGTGGTTAGTAATGTGCAAATTAAGGAGAATCACATATATCAATAAGTGTATTTTGCTGTGGATATGTGCAAGATAAAGTAGTTTTCGTATGGTTAACTACCGGTTGGGTGCGTAAGTGAGATAAGATGTTTTTAACGGTGCTTTTGAAAATGGAGGTTGTGTCTGCAGTTCTAAAGTTTTCAGGCAGGGAGTTCCAGATTTTAGGCCCTTTTATGCGCATTGAATTTTTGTATAGATTTAGTCGGACACGGGGAATGTCAAAGAGATGTTTATGTCTGGTATTATGTCTATGGGTCCTGTCACAACTGTCAAGAAAGTGTTTTAGCTCAGGGTTAAAGTTGGAATTAATGGTTCTATAAATGTAGATAGCAGAGTAGTAAGTATGGATGTTCTGGACAGTGAGTAGGTTTAGGTCTTTGAAGAGTGGGGGGTGTGCTGCCTAGCGTTGGATTGTGTGATAATTCTTACTGCGGCTTTTTGTTGGGTTATTACACCAAGTTTGTCAAGGCTGGGAACCAAAGCAGTTATAGTACTAGGGAAAGAGAGCACAACTCTGTAGTACCCACAGTCAGTTCAGTGGTCAGGCATCAAACACATTTTATTGTACAGCAATAAAGAAGTGGAACAGACTGCCTGTACATGTCAAAGCCTGTCACAGCATGAGCCAGTTCAACAAGAGAACCAAAAGGTACCTAATGAATGTAGCTACAGAAAGGAAGGAGAGTGATTTCTTGTACAGTTAACATACATGTACCTATTATTGTGATCTGATCCTATCTTTAATGTTAATGTAAATAACTCACTTTATCTTATTCCAAGTATATCTCCTTTTATTGTTTAAATAATAAGTTATTACAAGGACCCCAATGGATAAGTCACTTTGACCTTTTTGGGTTATCCTAGGACATCTACACATATGCTGCTATGTATGATAATTTATGTAACTGTATTTATTTTTACTTGTGCCTGAATAAACTTACTTACTTATTCATTATTCTATCGTGCCCCAGTCCTTCCCTTCATCGCTGCTGCATAATGATTTTTTTTTAATATACAATACATGAATATTAACTGCACAGCGTATGGGATACATATAATTATAATTTAGTAGTGAACCATATTTTCATTTCAATGAGCTTTGGTTAACAAAATTATATATTTTTTCATCCTTACAATATTTCAACAGGTCCATGAATTTAGATACTAATATATTCAATGGCGTTCTGAACTGGAGAATATAATTTAGACTGAAGTTCATAACAAACAGATGGGAATGAGTATGAATACCCAAATATGTTTCTCTCAGTTTTTTATACACTGACAGTTTATACCTTTGATATACCTTTGAAGAGTTTCGAGAGTTTATCTACTCTCTGAGCCCGGCCATGGGCCAGGCTGGTCTGGTCCTTGCCTGGTCAACCAGGCTGTTGCTGCTGGAGGCCCGCTGCCCCACATATCCATCACAGCCTGGTTGATCTGGCACCTGGTGAAGATACTTGTCCAGTTTCCTCTTGAAGGCTTCTACACTGGTTCCAGCCGTGTTTCGGATATCTTCTGGTAAGATGTTGAATAGTCTGGGACCCCGGATGTTAATACAGTGCTCCCGTATTGTCCGCACCGCACCCCTGCTCCTCACTGGGTTTATTTTACACTTCCTCCCATATCTCTCACTCCAGTATGTTGTTATGGCAGTGTGCAGATTTGGGACCAGGCCCTCAAGTACTTTCCAGGTATATATCATCATGTATCTCTCTCTCCTCCGCTCCAATGAGTACATGTTCAAGACTTGAAGGCGTTCCCAATAATTTAGATGTTTCAATGGCTCAATGTGAGCCGTAAACGATCTCTGAATTTGTTCCAACTCTGATATTTCTCCTGCCCTGAACGGGGCCGTCAGCACTGAGAAGTATTCTAAGTGAGGAAGCAATAGCGATTTGAAGAGTGCCACCATCGGCATTATTTCCCTTGTTTTAAAGTTCTCAATACCCACCCCGTCATCTTCCTGGCTGTTAAGATCTTTGTCTTGTTATGGTCTTTAAAAGACAGATCAGCAGACAATTATTCCCAAGTCCTTTTCGTGTTCCTTTCGTTCTATGTGGTGACCCTCTTGCGTTTTGTATATAGTGTTCCTTTTGAGTTCTTCATTTTTTCCATACCTAAGCAGCTGAAACTTATCACCAATGAACGTCATGTTGTTCTCCACTCCCCACTATTTTAATCTCTATTGTCTACACTTTAGTTGAACCTTCACACATTCCAGGTACCGGACACTAGTTACCTGTGAACAGTTTCGAGGTTGTTTTTCTACCCTCGCAGCCCAGGGTTGAGGACATTCAGAGTACTCATAGCTTTACTGTCCCGTGTTTCTTAATAGTTCATATTCTTGTAATATTTACAGTACTTTTCAATTTAAGAAAGCAGGTCTGAGACTGGGCCAAGGGGAATAAGCGCTTCGTACCTTTATGAAAGACACCGTCCTATACCCGTGACTGGTTTCAAGGGTTCTTCCACCCTCGCAGCCTGGCCTAAACTCAGCTTTCATTATTGGCTGCCTGATTAACTAGACTGTTGCTGCCACCGGCCTGCAGGATTACATGGCTAGCATAACGTGGCCAACGTTGCATGTCTTGCAGTAACAAATACTTTCATCAACAGTACCAATGTCTTACACACAGCTACTTCATCAACAGTATCAATATCTTACACATGGCTATTGCACCTACAGTATCAATATCTTACACATGGCTACTGCACCTACAGTATCAATATCTTACACATGGCTATTGCACCTACAGTATCAATATCTTACACATGACTACTGCACCTACAGTATCAATATCTTACACATGGCTACTGCACCTACAGCATCAATATCTTACACATGGCTATTGCACCTACAGTATCAATATCTTACACATGGCTATTGCACCTACAGTATCAATATCTTACACATGGCTACTGCACCTACAGTATCAATATCTTACACATGGCTACTGCACCTACATTATCAATATCTTACACATGGCTACTGCACCTACAGTATCAATATCTTACACATGGCTACTGCACCTACAGTATCAATATCTTACACATGGCTACTGCACCTACAGTATCAATATCTTACACATGGCTACTGCACCTACAGCATCAATATCTTACACATGGCTATTGCACCTACAGCATCAATATCTTACACATGGCTACTGCACCTACAGTATCAATATCTTACACATGGCTACTGCACCTACAGTATCAATATCTTACACATGGCTATTGCACCTACAATATCAATATCTTACACATGGCTACTGCACCTACAATATCAATATCTTACACATGGCTACTGCACCTACAGTATCAATATCTTACACATGGCTATTGCACCTACAATATCAATATCTTACACATGGCTACTGCACCTACAGTATCAATATCTTACACATGGCTACTGCACCTACAGCATCAATATCTTACACATAGCTATTGCACCTACAGCATCAATATCTTACACATGGCTACTGCACCTACAGTATCAATATCTTACATGGCTACTGCACCTACAGTATCAATATCTTACACATGGCTACTGCACCTACAGTATCAATATCTTACACATGGCTACTGCACCTACAGTATCAATATCTTACACATGGCTACTGCACCTACAATATCAATATCTTACACATGGCTACAGCACCTACAGTATCAATATCTTACACATGGCTATTGCACCTACAGCATCAATATCTTACACATGGCTACTGCACCTACAGCATCAATATCTTACACATGGCTACTGCACCTACAGTATCAATATCTTACACATGGCTATTGCACCTACAGCATCAATATCTTACACATGGCTACTGCACCTACAGTATCAATATCTTACACATGGCTACTGCACCTACAGTATCAATATCTTACACATGGCTACTGCACCTACAGTATCAATATCTTACACATGGCTACTGCACCTACAGTATCAATATCTTACACATGGCTAAGTAAAGTTCACCTGGCACTCCAATATTTGTTAAACATCAATTTACAATGTGTTAACTAAACAGTGTTACTTACCTAGACAGTGGACAACACATTAACATCTTACCTGAAAAATAAGATTCAGGTATTAATTCAAAGTATTAATGGAATCCTGTGGTAAATTGTTAATATCCTGTACCAGTCATCAGCTCCGTACCTAGTTTTGAGTCCCTGTCCCAGACCATAACACTAAGCTGACCTGATTATACAAGCTGTTAGTGCTGGCAGCACGCAATCCTAATAGTCTGACCGATCAAGCCATCAACGTGTCGAAGCAATGCTTAATTTCTTTCGCATACTCGACTGGTAGGTACGGTTGGTCTGGTTTGTTCTGGTGTCAGAGTGGTTAGCATGAGCTGCTCTGATGTCACAATCATTGATATAACATAAGAACATATGAAGAGAGGAGCACTACAGTAGGTCTACTGGTCTTCAGTTTGCGCCTGTGAAGAAGAGAGACTCAGATTTTAGGTAAAATCTTTAATTCTCATTTATTAGCGGAATTTTGCTTAACAGTTTTAACGTACAGATTAACCACAAGCAGACACACAATCTCAAAGTAAGCATATTAACACAAATTAACCGCCAAACTTAACATAAAATTAACTGTAAAAAAGTATTAAGAAGCAACGACATGCACATAAATCTAAAATTATAAACATTAAAAAGGACAAAGTAACATTTATAACTATAAAGAATGATTAAAACAATAAGAGCGACAGTTGGACTGAGACAAGTATAGATGCACATCAAAGATGCTCACTCACACACAAGAGTTGCTCAGGTACTGTACACCAAGCAACATCGGATTAGTCCCGCTGGAGGTCAACATGAACTCACCCTTGACACTCAATCTCTCTTTCTCTTTCTCTCTCGTCATCCTCCTCTTTTCTTTTTCCTCCTCCTTCTTTTCCCGGGAACAGGTGATGCTGAACCCTCTATTTCTACGCGTTCAGGAACATACCTGTGATAGAGTTCGCGAGGTTTTCTTCTAGTGAATCCCAGCGTGATTATCCACGCTATTGCTGTCCGCAGGTTCACGTATTCATCAGAACCAGGACGGAGCTGATTCCATTCGGATTATTAACCCCGGAAGCCATATAACCCAGGATAACTCAACAACCGAGCAGCGTGTCTTATTTCCACTGGGGTCTGACAATCACTTCGGATGCGAACCACAACAGTCAAATAACTCCTAAATACTTATTTACTACTAGGTGAGATGAGACAGCGGGTGTAGGGAAACTTGCCCCAGTATCTCGCCGCGCCGAGGTTTCAACCTGGGTTCTTTCGGTTGTGAGCCAAACCTTGAACTAAAGAGACAAAATTACTTTCCCCTGCTCCCCTCCCTTGAGCCACCCCCACTCCCCTCCCTAGAGCCACCCCCGCTCCCCTCCCTTGAGCGACACCCGCTCCCCTCCCTTGAGCGACACCCGCTCCCCTCCCTTGAGCCACCCCCGCTCCCCTCCCTTGAGCCACCCCCGCTCCCCTCCCTTGAGCCCATCCCCACTCACCACACTAACACTCCACCAGTGTTGTCAGGATAGGGAACCTTCATTTAAAGAGGTACGTATACTATAAACAAAGGTACCTTTGAAGAGTTTCGAGAGTTTCACTGCTCTAGGAGCCCGGCCATGGGCCAGGCTCGTCTGGTGCTTGCCTGGTCAACCAGGCTGTCGCCTGGAGGCCCGCTGCCCCACATATCCATCACAGCCCGGTTGATCTGACACCTGGTGAAGATACTTGTCCAGTTTCCTCTTGAAGGCTTCTACACTGGTTCCAGCCGTGTTTCTCATATCTTCTGGTAAGATGTTGAATAGTCTGGGACCACGGATGTTGATACAGTGTTCCCTAATAGGGTACTTTTGTTTCCCTGAGATCTTTTATCACTGCTTACTGGCTGCTATCATAGTTTCACGGATGTCAGGATCTTATACTCCACACACTACATGTTCAAATCCTCCAGAAGGAAGTTGTGGTCACTTCAAGTTCGTCCGGTTATAAATAAAGTCATTAACTTTTCTTCGCCCTTCAAGCTGGAACTAACATTTCTCAGCATCGCAGATATTTTATCTCTATTTTTTTTTTTTTAACAAAACAAGATACATCAGCAGTGTGCTGCTACAGTAGCTACACACTGGGAACAAAAACTATGTTTCCCTATTATATTTCAAAGAACAATAAGGCAAAATACCGTGCCTCGAACAATACACAAATACAATTATGACGACGTTTCGGTCCGACTTGGACCACTGACTTAGTTTAATGGTCCAAGTCTGACCGAAACGTCGTCATACGTTTCAGTCTCCTATGTGCGGGTTATTTGTGTATTATATTCCGTTATGAAGGATGGCCTACATACATACATAATGATGACATTGTCAGCCTGAGCTGGAAGACCCAAGTCCAGCAGACTACATCATAAAGTATTCCAGCCAAGATTCATCTACAGGAGCTTCAAAGGTTTGCTTCCAGCATAGCTGGAGTTACTATCACTTGGGAATTAACATCTCTCACTATAGCCCATCCCATACACAGCATAAATGTAACCTTCACGACAACATCGCCATCACCTCAGAGCGAAGGCAAGGCAAAATTATACAACGGAGACAGAGGAGAGAGAGAGAGAGAGGGAGGGAGGAGGGGAAGAAGAATTTGGATATCATAAATATCTAACTATAGATAGAAAAATAGGGGAGGTTAAAAGATAAATTTGTGTGGCCTAATATATCTAAGTACAAATATACATCAGTAGACAACAATGTAGAGTTATTATAAGCTTAAGAATGCTTATAATTTGTTATAATATAAAAACTGGACGCGTCACATCAACAATGTGCTTATAATTTATTCTATATGATAGGGTATATACGTACACAGATGATTATTTGACTATATATGTAATTCCACCCATTCATACATGTCTATACAGTACCACCTGCATATATACATGACGTTGTGCGGCTATAATATATATGACATTTTAAAGGTTAGAGAAAGAACATTGCTAGACCAGATGTCGAGCTTGTCCAGGTCTGTTTGCAGCCCTGCCTGGTCCTCTTCCGATGTGATTCTCCTCATTATTTTCACATCATCCGCGAATAGAGACACTTCTGAGTATATCCCATCCGTCATGTCATTTACATATACCACGAATAACACTATGTTTTTGTTTACCTCACACACCTATCATGCACGATGGTTGTTCTACCATGCTCCATCATGCAGGATGGTTGTTCTACCATGCTCCATCATGCAGGATGGTTGTTCTACCATGATCCATCATGCAGGATGGTTGTTCTACCATGCTCCATCATGCAGGATGGTTGTTCTACCATGCTCCATCATGCAGGATGGTTGTTCTACCATGCTCCATCATGCAGGATGGTTGTTCTACCATGCTCCATCATGCAGGATGGTTGTTCTACCATGCTCCATCATGCAGGATGGTTGTTCTACCATGCTCCATCATGCAGGATGGTTGTTCTACCATGCTCCATCATGCAGGATGGTTGTTCAACCATGTTCCATCATGCAGGATGGTTGGTCTATTATACTTCACGCAGGATGCTTGTTCCATCATACTCCATTATGCGAGATGGTTGTTCTATCATACTCCACAGAGGATGGTTGTTCTATCATACTCCATCACACAGGATGGTTGTTCTGTCATACTCCATCATGCAGGATGGTTGTTCTATCATACTCCATCACGCAGGATGGTTATTCTATCATACTCCATCATGCAGGATGGTTGTTCTGTCATACTCCATCATGCAGGATGGTTATTCTATCATACTCCATCATGCAGGATGGTTGTTCTATCATACTCCATCACGCAGGATGGTTATTCTATAATACTCCATCATGCAGGATGGTTGTTCTGTCATACTCCATCATGCAGGATGGTTGTTATATAATACTCCATCATGCAGGATGGTTATTCTATCATACTCCATCACGCAGGATGGTTGTTCTATCATACTCCATCATGCAGGATGGTTATTCTATCATACTCCATCACGCAGGATGGTTGTTCTATCATACTCCATCACGCAGGATACCTTTGATATACCTTTGAAGAGTTTTGAGAGTATCTACTCTCAGAGCCCGGCCATGGGCCAGGCTCGTCTGGTGCTTGCCTGGTCAACCAGGCTGTTGCTGCTGGAGGCCCGCTGCCCCACATATCCATCACAGCCTGGTTGATCTGGCACCCGATGAAGATATTTGTCCAGTTTTCTCTTGAAGGCTTCTACACTGGTTCCAGCGATGTTTCGGATATCTTCTGGTAAGATGTTGAATA
This sequence comes from Cherax destructor, assembly GCA_009830355.1. NCBI lineage: Eukaryota > Metazoa > Arthropoda > Malacostraca > Decapoda > Parastacidae > Cherax > Cherax destructor. The sequence continues at coordinate 356,412 of WNWK01000695.1, forward strand.
GTCTGGGACCCCGGATGTTAATACAGTGCTCCCGTATTGTCCCCACCGCACCCCTGCTCCTCACTGGGTTTATTTTACACTTTCTCCCATATCTCTCACTCCAGTATGTTATGGTAGTGTGCAGATTTGGGACCAGGCCCTCAAGTACTTTCCAAGTATATATTATCATGTATCTCTCTCTCCTCCGCTCCAATGAGTACATGTTCAAGACTTGAAGGCGTTCCCAATAATTTAGATGTTTCAATGGCTCAATGTGAGCCGTAAACGATCTCTGAATTTGTTCCAGCTCTGATATTTCTCCTGCCCTGAACGGGGCCGTCAGCACAGAGCAGTATTCTAAGTGAGGGAGCACTAGCGATTTGAAGAGTGTCACCATCGGCATTATTTCCCTTGTTTTGAAAGTTCTCAATACCCACCCCGTCATCTTCCTGGCTGTTGTGATCTTTGCCTTGTTATGGTCTTTAAAAGACAGATCAGCAGACATAATTATTTCCAAGTCCTTAACGTGTTCCTTTCGTTCTATATGGTGACCCTCTTGCGTTTTGTATATAGTGTTCCTTTTGAGTTCTTCATTTTTCCATACCTAAGCAGCTGAACTTATCACCATTGAACGTCATGTTATTCTCCACTGCCCACTGGAAGACCCTGCTTATATCCTCCTGTAATTTTTCAGTGTCTTCTACCGTAGTGACTTTCATGCTTATTTTAGTGTCATCTGCAAATTATGATACAAAAGTGTGCTGGGTGTTTTTATCTATGTCTGCTATGAGGATGAGAAAGGGGTTTTTGGGAAAGGATTTGGTAATAACACAAACGCAGCTTGGTTTGGGAACTTTTATTGGTGAAAAAAATGGGAGAACACTCAGAGCCTGTGCCTTTTTTACCCCTTTTTCCATCCTGACTTGAATGGGGGGCCCCCTGAGCGAGGGACGCCTGGCATTCAAAGGTTGACCCCTGACATGGCTTGGTCAGCAGAAAGACTAGTAACGGGCAGTGACCGTAAAGGCTTTGGGGCTACCAACGGTTGGAAGATTACTACACACAAACACACACACCACAAAACCCCACACACACCACCATCACACACACACACACCACAGTCACAAAAAACACACCACAGTCCCCCAACACAACACCCCACAACCCCACACACACACACACACACACACACACACCACAGAGTCCACACATCAGTCACACCCCCAGTCACCCACCCCCACACCTCGTCTTTCATTAGTGGAGTAATGTGTGTTAGTTACCATTTTGTCCTAGGCACATGTCGATTAGACACTAGGCCTGTTGTATGTGTGTGTGTGTGTGTGTGTGTGTGTGTGTGTGTGTGTGTGTGTGCACTGGAAAACGTTGCTTTCGCACGTTATTTAAATAGCATATAAACACATGTTTTCTTAGAGGCTGAACTGGTGTGCAGAATGTACTTAAGTACTGTCTAAAGTAACTTGTAAGCAGTCTGACTCGTGAATCCTGCGTCACACCTTGAGTCATAGCTTGCGTCACCATTTCATCAGCGGAGTAACAGCGGTGCGTCGGAGCGTTACACGGTTGCGTTACATCATGAGGATGGAAAATATGAGGAGAGGTTGTAGTAGTGAAGCTCCTCTCACACACACACACACACACACACACACACCACAGTCACACACACACACCACAGTCACACACACACACCACCATCACACACACATGTCGTGTGGGGTTCTTGAATGGATTTGGTAATAACACAAACGCAGCTTGGTTGGTAACTTATATATTGGTGAAAATAATGGGAGAACACTCAGAGCCTGTGCCTGTCTACTCTCTGCTATCCTGACTTGAACTGAGGCCCCGTGAGCGAGGGACGCTCATGGCATTCAAAGGTTGACCTCTGACATGGCTTGGTCAGCAGAAAGACTAGTAACGGACAGTGATCACGTGAAAGGCTTGTGACTCACTAACGGTTGGTAAGATTACTACTACTGACAAACACACACACCACAGTCACACACACACCACCATCACACACACACACACACCACAGTCACACACACACACCACAGTCACACACACACACACACACCACAGTCACACACACACACACACACACACACACACACACCACAGAGTCACACACATCAGTCACACCACAGTCACCCACCCACACACCTCAGTCTCACACACCACAGTCACACACATCACAGTCACACAAACACACACACACACGTAAGGAAACTAGAGAAAGTGCAAAGGTTTGCAACAAGACTAGTCCCGGAGCTAAGGGATATGTCCTACAAGGAGAAGTTAAGGGAAATCGACCTGACGACACTGGAAGACAGGAGAGATAGGGGGGATATGATAACGACATAAAATACTGAGAGGAATCGACAAGGTGGACAGAGACAGAATGTTCCAGAGATGGGACACAGCAACAAGGGGACACAGTTGGAAGTTGAAGACTCAGATGAATCACAGGAATGTTAGGAAGTATTGCTTCAGTCTCAGAGTTGTTAGGAAGTGATGTAGTGGAGGCAGGATCCATACATAGCTTTAAGAAGAGGTATGATAAAGCTCGTGGAGCAGAAAGAGTGACCTAGTAGCGACCAGTGAAGAGGCATGGCCAGGAGCTGTGAATCGACCCCTGTAACCACATCTAGGTGAGTACAACTAGGTGAGTACACACACACTGTGAATCGACCCCTGCAACCACAGCTAGGTGAGTACAACTAGGTGAGTACACCAGCACGGTCATTCACACACACCACAATCACTTACACTGTCATGCGACTGGTTACAACGAGGTACAGACTCAAGTTTAAAACACAGATGAGTCACATGAATGTGTGGAAATACTTGGTCAATCCCGGGGTAGTAGGGAAATAGAATGAACTGGATGTGTAAGTGGTGGAGACAATCTCCATACACAGTTTAAAAACATATGATAATGCCCAGGGCCAGAAAGCAGATATGGCGGTCGATAAAGTTTAAAAGGGGCCAGGAACTTAGCCATGACCCCCGCACATTCAAATCGGCTGTCAGTCCTAGCCTCTCTCCTTGTTATGTTGGAAGTCTAATCACCTCGTTATAACCCATTACAGAGCTGATATTGCTGTGAGCTCACTATCTGACTCATTATTGTCTTGTTAGCAGTATCGGAAATGACTTGACCAGAATAAATGGCATTAATAGCACCAGCTTCAACAGCAATACCTGCAACAGCGACAGCGGCAGCAGCAGCAGAAGCAGTAGCAGCAGCAGTAGTAGCAACAGCAACAGAAGCAGAATCACAAGCAAAATCAGGAGCAGCAATCATAGCAGCAGTAGCAACAACAACAGAAGCAGAATCAAAAGCAAAAGCAGCAGAAGCGACAGCAAAAGCACCAGCAAAGCCAAAAGCAGCACGAGCAGCAGAAGCGCTGACTTGGCTGAAGCAACAACTCAATAAGATATATAACAAAAATTCTGAGCAAATATGCTAAACTTAATTCTAAGAGGAAAAAATATATATTTGTGCATATAACAACAGTGTAAATGCACCCAGGGGACTTTTTTTTTTTTTAACCCGCCTGGGAGGTGGTTGCTAGGCCTTGGTGTATACATGACTCTAACGTCCGCCACCATGTGTATAGGAAGCACAACAAATAAGCTATTTCAGCGGCAAAACTTAATTTAATCCTCTCTCCCTATCTCTCTCCTTCCCTACCTCATTCTCCCTCTCCCTCACTTCGTCTCCCTTCTCCTCCCCAACCCCCAATAACATGATTATAGCTACTAAATTGCACCCCTTATTCCCTAGTTACTGCACAAATTTCATTAGCTACTTCCCTAACATAGCTCGCCCATAGCTCCAATACATGAACACACCGTCCAAGTCCACCTCCCGGCAGTTTACCAATCAACCAAGGTTTGTTCAACGCTCTTACAACGTCGGTTTGTCACTCGTTTTTCCCGGCAGTGAGACACTCGATAAGTTTTTATTCATAGTAATGGAGCCAGCGGTGCGGCCACGGTAACCAGGCCAAGAACATGAGGGTATGATAGTGAGTGTAGTGCTCTGCATGTATGAACCTCAAGTGAAGAGGTACATGGGAGTGCGTGTGAATGACTGACAGCAGAAGAATTAAAAATCCACACCGACGCCATCTGCTGAGGACTATCTGCTTTTTATCTTGATTAAGGACTATCAACTATCTAGATGGTTGAGGCAAGAATAATACAGCAGAATTAGTAAAGCGGAGCTAGGAAGACGTAGTAGAGGTATTATCAAACCTAACCTAAACTATCATAGTATAAATGGTATACAATTTCCGCAAATTGATGAGTAAACACATGGAACACTAAGTATCGTTAATGATGAAACGTTTCGCCTGCGATGAAGGTTTCATCAGTAGAATACAGGGATGAATGTAGACGATGTAGAGAGGAGAGGTAATCAGTCCCCCAAAGCTGCCACCTTCGTAAACTGGGGCTATATCACTGCTTTTTAATGACTGTGGGATGACCTGTGGCCAGGCTTCTCCACAGAATATTTAAGTCACGTGATAATGGTTTCCTGAACTTCTTGAAGAATATGGAGTTCCAAGAGTCAGGTGAGGTGCATGGGCAAGAAATCAGTGGCTTCTTCGAAGTCCAATGGGGTTAGGATAATATTAGTTTATGGAGACATCTGTAGCGTTTTCATATAATTCATTTAGAACACATTTGGGTCGTCAATTTTCATTCTGATTAATGGTTCAATGAACACTGAGTCGTATTAGGATTTAAGTATTTCATTTATTTTTTTACTGTCTTCACTGTATACCTTTCATAAACCTTTGATGGGTTTCGAGAGTTTTCGTACTTCCGCAGCCTGGCCTCGGACCAGGCATGTCGGGTGTTTGCCAGATCAACGTGGCTGTTACTAATGGCAGCCTACTGGCCCTCATATTCATCACAGCCTGGTTGATCCAGCAACTGTTGGAGGAAACTGTCGAATATACTACTGAAGACTGCTACACTTGTTCCGACAGTGTTTCTCATATCTTCTACTAAGATGTTAAAATATCTGGAACCATGGATGTTGATACAATGTTCTCTTATGCCTATGGTGTCCCTGCCATTCACTTAGTTTATTCTTAGGTTTCGCCCATATTTTTCACTCCAGTATGTTGTTAAGGGAGTGTGCATATTTGGGATCAGACATTTAAGCATCTTCCACGTATATACTGTACTATCATGTATCTGGTCTGGGACCAGGCCACGGGAGCACTGACCCCGAAAATGTCCTTCAGGTATCCTTCACTCCAGCGAGCACATATTAAGGACTTTCAGGCATCCGCAGTAATTTAAATGATTTGATGGTTCTCCAGAAGCCGTAAATAATCTCTGAATCTCTTCCAGCTCTGATATCTTTCCTGACCTGAATGAATCCATCAACAGTGACCAATACTCCAAGTGAGAGAGCACAAGGAAACAGTGGCACTATTTCCCTTGTTTTGAAAATTCTCATTATCCACCTGTCATTTTCCTAGTTGTTGTGACATTTAGTTTATTGTGTTCTATGAAAGAAACGTCCACTGACATTTTTATTCCCAGGTCCTTTATGTTTCCGTTTCGTTCTATTTGGTAATCCTCTTGCATTTTGTGTAGTCTCTTTTGAGTTCTTCATTCTTTCCATGTCTGAGCAGTTGGAACTTGTCACCAGAGAACATCACTGATTTTCTTGCAGTTTTTCCATGTCTTCTACTGTGGTAATTTTCATGTTTATTTTGGTATCATTTGTAAATGATGTATGTTCCATTTCCTTCAATCGAGGGCCCGATACTAGATGTGTTTTTGCCCTGGATTTTGCGTCTGAGACGTATTTTGGATTTCTTTAAATTTCAGCTTTGGCTTTTTGCTCCATCTCTCCTGGACTCTGTATGATGGTTACCTGTAAGTTACCTGTAGTCATTGTAGATGATCCTGACCACCCCGAGGCCTGGTCCCAGACAAGGACTCCGGGTTACTGGCCTGAATGATGAGGCCAGTCCTCAGTCCAATGTATGCGCCACAGACCGGCTGATCAAGAACTGATTTAAGGAACCTTTCGAGTTCCCTCTTGAAGACAGCCAGGGGGTCTGCTGGCAGTCGCCCTTATGCATAAAGGAAGGATGCTGAAGATTCGTAGTCCCTTTACAGTTACTGAGCTCTCTCTCTTAGTATACGCATCATCCTTCAGAGTCTGCTGCCATTCAGGAGCTCTGTTATCTGTTGTCTTCACCTACAGAGGGCGTGCTTGTCCCTTTAGAACGTGCAACTTCTCCTCCTTCCAGTGCCATTTAGCTAATCTCAAAATACTTTTTTAGGTCCTCGTTTATCATATTCGCAGCAAATTTCAGTAAGCTCATGATTTATTAACTCCTAGTTGATGTTCTTGTTAAGTTAAATTTATTAAATATACACCCAAGATTGAGTGTGTTTTGCTCATTAGGGCCAGTGCGTTTGCATATCCGAATTTTTATTAGGTTGTGGTCTGAGTTTACTGTCTTCCACTCAAAATGTTGTATACCAGGTCTTCATTATTTGTGATAAGGTCTACAGTATTTTCTAGTACGCTACATTCTTATAATTTCTTGTTTCTCTTTTAGGCTCGTGCGGCTTTTTATCTATGCCATTTCTACCGTGCACAGTTAAGCTCACACTTGCAGTTTGTCTTCTGTATTGAGAACGACGATACAGTTACGTATACATTGTAATCACTAAAGCAGAAAATTACTGCATGTCAGACAAAAAACCAAGGTCCTCACCACTAATTCCGGTGCTGCCACCCCCTGTGGTACAGCCACCACCACCCCCTGTGGTATAGTCACTACCACCCCTTGTGGTATAGCCACCACCACCCCCTGTGATATTGCCACTACCACCCCCTGTGGTATAGCCACCGCCACCCCCTGTGATATTGCCACTACCACCCCCTGTGGTATAGCCACCGCCACCCCCTGTGATATTGCCACTACCACCCCCTGTGATATTGCCACTACCACCCCCTGTGGTATAGCCACCACCACCCCCTGTGATATTGCCACTACCACCCCCTGTGATATTGCCACTACCACCCCCCGTGGTATAGCCACCACCACCCCCTGTGATATTGCCACTACCACCCCTGTGGTATAGCCACCGCCACCCCTGTGGTACAGCCACCACCCCCCTGTGGTTTAGCCACCACCACCTCCAGTGGTATAGCCACCACCACCCCTGTGATATTGCCACTACCACCCCCTGTGGTACAGCCACCGCCACCCCCTGTGGTACAGCCACCACCACCCCCTGTGGTTTAGCCACCACCACCTCCAGTGGTATAGCCACCACCACCCCCAGTGGTATAGCCACCACCACACCACCACCACCTGTGGTTTAGCCACCACCACCCCCTGTGGTATAGCCACCACCACCCCCTGTGGTATAGCCACCACCACCCCCTGTGGTATAGCCACCACCACCCCCTGTGGTATAGCCACCACCACCTTCAGTGGTATAGCCACCACCACATCACCACCCCCTGTGGTTTAGCCACCACCACCCCTGTGGTTTAGCCACCACCACATCACCACCCCCTGTGGTTTAGCCACCACCACCCCTGTGGTTTAGCCACCACCACCCCCTGTGGTATAGCCACCACCACCCCCTGTGGTATAGCCACCACCACCCCCTGTGGTATAGCCACCACCACCCCCTGTGGTATAGCCACCACCACCTCCAGTGGTATAGCCACCACCACCTACTGTGGTTTAGCCACCACCACCCCCTGTGGTTTAGCCACCACCACCCCCTGTGGTATAGCCACCACCACCCCAGTGGTATAGCCACCACCACCCCCTGTGGTATAGCCACCACCACCTCCTGTGGTATAGCCACCACCACCCCCTGTGGTTTAGCCACCATCACCCCCTGTGGTTTAGCCACCACCACCCCCTGTGGTATAGCCACCACCACCCCCTGTGGTATAGCCACCACCACCACCTGTGCTCTTGCCTCCACCAGCACAACTAGCACCACCACCACCACTGAGAGGTTGCAGAACAGGGTAATAATGTGATGTGTTGCGCTCTACTCCTTAAGGGACCACAACTCTTCAACGCCCTCCTTCAACCATAAGTGGAATCACCAACAAACCCTCAGCTGTCTTCAATAGGGAACTCGACAGATCTCTGAAAACAGTTCCTGATCAGCCGCGTTGTGGTTCATATGATGGACTGCGGGTGGTAGGCACTAACACCTTGATCCATCAGGTCAGCAACCAGAAAGTTTGGTCTGGGACCGGGCCGCAGGGGCGGTGACCTCCAGAAGTGACTCCAGGGAGTTGTGGTATTGTACATCCAGGGTGAAGCGCGAAGCAGCATCACTGACAAGGTTAGATTCCCGGGCGCACTGCGGTGTTCCTTAGCTTACTACAGTATTTGTGCTATACAATACGGATACTTAGATGAGAAATGCACATGTGTAACATCTGGGTATCTTTATTGTCGACAATTTTCGAATACACACATGACTACACACCGGATACAGCAGAAGCAACATAAAGGTAAAGGTTGTATGTGATCAGTCGCCTTTGTAGCCGACTGAAGAAGCCTGCACACCCACCGAAAAGTGTCAACAATAAAAATACCCAACTGCTGCACATGTGTCTTATTCATCCCCTTAGCTCTTATATTCTAAATATGACTTGCCAGAACCAGGTCAAGCAGGTTGTTCTCTCTAATTGGCTGGGGCAACATACTGCTTTAGAGAGCAGTCCTGGACTACTTCGAATTGTAGGATTAGATTGTGCGTCACACAACTCCCGTTGGCCTTAATTAAAATCAGCCAGATGAGAGAGATGAAGGAAGTGGAAGAAGGAAGTGTGGAGGAAACTATAACATAGAGAAAGAACGCTAACGAGCGAGGGAGAATTGGACGTGGAGGACAAGGAAGACAAATAATGGAGGGGTGAGAAGAAGGGAAAACATGTACGAGGCAGGTGGTGGTGAAGGATGGGAGACACTACACGATATACAGTTAGGGAGAGAGGGAGGGTGTGAGTGAATGAGTGAAGAAGGGGAAGCCTAACTGAATGAGAGAGAGAAGGTGGAGGGGAAGAGGGGGAGGGGGAGGGGAGAGGGAAGATAGAGAGGCCACGGTGTCCCGTGGCCTGGTCGCTAAAGCTCTCGCTTCACACGGCGAGGGTCTGTGTTCGATTCCCAGCGCGGGTAGAAAAATTGGGCGTGTTTCTTTACACCGGTTGTCTATGTTCACCCATCAGTAAAATGGGTACCTGGGTGTTAGTCGACTGGTGTGGGTCGCATCCTGGGACAAGGACCTAATTTGCCCGAAATGTTCAGCATAACAAGGGGTTTTCTATATAGTAGTATGTCATTGATGCCAGCTAAGCCTGTATACCTTGTACATGTACTTGTAGTAAATGAAGAGTTTTGAGACTCTCTGACCGCGGGTTCGAACCCCACCCGTGGTATGGTTTATATTATTATTATTATAGAAGGTGGACGGGAAGAGGGATAGAGAGAGAGAGAGAGAGAGAGAGAGAGAGAGAGAGAGAGAGGGGGGATTGGAAGAGGGAGAAGGGATGGGAGTGAGTGAAACATAGAGGGAGGGGGGTTACAGGAAGTGAGTCACAAAAGAGGATACAACAATCTGGGGTCGACCACCTGAGGAGAAACCTTCCGAATCCTACTTCAAATTCCTCCTTCCCTCGGCCTCCACTCTCATACCTATCATGCCTCTCATCCCCTCCTTCCTACTCTTTAAATACTGTTTACCTTTCCTTTCCCTCTTCTACAAAATTTGTTTACCAGTTTCTTCTCGTTCTTTTCCATTTTTTCTTTTCTCTTCTCCACTCTTTCTCTTCTTGTCCCTTCTCTCTTTTCTCATTATCCCGTCTCTCTCAACTCCCTATATCCTTTGCTTTCTCATTATATTCCCTTTTTTCCCTCTTCCACGTTTTCTTGCCCCTCTCCCCACTCACTTTTCCTTGTTGCCTCTATTTTTTTGTTCCTTTTCCCCTCTTCTTCTCGTCCTAATCCGCACTACCGACTTCGCCTTCTCCACTTCCTCCTTACCGTCTTCCTTGTTAGTGGTACTTACAATTTCCAAGGTTTGTACAATAACCACAAGAGGTTTTCTTGCCTCTCATCGAACTTAAAACAATGTTAGCCAGACGTGATTCACAAAAGGTAAAACACACACATGATCGCATGTAAGCACTCACCCAACCTCGTACGTGCGAACGTACGTAATTGCATGCAAGGACACACACACACAAGCAGGCACGCACGTGTTGAGACTAGACCTGTGCATGTGAAAGCCGAATACAACATGGTAAGGACAGATTAGTGAACGTACACACAACGATCAATATGTAAACAGCCTACCCAGAGGCTGTTTCAAACTGCGCGGCACTATGGTGCTGCCCTCTATAGGCCTATCAAGGTCGGGCTGGTCAGCCATGCTTCTCTCTCACTTCGACGGCCTACCTCACTGAACCAGGTTCTACCCAACTGGCTCCCGGTCCCCTCGCACTCTGTCCCCGTGTATTCCTACACCTTGCCATTAATAAACTGAGTCTAGTCATCGGCCGTATCTCTGCACCTACGCTACCATTCTACTCCCCAAAGTAAGCAGCCAAGAAGTTAGACTTAACAGTGGTGACAGCAGTGGTTCACGGCAGAGTGTAGTGTAGGGGACCCACCGCCCAGTCGATCATCCGACCAAGCCAGTCATATCCAGGTCATCTGCTGGCTTCTCGCATCATCCGTAGCTTCTAGCGTCTCCTGGGTGCCTGAGTCAGAGCATCGTCCACGATTTTTCCACAAAATCGCGACATAGGACGTCATCTCCAGCTCCCCAGCCTGAAGCAGTCACGTGTGTGTTCATCTCCTATTCTACAACTCTCCAGTATTCTCCTACACCCTTCTGCATCCAGCAGCGTCTCGACGCCCTTCCTACAGCTACAAGAGACGCGAGGTGAGGTCGTTTTGGGGTGTGGTGGTGGTGCGTCCACGAGTGACTACCTCAGGGCGCCGCTGCCTGCCTATCTCCCACCACAACCACCTGCTCTCCACTCCTTGCTACGTTTCTCGCTCCTCTACCCAGCTCGTCGCCTGTGTGTTGTTTTCTCCGAGTTCTTAAAGAAGCCAGCCCTGGCTTGACCACGTGGGAACCCATCGTGGTTGTCCCAAGCCAAGCCTAGTGTTCCCAGCACCTCGTTCCTGCGTCCTTTAATCTTCACCCTTCCTCCAGCTTCAGCAGTGGTTTAATGTTTGTTATTTTCACCAGTATCTCAACATTTCCCCCCAGTGAAACCTGTAAAGTAACATCTTAGTCATTGTTGCAGTCCCTTGAAGTAATTCTGGCATTCTGAAAAAGTCCTTTTCTGTAGTAATTTCCCCGTGTCCGTCTGCGCTTCCTAAGCCACGGTCAGCAACGCTCTCAGACGCGTTCCCAGTGTAAACAAAACGCCGCTCTCTCAGCTGGCGAGTTTCTGTGTTTTTTTTAGTAAAAACCCTCATTTCCGCAGAGTTCTACGCCCTTTCCCGTTCTTCCCAAGCCTTGCACAATCTTTCCTACGCCACTGGAGACCCCATAGAAGCCTACAAGTGTTTATAGTGTGTGTACCGCCGCATCCAGCCACCAGTACACACCAGGAGTTTCAGTATCTGCCTACTTGCTTCTACCTCCCATCTACAATCAAAGTTAAGTAAACAGTGACTTGTCTGGCATTTCCTAAGAATTTGTGACATTATTTAATTGCCCTGCACCGGCAATTTCCTATTGTAAATGTCAGGTGACCGGAAGCCAGTTTCCCCTGGGTAACCTTGCTTGCTTGTTTACACCTTCGTGCCCGCCAGTATTGTCGTGTCGAGACGACACGCGGTAGGTGGCCGAGCGGATGTAAACAGCCTACCCAGAGGCTGTTTCAAACTGCGCGGCACTATGGTGCTGCCCTCTATAGGCCTATCAAGGTCGGGCTGGTCAGCCATGCTTCTCTCTCACTTCGACGGCCTACCTCACTGAACCAGGTTCTACCCAACTGGCTCCCGGTCCCCTCGCACTCTGTCCCCGTGTATTCCTACACCTTGCCATTAATAAACTGAGTCTAGTCATCGGCCGTATCTCTGCACCTACGCTACCATTCTACTCCCCAAAGTAAGCAGCCAAGAAGTTAGACTTAACAAATACTAGTACTACTACTGTTCTTGTCAAGGATGGTGGAATCTTGTGTGTGTACTCACCCCGTTGTACTCACTGACTTGTGTTTGCAGGGGTCGATACTCAGCTCCTGACCCCGCCACCAAGACCACCTTGATCGGCATCACTAATTTCTGGACTCTTTGGCCTTATCATATCTACTCTTGAAGCTGTGTGTTGAGTTTATCTCTATCACTGCCTCGCCCAAGTCACTCCATTTTTCAACCACCCTAAGACTAATGAAATACATTCCTATAGCTCATCTGTATTTTCAGCTTCTATCTGTGCTCCCTTGATCCTGGCCCTCTTAATTCAGTCTGTCCCTATCTGCCTTACCTATTCCCCTTAAGTTTTTGTATGTCGTAATTATGTCTTCCATTGTCCTCCCTTCTAAGGTCGTCAGGTTTAGTTCCTTCAACCTCTCCTCATAGTACATCTCTCACCTCCGGTACTAGCCTGGTCGCAAACATTTGGACCTTTTTTATTTTTTTTCACGTAACTGACCTGGAACAGGCTCCATGCTGGGGCTGCGAACTCAATGATTGCTCTAACATATGTCGTATATAAAACTCTGAATGATTATTTATTCAAGTTTCTGAATGCAATTTTGAGGTTTGCTAATCTTGCATAAGCTGTGTACTTCTGGTTATATGCTTAGTGCTATATTCACCCCCGGGGCCTTCTTCACTCCCGGATATTTGCAACTTGTCTCCGCCAGTGTTGCTATCTCTCTCTCTCTCTCTCTCTCTCTCTCTCTCTCTCTCTCTCTCTCTCTCTCTCTCTCTCTCCCTCTCTCTCTCTCTCTCACTGTTTTTGAGCAGACCATGCGAAGCTATTGACACTACTATGAGCGGACGAGGTTAGAAACGGCCTCCATGAAGACTTTCCTGTGATCTTTACTTTCGAGAGTTTTCCTACTCCATCACAGCCTGGTCGATCTGGCACACCGCGGGGGAAGTAATCTAGTTTCCTCCACATCGGTTTCAGCAACATTTCTGATGTCTGCTGGTAGCAGATTGAAAAGGCCTAAGCTCAAGGGTGTTGATACAGGGCTCTCGTATTTTGCCCGTGGTTCCCTACATTTTCACTGGGTCTATTTTTACACTACCTTCTCTATCTCTTATTCTAGTACGTTATGATAGTGTGCGGATTTGGGAACAGGACTTCTGGTATTTTCCATTTTATTTTGCATATTTCTTACTAGAGAATACATATCCAGTTCTCAGAGGAGTTCCCTGTAGCCTTACTGATTATATGCGGGCAGTAAACGCTCTCTGTATTTTGTCCAGCTCTGATATATCACCCTCTCTGAATGGCACTGTCAACTCTGAGCAGTACTGAGAGAGAGAGAGAGAGAAAGAGAGAGAGAGAGAGAGAGAGAGAGAGAGAGAGAGAGAGAGAGAGAGAGAGAGAGAGAGAGCACTGGCATTATCTCTTCTTTTGAAAGTCTCATTAACTTCGCTGTTATTTCCCTGGCCTTCACAGCGTTCGCTTTAGTGCTTTCTTTAAAATATAGGTCAGCTGACCTGGATAGGATATAGGGCTAGTCAAAAAAAGTAGCTGCTGGAGTTCAATCTGAACAATATCGATAAAATAATCGGAAAATAAACATAGATATTGCAGAAGGAACACTCAGTCGTATAACTTCGGCAGTCTATGCAAGACTAATAAATATCCGAACAGCTTTCAGGAAACTCGATAAAGAATTATTTAAGTGATTCTTAAAGTGCTTGTACATTGCCTTTGTTAGGGCCAAATATTTCAAGCAGAGTAGCCCAGATCTGAAGGTGTGAACTATGAGAAGATACTAAATTAAGTGAACCCCGCCACTCTGGAGGGAAAGAGGAACAGAGAAGAAATTATTATGACATACAAGATATATACTAAGAGAAATTGGTTAGCCAGATAGAGACAGAATGTTTGAGACGCGAGGACCAAAAAGGAAACACAGATGAAGCTCAAAATGCAGAGGAATCACAGGGATGTTAGGAAATACTTTTATAGTCTCAAAGATATAGGGAAGTGGGATGACCTGATGTGCGAGTGAGTTGTCAGGATAACGAACAGGAAATGGATAGAAATAGATCAGGAGCTGCTAAATATCAGTGTTGGAGGATGTTGGGGTCAGATCAGGCGTGCCAAGGTAAACAGTTTTCACAATTGTAAAGTCCATCTTAGAGAAAAAAATGTATAGAGTTTTCACTGACCTTCCTCCGTTTATAATTAACTGCTCAGTAATTTTACCGTGGATAGAGAGGGTAAAAATGTTGATGGGGGATTGCTTAAAACAAACAAAATGCTTAAGCACACATCTTCAAGATGATGGAAGTAAATAGAGAGAGGAGTGCTGCCTGCGTGTCAACGAGAGAGACAAACGTGCCCTTTACACCCGCTTCTCTCTGTGAAACCTGACCTCACACGCCTCTCCACACCGTACTAATAGAGGGAATTATTTCTCCTTGTTTATACCTTGTTGAGAACATTACCACAATGGACTCTGGTCAAGCTTGTTTCTCTACCGTTCTTCTTCGTTTTTTAATCGGGAAAAACTGACGGGTCTTTGTCAGTCGCAAGTTGACCTATTTAGTAATGCAGAAATTGTGAAGAGGCAAGATGATGTTCGTTTTGTTGTCAGCAAAACTGAAAGCACCAGAAATATGCTGCTACCCTATTCTATATGGTATTTACATAGACTCTATTTATCTCTAGAAAATAATGAATATCTAATGTGCCTCTTGATTAATTTAAGAAAAGCTTTTGACACTGTAGACCACAGTATACTGCTGATGAAACTACAACATTATGGAAACAGAGAACATGTTCTTTCTTTCATAAAGTCCTACTTTACAGACAGACGACAACATGTGACTGTCAATGGCACTACCTCGTCTACCCAATCTATCAACATAGAGGTGCCACAGGGCAGTGTCCTTGACCCATTATTATTTCTCATCTAAATAAATGACTTACCAAATACTTCCCAGAAATTTAAACCTAAAAATACTCAATTTAGCGTAAAAATAAATCATTCTCACATAAGAGAAGACGAGGGAAAATTCTTAGGTATACGCCTTGACTGCAACCTGAAATTCAACACTCACATCCAATATATATCTAAGAAAATTTCCAAAACTGTGTTCATTCTATCATAAATACGCTGCTATGTTCCTCAAACAACATTACTAACTCTGTACTACTTGGTAATCTATCCCTGCCTCACTTGTTGTATCTTGCTTGAGGATCCTAACAGCAAACCACCTACAACCTATTGTGACCCAGCAGAAATCAGCTGTTAGAATAATCACCCACTCAGGTTATAGCAAACACCCACTATTAAAAAGACTTAACTTACTCACCCTACAAAACATTCATACCTACTACTGCGCATTTTCTATAGTCGTATATAGAACACTTAGTACGAACTTCAGCCCAGCGCTCCCACTCTTCCTGGAGAGTTGCAACTCAACACACAGACACAATGCAAGAAACAAGTGCCTTGTTTTTTTAACATACCGCATGTACGTCTCAACCTATCTAAAAACTCCAGACGAATAAAAGGCCCTAAAATTTGGAATTTCCTTCCTGAGAATGCACCTAACCTAACTTCTGCATAGACTAATCATGTTAAAAATTAATTTATCAACATCAGCCCTGTTTATCTAATTCATATTAGCCTTTACATTATTGTCATCACTATCACCAGTTTAAGTCCATAACTCATAACCACTACAAACACTATAACAAATTGTCTTACAAAAATTATCCAAATTGTTGGAGTTAATATCAGAGATTGTAAACTTTAGCATTCAAGTAAACCAACTTAATTTCTAATCTTAAGGCTATAAGTTAATCTTAAGGCTGCCCGAAATTCTCCGTAAACCAGGGGCTATCTATAAGGTATGCCAAAATGTCAACAATTTCTATGCTAATTACATCACAGCCTGGCCGATCAGCACCTCCTGTAGAAGCTTATCTAGTTTTCTCTGGGAGGCGTCTGCTTCTAAAAATATTGGAGACATGGAACTCTGATGTTGATAAAGTTTTTTTTTGTGATTTACCACTCCTAATTCTTACTGCAGTGATGCCAAAAGGACAACCTCCTCAGCGAGAAGCTGAGGAGGTTCCATAAGCATAACCAGAGTGACTGCCAAGAACAGTGTGTTTATGGCACCAATACTCACTGGAGTGGGTGTCAAAAGCAGAGTAATGCTTTATAAAAGGTATTTAGCATGTGTATTACACGATGCACTAAACTAGTGTGGGTCATCTAGTGCAAAGATTTTGCAGACTTGATTCTCCGTCTGCTAATCACGGCTCGACATCTGTCCAATCAAGCTGTTGATGGTGTCTTATTTGTGGAACAGCTTCGTAATCAGCAAAGGCATCTTATACATCAGAAATATACCAACAATATATTCTAAACGTTCAAAGATGATTTATTCATTGTCATTTATCTATCTATTTTATATAATTATATTATATTATATAATTATTTTACATATTTTTTTCATTCAGAATGCTGTTCAAGTGCCATTACCAAAAGAATTTATCTCTGGAAAAGTTGTAAAAAAAGACTAGTCCTGTTTAGACGCCCAAAATTACACTTACAAAAGCATTTAAAAAAATAAACTTACATAAAAGGGTGAGTTTGGAACCATCGTAAACCTGGACTATATATATATATATATATATATATATATATATATATATATATATATATATATATATATATATATATATATATATATATATATATATATATATATATATATATATATATATATATATATATATATATATATATATATATATATATATATATATATATATATATATATATATATATATATATATATATAACATATATATAATTAGATTTTTATGTAAAGTGACATTTTATAAAGGGTAGAATTTATACCGGGAATGGAAATAAAATTTACGTGAGTATGATAAATAAGACACGTGTAATACCTGGGTATCTTCTGAAGACGTTTGCCAAGCAGTCGCTTATCAATTCAATACAGAAGTTATCTGAAGTTGTAGAAACTGAAGAGAGAGTAGAAGACGAGGTAATCAGTCCCTGAGGCTAGATGAAGGTGTTCACTACCCTATCCTTGATGAACCTGAAGCAAGAGTACGGTGGTGAACACCTTCCTTTTGTCTGAGGAACTGATTATCTCGTCTTCTTTTATTTCTAGTTTCTAAGCCTTCAAATAAGCTCTGTATTGAATTGATAAAGCCAATGGTTAGTGATACGTCTTCAGAATAAAGATACCCAGGTGCTGCGTATGCGTCTTATTATCAACTTGTCTGTATTGTATACCTGTGACCACTTTCTAGTGTTTCTACTCTCGCAGTCTGGCCTCGAGCAAGGCTTTTTTTCTGTTGACTGCCTGTGGAACTAGGCTGTAGGCAAAACCTGGAGTGCTAGGTACCTTGGGCCACATCAGACAGTCAGGGAACAGTGTTGAACAAGCACTTGATTCCCTGATCCGTGTCAAGAGATGCCTCACGGTCGACCAGGAGAACGAGGAGCTGACTGGGGAAGGGAGCTGGTGGAGTACGATGGTTGGAGGAGGGAGAGACGGGCAGGGGGTGGGGATAATATTCACACTTGACCTACTCTCACTCTTCTACAGGTTGGGTCAAAGTAAGCATTATCACGTGCTACACCATGATCTCTACATCATAATCTCGACACCATAACCTCTACACCATGACGTCTCTACAATATGCACCATTATGCGATCATTCTCTACATTAACGATAAAATCCGAGTGAGACATTTTAGGACTTAAGAAAAAGAGGAATTGGAGCGATGTCGATGCATACGACTATAACAAGATTATTATTAGGAATATACAATGATGTAGGCGGCTTTAGTGACGTCTGCCACGGAGCTTTAGTGACTACTGCCACGGAGCTTTAGTGACGTCTGCCACGGAGCTTTAGTGACGTCTGCCACGGAGCTTTAGTGACGTCTGCCACGGAGCTTTAGTTACTACTGCCACGTAGTACATGAAACCGGTCCCAACAAAGTCAGGGGGTGACCACCTCTGCAACCATCCCTTCAATGGGGTGAACTGATACTGAAGAGCTCTTGATGCAAGGAATCTGAGGTACTCTCCCCTTCCTGACAATAAACTCAGGCGTTGTATGACGGAAAGTGCTATATGGCCCTTAGTAGTATGGCGCATCTTATATAAATCATAATAACTGCAACAAATACAGTCAGAAGTGAAACAATGAATGATCACTTCAAGTGGTTGTTACGTATCTCATGTTAAACTTGATATGACTGTTGTAAGCGTTGAAGTGAGTGTAGTGACTAGCTACAGTCAATGGTGACTGTAACAAATTGTTGAAGTGAGTGCAACAAAATGTTGAGGTGAGTGTAGTGAGTGTAGCAAAATGTTGAGGTGAGTATAGTGAGTGTAGCAAAATGTTGAGGTGATTATAGTGAGTGTAGCAAGGTGTGTGTTGCGTGTAGGCCGTCCTAACACACCAAGTCAGCCATCAAGCACATACATCTATGTAAACAAGTGAGAGTTATTGACTTGTGGAGGTGAGAGCAGTGAAGGTTATGATCAGCTCTGATACACTTCTCGCCACAACAATACAACCTCAAACCCTACCATGGGTGGGGTTAGAACCCGGTATGGGTATGGTTTGTTACAATCGTGTCATTACGATATCGTGAGCCAAACCAACCTCAACTCTCTTAGTTATATCTGATGCACCGACCTATAAAAAAACACATTTAACTACAAATAATCATATTGTAAAAAATAACTGCGACACGTTCAGAGAGCACTAATAATCTTATTGATCAGGCAGTCAACAAGGAGGCCCGGGCAGCGGTGACGAATATCACTCACTACAACAATCACCAGGTCAACTTTAGTTAAGGTCATAATCGAGCTAAATGAAACTCTGGCTTACTGATCTGATTCATCGTGGTCAGTCTTCTCTATATTTATTCTCGGGCATTTTTAATTGAATATTAAGAATACCCATAACTGCTGCCAACTTTTTTATACGCTTTCAAAAATGTTTCATAAGAAATTGTTACACTCTTTTACAATTTACTGGTTTTTTTTTATTTCAACTTTTGGTGGTTCACGATATTTCAACAAACTTTTCTTATGGCCAGCATAGTAACGTCAGATTATTTCAGTGTGTGTTATAACTCAGCTCACTTGACCACTGTGAGTGACGATATTGTCAGTGTTGTGGTAAACATGTTGCTGGGATAGTCTTCCTTCATCTCGTGTATAAGCACACTTACACAAGAGTGTTGAGGCAACACCAAAGTTACAATAGTGAGCCAGGAGTGTGGGAGTGTGGGCGGGAGCGTCAATAAGATCGGTCAACTGCTCCCAGCACATCTTATACAATAGTGAGGCAGGAGTGTGGGCGTGTGGGGGAGCGTCAATAAGATCGGTCAACTGATCCCAGCACATCTTACACAATAGTGAGCCAGGAGTGTGGGCGTGTGGGGGAGCGTCAATAAGATCGGTCAACTGCTCTCAGCAGCACATCTTACACAATAGTGAGCCAGGAGTGTGGGCGTGTGGGCGGGAGCGTCAATAAGATCGGTCAACTGCTCTCAGCAGCACATCTTACGCTGCTGCTTCTCGCATTTTGTTGTTCATCGTCGATGGGAAATTTCCCGTGACTCGTTTATTATTGTTTGTTATAATTAGAAGTAGAGGTCAAAGAGCGCATGAAAGAAGATGATAAATCCACTTCAGTGGATCAAAAGCCTCTCACCAACGCCTGTCTTTGTCCTATGAAAACTCGCTCCATAAATTATATTTATAAGGATATGCTAAACCCGAGAGAGTCAAACTCCCCTGCTGTGTGGAGTTCTTGGTCATTTGACTGAGCTCATCCGCTGCTGACTTCTAGAAAATAAATTAAATATCATCTCATGATATGAGTTAAGATTTTCCACTCATTTAAGAAGTAACTACCACAGTTGTGTTAAACACACCTTAACGTGTACTGCAATTATTCTGAGAGGAAGATATGATGCTGTGTGTGTGTGCGTGCGTGTGTGTGTGTGTGTGTGTGTGTGTGTGTGTGTGTGTGTGTGTGTGTGTGTGTGTGTGTGTGTGTGTGTGTGTGTGTGTGTGTGTGTGTGGTGTGGCGCATCAATAAAACTTGTGGTGTGCGTGTGACATCAGTAAAACTTGTAGTGTACTCACCTAGTTGTGGTTGCAGGGGTCGAGTCAAAGCTCCTGGCCCCGCCTCTTCACTGGCCGCTACTGGGTCACTCTCCCTGCGCCATGAGCTTTATCATACCTCTGCTTAAAGCTATGTATAGAGCCTGCCTCCACTACATCGCTTCCTAAACTATTCCATTTCCCGACAACTCTGTGACTGAAGAAATACTTCCTAACATCTCTGTGATTCATCTGAGTCTTCAACTTCCATTTGTGTCCCCTTGTTGTTGTGTCCCATCTCTGGAACATTCTGTCTCTGTCCACTTTGTCAATTCCTCTCAGTATCTTATATGTTGTTATCATGTCCCCCCTATCTCTCCTGTCCTCCAGTGTCGTCAGGTCGATTTCCCTTAACCTCCCCTCGTAGGACATACCCCTTAGCTCTGGGACTAGTCTTGTTGCAAACCTTTGCACTTTCTCGAGCTTCTTCACATGCTTGGCTAGGTGTGGGTTCCAAACTGGTGCTGCATACTCCAATATGGGCCTAACGTACACAGTGTACAGGGTCCTGAACGATTCTTTATTAAGATGTTGGAATGCTGTTCTTAGGTTTGCTAGGCGCCCATATGCTGCAGCAGTTATTTGGTTGATGTGCGCCTCAGTAGATGTTCCTGGTGTTATACTCACCCCAAGCTCTTTTTCCTTGATTGAGGTTTGCAGTCTCTGGCCCCCTAGGCTGTACTCCGTCTGCGGTCGTCTTTGCCCTTCCCCAATCTTCATGACTTTGCACTTGATGGGGTTGAACTCCAGGAGCCAGTTTCTGGACCAGGCTTGCAGCCTGTCCAGATCCTTTGTAGTTCTGACTGGTCCTCGTCCGATTGAATTCTTCTCATCAACTTCACATCATCTGCAAACAGGGACACTTCGGAGTCTATTCCTTCCGTCATGTCGTTCACAAATACCAGAAACAGCACTGGTCCCAGGACTGACCCCTGTGGAACCCCGCTCGTCACCGGCGCCCACTCTGACACCTCGCCACGTACCATGACTCGCTGCTGTCTTCCTGACAGGTATTCCTTGATCCAATGTAGTGCCTTCTCTGTTACCCCTGCCTGGTCCTCCAGCTTCTGCACTAATCTCTTGTGTGGAACTGTGTCAAACGCCTTCTTACAATCCAAGAATATGCAATCTACCCACCCCTCTCTCTCTTGCCTTATTGCTGTCACCCTGTCGTAGAACTCCAGTAGGTTTGTGACACAGGATTTCCCGTCCCTGAAACCGTGTTGGCCGTTGTTGATAAGCTAATTCCTTTCTAGGTGCTCCACCACTCTTCTCCTGATAATCTTCTCCATGACCTTGCATACTATACATGTCAGTGACACTGGTCTGTAGTTTAGTGCTGCGTTCCTGTCTCCTTTTTTAAAAATTGGAACTACATTTGCTGTCTTCCAAACCTCAGGTAGTTGCCCTGTTTCGATAGATGTGTTGAAGATCGTTGTTAGGGGTACACATAGCTCCTCTTCTCCCTCTCTCAGGACCCATGGAGAGATGTTATCTGGCCCCATCGCCTTTGAGGTATCTAGCTCGCTTAGTAGCCTCTTCACTTCCTCCTCATTTGTGTGTATTGTGTCCAGCACTTGATGGTGTACCCTACCTCTCCTCCTTTCTGGAGGCCCTTCTATCTCCTCTGTGAACACCTCTTTGAATCTCATGTTGAGCTCCTCACACACTTCCCGGTCATTTCTTGTGACCTCCCCTCCTACCTTCCTCAGCCTGATCACCTGGTCCTTGACTGTTGTTCTCCTCCTGATGTGGCTGTACAGCAGCTTTGGGTCAGATTTGGCTTTCGCTGCTATGTCATTCTCGTACTGTCTTTGGGCCTCCCTTCTGATCTGTGCATATTCATTTCTGGCTCTACGACTGCTCTCCTTATTCTCCGGGGTTCTTTGCCTTCTGTACCTCTTCCATTCCCTTGCACACTTGGTTTTGGCTTCCTGCACCTTTGGGTGAACCATGGGCTCATCCTGTCTTTTTCACTTCTCCTGTTACCCTTGGGTATAAACCTCTCCTCAGCTTCCTTGCAAATTGTTGTCATATATTCCATCATCTCGTCTACTGACTTCCCTACCATCTCTCTGTCCCACTGAACTCCGTGCAGGAAGTTCCTCATGCCCACATAGTCACCTTTCTTGTAGTTTGGCTTCATTTGTGCAGCCCTTCCTGCTTCCCCTCCACTTGTAACTCTACTATGTATTCGAAACTTAGAACCATATGATCACTGGCCCCAAGGGGACTTTCATGTGTGATGTCCTCAATATCTGCACTACTCAGGGTGAATACTAGGTCCAGTCTCGCTGGTTTGTCATTTCCTCTCTCTCTGGTAGTGTCCCTTACGTGTTGGTACATGAGATTTTCCAGTACCACCTCCAGCATCTTAGCCCTCCACGTTTCTTGGCCCCCATGTGGCTCTAAGTTCTCCCAATCAATTTCCTTATGGTTGAAGTCACCCATGATCAGTAGCTTCGCCCTGCTCGCACGAGCCCTTCTGGCCACTTCTGCCAGTGTGCCAATCATCGCTCTGTTACTCTCATCATACTCTTGCCTTGGCCTCCTGCTGTTCTGTGGTGGGTTATACATCACTGCAATTACCACCTTGGGACCTCCAGACTGTAGCATCCCTACTATGTAATCCCCAGCTTCTCCTCTGTCTCCTCTCTCCAGCTCGTCAAAATCCCATCGGTTTTTGATCAGCAGTACCACTCCTCCACCCCCTCTGTTCCCTCTGTCTTTCCTCAGGATCTGGTATCCCATTGAAAAGATGGCTTCTGTTATCATACCTGTGAGCTTTGTTTCTGTGAGATCTATTATGTGTGTTAGTTACCATTTTGTCCTAGGCACATGTCGATTAGACACTAGGCCTGTTGTATGTGTGTGTGTGTATGTGTATGTAAGGAAACACTTCGAAATGTTTCTGCCCCGCCGGGAATTGAACCCGGGCCCTCCGTGCGTGAAGCAAGAGCGCTAGCCACCATGCCATCGGGGCATGGTGTGTGTGTGTGTGTGTGTGTGTGTGTGGCGCATCAATAAAACTTGTGGTGTGCGTGTGACATCAGTAAAACTTGTAGTGTGTGTGTGTGTGTGTGTGACATCAGTAAAACTTGTAGTGTGTGTGTGTGTGTGTGTGTGTGTGTGACATCAATAAAACTTGTGGTGTATACCTGGAGGGGAGGTTTCGGGGATCAATGCCCCCGCGTCCCGGTCCGTGACCAGGCCTCGCGGTGGATCAGAGCCTGATCAACCAGGCGTACGAACCACAGCCCGGCTGGTTAGGTACTTTAGGTGACAGTCAGGGGTCTATTGGTACTCCCTCTTATGTATGCTGGGAGGCAGTTGAACAGTCTTGGGTCCCTGACATTTATTGTGTTGTCTCTTAGCGTACTCATGACGTTGCGTCATGAGAACTATAAGACTTGGCATCGTCTGCCAAGTCTTTTGCTTTCATAGGGAGTGATTTCCGTGTGCAGACTTGGGACTAGTCCCTCTAGGATTTTCAAAGTGAATATTATCATGCTTTCTTCTCGCCTGCATTCTAGGGAATACAAATCACGGTTGAAGGGACTTCAACCGTTCCCAGTAATTTATGTGCTTTATCGTACTTATATGTGCCGTGAAAGTTCTCCATATTCTCAAGGTCTGCAATTTCGCCTGCCTTGAAAGGGGCCGTTAGTGTACAGCAATATTCCAGCCTAGAGATTATTATTATTATTATTATTATTATTATAATCAAAACCAAGCGCTAAAACTACTAGGTCCAGCCTAGAGAGAACAAGCGATTTGAAGAGAATCATCATGGGTTTGCATCTCTAGTTTTGAAGGTTCTCATTATCCATTCTATCATTTTCCTGGCAAATGTGGTTGATGCATTGTTGTGATCTTTGAAAGTGATATTCTCTGAGAGTATCACTCCCAGGGCCTTCACATTAGTTTTTTGTTCTATTGTGTGGTTGGAATTTGTTTCATACTCCGATACAGTTTTAATTTCCTCGAGTTTTCCATTGCGGAGTTTTTGAAATTTGTCTTCATTGAACTTCATATTGTTTTGGCCCATTTAAAGATTTGGTTAATGTCAGCTTGGAGATTTGCAGTGTGTATGTATGACATCAATAATACTTGTGGTATGTGTGTGTGACATCAATAATACTTGTGGTATGTGTGTGACATCAATAATACTTGTGGTATGTGTGTGACATCAATAATACTTGTGGTATGTGTGTGTGACATCAATAATACTTGTGGTATGTGTGTGTGACATCAATAATACTTGTGGTATGTGTGACATCAGTATCTTTAGAGCTACTACCCTCCTCTCAAATGCCTTTTCACTCCCTCAATAATTTTCTCTCCTTTTTAATTGTATCTGTTCTCGTTTTTTCACCTTTCTGCGCCTCCTTTTTCTTATAAAAATATTTTCCTCTGTCTCTAGGGAGAATCAGAAGAGAAGTTGCTGAAGCTGGTGGAGGAATTTGGGAGGATATGAAAAAGAAGGATTGTGAGCAGGGTAATATCTATGAAGGGATTCAGGGAAACTGGGAGGCCGGACTTGAGTCCTGGAGATAGGAAGTACAGTGCCTGCACTCTAAAGGAGGGGTGTTAATGTTGCAGTTTTATAACTGTAGTGTAAAGCACGCCTCTTGCAAGACAGTGATGGAGTGAATGATGGTAAAAGTTTTTCTTTTTCGGGCCACCCGAAAATAATAAAAAAATGTGATAATAAAAAAAATGAAAAAGAAGGATATCGAAGGTGAAATGGACATTCAAAAATATATTCGAGTATAGTAGCGAAGATTCCTTTGTATAGGCATGAAGTATGAATGACCTTCAACAGTTGGAAGCAGTGGAAATGCAGTGTCTGAGATGAGTGTTTAGAGACTACCTGGAGGGTATTCCTGGGATCAACGCCCCCGCGGCCCGGTCCACGACCAGGCCTCCCTGTGGATCTGGGCCTGATCAACTAAGCTGTAACTGTTGGCCGCACGTAGTCCAACGTACGAACCACAGCTCGGCTGATCCGGCACTGACTTCAGCTTTCTGTCCAGCTCCCTCTTATGGCTGGTGGGAGGCTGTTGAATAGTCTTGGGCCCCGGACACTTATTGT
Organism: Cherax destructor; assembly: GCA_009830355.1. Lineage (NCBI taxonomy): Eukaryota > Metazoa > Arthropoda > Malacostraca > Decapoda > Parastacidae > Cherax > Cherax destructor. The sequence goes on from WNWK01000695.1 coordinate 381,930, forward strand.
GTTTTCTCTTAGTGTACCAGTGGCGCCCCTACTTTTCAATGGGGGTATGTTACATCGTCTGCCAAGTCTTTTGCTTTCGTAGGGAGTAATTTATATGTGCAGATTAGGGACCAGTCCCTCTAGGATTTTCCAGGTGTAGATTATGATGTATCTCTTTCGCCTGCGCTCCAATGTGTACAGGTCAAGTGCTTCCAAGCGTTCCCAGTAGTTAAGGTGTTTCATGGAACTTGTATATGCAGTAGAGGTTCTCTGTACATTCTCTAGATCTGCGATTTCACCTGCCTTGAATGGAGATGTTAATGTACAGCAGTATTCCAGCCAAGAGAACAAGTGATTTAAAAAGGATCATCACTGGCTTGGCATCTCTAGTCTTTAATGTTCTCATTATCCATCCTATCAGTTTCCTCGCATATGTGATAGTGGTACTGTTGTGATCCTAGAAGGTGAGATCCTCAGACATTACCACTCCCAGGTCCTTCACATTACTTTCCCGCTCTATTGTGTGATTACAGTTTGTAGTAAACCCAGTTCTAGCTATTATTTCCTCCAGTTTTCCATTACGGAGTAGTTGGAATTTGTCCTCATTGAACATCATATTGTTCTCTGTTGCCCATTAGAAAACTTGGTTTATATCCTCTTGGAGATTTGCTGTGTCCTCAATGGATGACACTCTCATGCAGATCCTAGTATCATCTGCAAAGGATGATACGGTGCTATGGTTTACATCTCTGTTTATGTCTGATATGAGGATGAGGTACAGGATAGGGGTGTGATGGTATGAAAGTTATAAGTCACAGAGGTAGGGAAGTATTGCTGAGGTGATTATGTAGAAAAGTTGGATAGATTGATTAAAAGGGTGTATAAATTTGGGGTGGATGAGCAGTCGAGAGTGTGAAGGCGCTTCGTGATACAGGATGAGCATCTAGCAGGCATGGGCAAGCATGCTATGATCATTTTTTTTTTATTTGTAGGGGGGATTTAACATGTTGTTGAGTCTGAGCATATTAATATATATGATATGAATCAGGTGGGAATGTTGTAATCTGTGCTGTGTGTTAACTTTCAAAAAGGCAGTTAGGAAATGAGTGACGATAAATGCGTTTTTGTATTTCACTCTACTACTGTGGGAAATTACTGATGTTTCAAAAAAATACAATTTTTGTCGGTCTTCACATCTACGACCTTAACAATTCCGCATTTCACTCATTTTTCGGTGTGACAACAGGACCACTCTGCGTTCCGAGCCAAGTCCTCCTCGTAACTGTTAACGAACTTTAACTGCCTTAGAAACCTCGTAAAGCCAAACTTCACGGAACGTCCAGCGGTTAACGATCACCCCAATTATCCAGCGCTTTGTTAGCAAGAAGGCGTCGGTTATTAGCACACAACAGACCGGAAGTTTCCTGCACTCTGGCACGGTCCATTACCTAGAGAAGGGTGTTGTAGGAGCTAGCGCCAGGCAAGTGGCGGCTCACTACACTCTTGCTTCCACCACCTCGCTCAAGGAATGTCCCGCCCACTTGGGAAGTACTCTACTCGGCTCTTATACCAACGCAGCCGTCAAGGACCCACATTCCACACTAAGGACAGCTGCATTTTACTAGAAATAGCAAGATTTTTTATTTGCATGAATTTTACCCTCCAGAGCTGCAGGGTTCAATCTTTAGAAGTACACGATTATTATTACTTAATATTCTGCTTTATATTACCAGAGTAAACAGAATCCACAATAAAATAAATAGGAAATCGCTCTCCCAAAATAACAAGAGAATAGAAAAGTACGAAACCAATATTTGTCACTGAGTGAGAAATTCTGCTGAATGTAAAAATTAATAGTGTTAAGCCGGTTGTGTGTGATTGGAATAACCTCAGAGTCAGCCATGGATGTGGGTACCATCGCAACTCATCTGGTACTTCGATGAACTCGCAGGACAGCTGCACAATACCAATGTTCCCAAGATGTAATTCATACAGAATAAGGTATCCGAGCACTGCGGATGTTTCTAATATCTGAGTCATATACAATAAGTGATGGGAGGTATAGAAGACTCCATGATGTATAGTATGGTTAAAATCAAGCACGCATGTACACGCAAAAAACACACAAACACACAACATACAGACACTCACAACACAGACACACACACACAACAGCCACAAACACAACACAGACACACATACACGGCATACAACAGGACAAGTGCCTTTGACATCTGGTAACTAACAAACACCATATAAAATATCCTAATATATTTAAACCAGTCACACATTAATACTACCAGAAAATAAACATAAATACTTATAACTGGTTCAACTCCCACATTTAATAAAATATCACATAAGGTTTTAACCACATGCCTCAACTTAAGTTGTATAACACAAGAAGGTTTAGCGGTTCCTTTTGTATATAATAATATAAAAGTACCTAAACCTACGTCTACAGTCATGGACGCTATTAAAATAAAAGATGAGCGTCATGCGCCAGGTCACACAAAGCGAAGCAAGATTCCCAGTAAGCAGGTAATCATACGTGAAATGAGTGTGTCTAATCTTAACGGACATATAATCGTCTCGAAGTAACGATTCATGTTGAAAGTAGTGGTTTAACACCCACGTCCTGCAAAACTCTGTGTAACTTGCCACCCATCTGTTTGGCCCACCAAGCCAGTTACTTTCCAAGAACAAATATCGCCTTATGCGAACCAAGTCACCGGGAAAAACAGGCTATTATAGCCCGTGCTAGTTACATCCGCTGGTGCTCGTTGTTTACACTGAACTTGTACATGGTTAGGGTTCCAACACAACTCCACGTCCTGGTGCTGGTTGATAAGGCAGCTACCAGGAAAACTGACCCATGCAGGGCTGCAAGAATATAAATCTAGAAACAAGTTACCGGCACATGTCACAGGTATGCCAGGCGTGAAGATGACGGATAAACTTCTTGTGAATCAATAAGATTAAAGGGAGCACTGGAGCATACTGCGTCACCACGAACATACACTCTACCACTCCCAGTAAACTTAATACTGCATATAGTATGCTTAGAGTGGTCATACACCCTGAGTCTACCTCTGTTAAAAACAAAAACACGTAATACCGACACCTTCAGGAGAGTGCTCATTTAGCTTTTGGCTCACAACTGAAGAACCTGAATTCCATTCTGGGAGAGTCGAGATAGATGGACATGTCTACTTACATATGTTGCCCCTTTTCATCAAGGACATAGATACATAGGTGTTAGTCGATTGTTGTGGGTGGCATGCTACGAGGAAGGGCGGGGAGAGTGTAGCTTAGATAGGGCTGGGCTGGGCTTTGAAATGAACTGAACTAAGATTACAGCTTTGCCTGTAAATTTAACGGAGTAAAAAAATTAAATAATAAAAAGTGTTGAAGGCGGGTGGTTGGCGCCAGTGAAGAAGGTACAGCCGAGGACTCAGTTCGTCAACCACTGACAGATGACGGCGCCGCCTGTGTCTCACCAACACTTCCTTTTTCAGGTAACAAACACATTGTTTATGGCAGTGGGCATGAGGCCACACCTACCGCCACTGCTTTATGTCAATATGTTCCTGAGAATGCCTTCTCACGTCCTTTGATAAAAATGTATTGTGTCATATCCATATGTGTGTGCGTGCTCACAAGCGTGCTCACAAGCGTGCTCAGAGCCACTAGCGTGCAGGTACACACGTAATTCTCTTAACAAATAATATCAGCAGCAGTTTACTTCTATAAACAAATCAACACAAATACATAAATTGACAAAATGATCACCAAACACGAAGAACGACCGAGCGCCGCCCACGACAGACCTTGGTCCTGGTCTGAGGTGACCGCTGGGGCTGCCTTCACCCACATGTGACCCTGAGAAGCATCCATCACAAGACAAGAGGTACAGTCCTAGTCTTGGTGGAAGGTGGGTACTGGGGCTGTCTTCAGAGAGTGCTGGAGCTGCCTTCAACCACACTCGACTCTGGGAAGCATTCATCACCCGCCATAAAGCCGAGTGTCTCCTCCCTCACCCACCTTACTCAACAACACACTCATCATGAATATGTAAGTAGACGTCCCGGTGACGGTAAGACTATTAATGCAAGCAGCAAGGCCTCCGTACCTCCCTTCTTTGACTCCCTTCCTCCTTTTATAGTTTCTCCCTCTCTTCTTTGTTAGCTCGATTCATCTCTTTTTCTGTCTAGCTCCCAGCTTCTTCCACTGACAACCACTGCGCGCGGCCTCAGCAAATAAGTCATAATTCAGCTGTTCAAGACGCCTTTAACAGTCATCCATTTGACTGCTTTTGCAACAGTGACATGATGTCTGTGGTTAAAAGGACAGGCTGTTCTAAATATAATACTCTCACACCAGAAATAGACATAAACAAATATGCACTGTAACATCCGTCGCAGCTTATACCAGAATTCGTATGAGAGTAGCATTCTGGATGTACATGACGTACTACTGATAACAGTGGATAAAACGTACAAGCTGCAATAAAGAAACATTTCGCGTTATCAAGTCGTGACAATAAACCTCTACAAAGGGCAAAACATTGTTTCAGTGAAAGCTTCTTGTGTAACATGCATCTTCCTTCACCATCAGTGACATCAAGCGAGGACATAAATCTTCAAGTCGATGTAAACCAAGTCTCTAAATGGGCTACAAAAACAATATTATGTTCAACGAGGACAAATTTCAACTACTCCGTTATGGAAAAATTGAAGAGATGTGTGCTGCCAGAACCAACAGCATGACTGACCCTGCGACCTACACCTGCGAACAAATCCTCTTCTGTTCCATTTATCCCGAATTTCTCTCTCTCACGATATAGTAAATATACATTGCGTTTAGCGTGAACAATAATCAACTTCTCATTACGTTCTGGTCTGCTCACCAGAAATAATGTCCCTGAGAAATGTGTGGAGGAACGTTCACCCAGTTAAGAACGTTTGGCACGACCACAAGAATATCATGAAAAAAAATGTGCGTAATGAGTCAGGTGATGAACACGAGGGGCCGGTCATTCCATGGAGAAGAACGTGGAGGAAAGTGTGAGTTTCAACGCTGAGAGTGGCGGACAGAGTGAAGGTTTCCACACTTTGATGAGTTTCGGAGAGTTTCTCTACTCCCGGAGCCCGGCCCTGAGCCAGGCTTGTCTGGTGCTTGCCTCATCAACCAGACTGTTGCTACTGGCGGCCCGCTGGTTCATATGTCTATCACAGCTTAGTTTATCCGGCACTGGTCCAGTTTTCTCTTGAAGACCTGTTACGGCAGTGTTATTGATATCTTCTGGTAAGATGTTGAATGGTCAGGACCATGGATATTGATACAATGTTTTCTCATTGTACCCACTGCGTGCCCTGCTTTTCGCTGGGTTTGTTGTACATTTTATCCCATATCTCTCACTCCAGCATGTTTTAATGGCAGTGTGCACATTTGTGACAATGCCCTAAAGTACATTACTTTAGAGTTTAGACAGTCCCAGTAATTTAAATGCATTACTGGCTCTGTGCAGGCCGTAAATGATCTCTGCATCTATCACAGCTTTGATATCTCCCCTACCCTGAAGGGAGTTCAATACTCTAAACAAGAGAGCGGAGGCGATTTGAACAGTGTCACCACTGGCCCTATTTCCCGTGTTTTGAAAGTGTTCAATAATTACTCCGTCATTTTCCTCTATGTCGTGACATCTGTCTTACTGTGTTCTTTGAAAGAAAGGTTATCTGACATAATTACTCCAAGGGTTTTCACATATTTCATTTCTTTCATTCTAGGACTGAGTATACTACAAATTCTAATCACACAATAGAGCGGAAAAGTAATGTGAAATACCTGGGTGTGGTAATGTCCGAAGACCTCACCTTCAAGGACCACAACAATGCCACTATCACATTTGCGAGGAAACTGATAGGATGGATAATGAAAACATTCAAGACAAGGGATGCTAAGCCAATGATGATCCTTTTTAAATCACTTGTTCTCTCTAGGCTAGAATACTGCTGTACATTAACATCTCCATTCAAGGCAGGTGAAATTGCAGACCTAGATAATGTACATAGAACTTTTATTGTACATATAAGTTCCATCAAACACCTTAACTACTGGGAACGCCTGGAAGCACTAGACTTATATTCACTGGAGAGCAGGCGAGAGAGATATATCATAATCTACACCTGAAAGATTCTGGAGGGACTGGTCCCTAATATGCACACAGAAATCACTCCATACGAAAGCAATGGCCTTGGCAGACGGTGCAACATAACCCCCAGTGAAGAGTATTGGCGCCACTGATACACTAAGAAAAAACACAATAAGTGTCCGGGGCCCAAGACTGTTCAACAGCCTCCCACCAGCCATAAGGGGCATTACCAGTAGGCATCTGGTTGTCTTCAAGAGGGAGCTGGACAGATACCAAAAGTCAGTGCCAGATCAGCCGGGCTGTGGTTCGTACGTTGGACTACGTGCAGCCAGCAGTAACAGCCTCGTTGATCAAGCCTTGATCCACCGGGAGGCCTGGTCATAGACCGGGCCGCGGGGACGTCGATCCCGGAATGCCCTCCAGGTAGCCAGGTAGTTCTGCATACAGCGTTCCTTTTAAGTTCTCCATTCTTTCTATATCTTGGCAGCTGGAACTTAACACCACTGAACGTCATGTTATTCTCTAATCTCCACTTTAAAAAATTGCTTTTATCTTCTCGCAATCTTTTCGTGTCTACTACCGATGTGATTTGTGATTTTCATGTTTATTTTGGCATCATCAGTAAATGATGATACAAACCTGTGGCAAGTGTTTTTATCTATATCTGCTATGAGGATAAGAAACAGCAGAGGCGCCAGGACCGTGTCTTGGCGAACCGAGCTTTTTACTATACTAATGTTGGATTTTGCTCTGTTTACTACTACTGTTTGTATTCTGTCAGAAAGTTGAATGTCCATTTATCTGCTTTCCCCGTTATACCTATCGTCCTCATTTTGTTTGCAATCATCCCATGATCGCATTTGACGAATGCCTTTCCGAAATCCGTGTATACAACATCTGCTGTACATCCATGCTGGTTTCACTTGGGCAGGTTGTGCTAGTTCATAAAATTTGTAATTTGGCGTTTCACCCTTTCAAAGTCTTTTATGATATATGATGCTGGTTCTACTAGTCTTTAATTTTTCGCTAGTGCTCTACTGTCTCCTTTATGCAAAAAACTGAGTATATACACTTTAAAGTCTCTGGTATATGACCCAGATCTAAGCTCGTCCTCCAAAGCATACTAAATCCTCGTGCTAGTTGTACTTTGCACTTCAGAGTTAATGTTTGGAGGTGTGAATGTTTCATCACTAAGGGTGGTGGAGAGTTTTTCAGCACTAAGAGTGGTGGAGAGTTGTAATATTTCAACACTAGGGGGTGGTGGAGAGTTGTAATATTTCAACACTAGGGGGTGGTGGAGAGTGTGAAACATCGACACTGAGATCACAGACGTGAAAGCTCGAGTGACAAATGAATAACTCACGCCAACTTTACATCAGCCAAACTGTTCTGCATACTTGGGATTGCGAATTACAGGTTGTAACAGCCTCAGTGTTGAGGCCTGACGAGAGAGCAGATGGCCGCGAGGGCCAGAAATCTATTGAACCAACACAGGAGGGGAAACTAATGTTACTGTCCCTATGATATGATATTCCCATATTTATAGGAAGCGTTAAGCCCTTAAGGGTCACAGAGCGCCTGTGATCCGAGGAAGAAGAGGGTAATTTCCATTACTTGGATCAAGAGCTCTTCAGCAGAATCAAGGCACCCGTTCCCATCTTGAAGGAATGTACGGAGATGGACTAAGATTCGGTTCCCAGAAACAAGTCGCATAACTGTGACCTATTTTTAGGGTTCTTCTAACCTCGCGGCCCGGCCTCTGACCAGGCTTCCTTGTTGACTTTTTTGGTCAATCAGGCTGTTTGTGACAGGCCCTTAGAGGAGCACGTAAGTTATCACAACCCGGCTGATCAATTAAGTGTTTCTTCTTCGAATATTCAAGAATATATACAACAAAAGGGTATACACACTAAGTTAAAGTTAAACCCAAGCTTAGAGAATTATGCTTCACTGGTGGTGATGCCACTGTGTGCAGTCGACAACCCTTCAAGCTGGGTAGTAACAAACACATTTAACTTACCTGACCCCAGAGGTGCAGAGTTCTTAGGAACCTTGAACCTGTCTGACTGAGTTCCTGAAGTTTTGTTTTATGAAGAGCGGGTGGCTAGGGAAGGGAAAATATTCTTGCAACAGTCGTATGTTGCAAGATAAGCTTTCAGAGGGACAATGATTCGCTGTGTACAACGAAACGTTGTCCCAATAAAAGTTTGTTCTGCATTGTTTTCACTACTGTCGGCAATATATGCCACTTGAATCCAATGACATGTTTAACATCAGCCACTGTAAGGGAGGCCATAAGTGTGTTAGTAGCAGCGTCTGCTCACGCTAAGAGCACTAACACACACACGTGGCCTCGACACAGCGATCTATACTTCCGCAGGTTCTCTTTCAATTGAAGGTGATCCACTTACGTTTCCATGCAACAAGAGATCACGCTTATCAATGCAACATCAAGCGACGGTTATGCGTTTGATATACCTTTGATGAGTTTCGAGAGTTTTTCTACTCCCGGAGCCCGCCCTTGGTCCAGTCTCGCTTGGTGCTTGCCTGGTCAACCAGGCTGTTGCTGCTGGCCCACATTCCCGACTGTACGGAACTGCTCTCTCTAGCCAGTGTTTTTCCCTTTCTCTCTCCCGATGTTGAGATACAAGTGTGGGCGGTAACAACATATAATTCTTGAACATAAACACTGCATCCCGGACACATCCCCCTCCCCTGAACCCCCTTCCCAGAACACCCTCCCCTGAACCCCTTCCCTGTATCCCTTTCCCGGTGCCTCCTCCCTGGTACCTCCTTCCTTGTACACCCTCCATGGTGGTCAGTTCCCGCTAAGAATGAGTACAAGTTAGAAACTTCAACAAGTTGACGAGGCTCTCAGAGTACAGCAGGTGATATTTAACAAGCAAATAAGAACATTCAGGACAAACACAATCTACATAACTCGTAGCTCAGTACTGACAATTCCCAGCTTAGTTCTAAAGTATTCGACTCACAACTTTTAGGGACACGAGTTCGATCGCCTGGTAAGTGGAGACGTATGGACAAATCTCATTACACTTAAGTTATGGTAAGTTAAGTAAGCCTATAAAAAGTATGCTTAACTACAGATGATCATTATGTTCCGTTCTATCCCATGAAATTTCCGATGGAAATGATCTTCGTGTTTCTGAGACCAGAAAAAAAGACTGGGGTTCACGGTTCATAAAGACTAAAGTTCAAGGCTCATAAAGACTAAGGTTCAAGATTAATGAAGATTACGGTTCAAGGTTCATAAATTTTATTCAGAGACAAAGAGTGATGCCTACTTTTTTTTTTTTTAACCGAGGCTTCAACAACACGCCATCACCGCCTGGTTACTTACTGTTAGTTATTTGGAGATAAATTCCTGGGGTCACCCATACACCTCGGGCCCGCTCCCACACCAGGATTCACTACTGACAGTATGATCAGTCTTACTGTTGGTGCCTGCCAACAGTAAGACACACTCAAACGTATCCCGGATAACCAGGAACTGACATGAGAATTTTATCAAGTTCCGTCTGGAAGACACCTAGGCAAGAAACTAGGCTTCCCTGTTGATTGCTACTGGCGGCCCATTGACCTACACAACTATCACAGCCTGGTTGACCTGCCACAAGGACCAAGTAGTGGTCTAGTTTCCTCTTAAAATCTTCACTTGGTTAGGTTTATTCTGTACACACAACGGACCTAAAGTTATCTGTTAAATGGTTTGTCATCTGTTAATGGTTCTTCATCTGTTAATGCTTCTGTTATTGGTCCTTGAACTGTTACTGGTACTTTTCTGTTTAGTGTTTTTCATCTGTTAATGGTTCTTCATTTGTTATTGGCTCTTCATCTGTTAATAGATCACATGTCCATTGCTAGTTACCTGTTATTGGTTCTTCAACTATTAATGGTTCCTGGGATCATCGCCTCGCTGCCCGGTCTAAGACGTGCTGCAACTTGGTCACAACACCTGACTTATAAACAACCTGGTCACAACACTTATAAACAACCTGGTCACAACACCTATAAACAACCTGGTCACAACACTTATAAACAGCCTGGTCACAACACCTATACACAACCTGGTCACAACACTTATAAACAACCTGGTCACAACACTTATAAACAGCCTGGTCACATTTATAAACAACCTGATCACAACACTTATAAACAACCTGGTCACAACACCTGACTTTTAAACAACCTGGTCACAACACCTGACTTATAAGCAACCTGGTCACAACACCTGACTTTTAAACAACCTAGTCACAACACCTAACTTATAAACCTGGTCATAACACCTGACTTATAAACCTGGTCGCAACACCTGACGTATTAACCTTGCCACAACACCTGACTTATAAATAACGGGGCAACAATACCTGACGTATAAACAACCTGGCCACAACTGGTATATAAACAACCTGGTCACATCTGTTATATAAACAACCTGGAAACAACTGGTGTATAAACAAGATGGCCACAACTCCTGGTGTGTAAACAATCTGGCCACAACTCCTGATGTGTCAACAACCTGGCCACAACTTCTGGTATATTAGATCGAATAGAAATGACCCAAAATGGATGAATAATAGGCTCAAATATCTTTTAGGGCAGAAGAAAGGAATTTATAGGCGTATCAAAAGAGGTGAGGGTCATCTTACGAATCAGTATATTGACATTAAGAGGGACGTTAAAAAGGGGATAAGAAAAGCTAAGCGGGACTATGAAATTAAAGTTGCTAGGGATTCGAAAACTAACCCAAAAAGTTTTTTCCAGGTGTATAGAACAAAAGTTAGAGATAAGATAGGTCCCCTTAAAAATAATTATGGGTATCTTACTGACAAAGAGAATGAAATGTGCTCTATTTTTAATAATTATTTTCTCTCGGTTTTCACTCAGGAAGACACTAATAATATCCCAAGAATTAGGTATTTTAGTGGGCCTGAAGAAGATAAATTATGTAGTATCACAGTCACTAGCGAAATGGTTATCAAACAGATAGACCGTTTGAAGCAAAATAAATCGCCAGGCCCTGATGAGCTTTTTTCAAGGGTTCTTAAGGAATGCAAAATTGAACTGTGTGAACTCTTAACTAACATTTTTAACCTATCTCTTCAAACAGGTGTAGTGTCTGATACGTGGAAGATGGCTAATGTAATTCCTATTTTTAAAGCAGGGGACAAGTCGTTACCATCAAATTACCGCCCAATAAGTCTAACTTCAACTGTAGGCAAATTATTAGAGTCGATTATAGCTGATAACATAAGAAGCCATCTCGATAGGCATAATTTGATTATTGATACTCAACATGGATTCACCAGGGCCGTTCCTGCCTAACTAATTTATTAACTTTTTCAGTAAGGCTTTTGAGGCAGTTGATCATGATAAAGAATTCGATATTGTTTATTTGGATTTTAGTAAGGCTTTTGATAGAGTACCACATCAGAGACTGTTAAAGAAAGTGGCTGCTCACGGCATTGGAGGAAAAGTGTTTTCATGGATCGAGTCATGGCTCACCAATAGGAAGCAGAGGGTGTGCATTAATGGGGTTAAATCTGAGTGGGGATCTGTAACAAGTGGCGTTCCACAGGGATCGGTTTTGGGCCCGTTGTTGTTTATAATATATATAAATGACCTTGACGAGGGAATTACTAGTGATATGAGCAAATTCGCTGATGACACGAAGATAGGTAGGATAATCGATTCAGACGTAGATGTCACGGAACTTCAGGAGGATTTAGACAAACTCAATTCCTGGTCAGAAAAATGGCAGATGCAGTTCAATGTAGATAAATGCAAAGTTCTAAAGCTCGGGAATGTTCATAACCCTAGCACCTACCAGCTTAATAATGTTGAACTCAGCCGTACAGAATGCGAAAAGGATCTGGGGGTTATGGTAAGCAGCAACCTCAAACCAAGTCAGCAATGCCTAAGCGTAAGAAATAAAGCAAATAGATTACTGGGATTTATATCAAGAAGTGTAAGCAACAGAAGTCCAGCGGTTATATTACAGCTTTATACATCATTAGTAAGGCCTCACCTAGATTATGCAGCTCAGTTCTGGTCTCCATTTTACAGAATGGATATAAATTCGTTAGAAAACATTCAGCGACGAATGACAAAGTTAATTCATAGCATTAGAAATCTTCCGTATGAAGAAAGATTGAAGACCCTTAAATTACATTCACTTGTAAGACGAAGAATGAGGGGAGACATGATCGAGGTATATAAGTGGAAGATGGGTATTAATAAGGGGGATATAAATAAGGTCTTGAGGATATCTCTCCAAGAGAGAACCCGCAATAATGGATTCAAATTGGATAAGTTTAGATTTAGAAAGGATATAGGAAAATATTGGTTTGGAAATAGGGTAGTTGATGAGTGGAACAGTCTGCCTAGTAGGGTCATGACCTTGGGTAGTTTCAAATTTAGGTTGGATAAATTCATGAGTGAGAGGGGTTGGATTTGAGTGGGACTCGCACTTGAGTTAATAGAATCTTCAAAGCTTATTTCTTGGGTAGAATTGAAAATTAGGTTGGGCAATTATTCTGTTAGTGGGATGGATTGTGAAGGACCTGCCTAGTATGGGCCAACAGGCCTGCTGCAGTGTTCCTCCTTTCTTATGTTCTTAACTGGAGCTGGTATGGCCAATGTCTGCAGGTGGAAGCAAACAAGCGTGGTAAACAATATATAACCGCAGACATTATTTCAGCACAATGTGGTGCGTTGAAAATATTTTAAATGTATTTAAGTTTTAGACATTAAATGCATCTATGAATAAATATTATATGATAATGTGTATACCCTAGCCCAGACTGCGGGAGGTGGGGGGAGAGAGGCGAAGGGGACAGAACCAGTAGTGAGGAAGGGGGGGGGCAGTGGAGTAGAGTACATGGAGAGCAGGGGAAGGAAGAGGGGAGCAGGGAGGGTAGAGGAATGAGGAGAGTTGGGGTAGAAGAGGGGTGGAATAGAATGGATGGAGAAGGGTGCGAAGAATGGAGCAGGGTGCGGGTGCGGCCAGGAATGGGGCAGGGTGCGGGTGCGGCCAGGAATGGGGCAGGGGAGAGAGAATGGGGTGACACGAGGCAAGGCTTTGTTACTCACTCATTAGTCTTTTAAGCTAATACATATATCATTCATAAGAACATAAGAACATAAGAAAGGAGGAACACTGCAGCAGGCCTGTTGGCCCATACTAGGCAAGTCCTTCACAATCCGTCCCACTAACAGAATATTTGCTCAACCCAATTTTCAATGCTACCCAAGAAATAAGCTTTGACAATTCTACCCACTCATGCGCGAGTCCCACTCAAATCCAACCCCTCTCACTCATGAATTTATCCAACCTAACTTTGAAACTACCCAAGGTCCTAGCTTCAATAACCCTACTAGGCAGACTGTTCCACTCATCAACTACCCTATTTCCAAACCAATACTTTCCTATATCCTTTCTAAATCTAAACTTATCTAACTTGAATACATTATTGCGGGTTCTCTCTTGGAGAGATATCCTCAAGACCTTATTTATATCCCCTTTGTTAATACCCATTTTCCACTTGTATACCTCGATCATGTCTCCCCTCAAGGGGAGTACCGCACCAGAGACTGTTAAAGAAAGTGGCAGCTCATGGCATTGGGGGAAAAGTGCTGTCATGGATCGAGTCATGGCTCACCAATAGGAAGCAGAGAGTGTGCATAAATGGGGTTAAATCCGAATGGGGACTTGTAACAAGTGGTGTTCCACAGGGATCAGTCTTAGGCCCATTGTTATTTATAATATATATCAATGACCTTGATGAGGGAATTACTAGTGATATGAGCAAATTCGCCGACGACACGAAGATAGGTAGGATAATTGATTCAAACATAGATGTCATAGAACTTCAGGAAGATTTAGACAAACTTAATTCGTGGTCAGAAAAGTGGCAGATGCAGTTCAATGTAGATAAATGCAAGGTTCTGAAGCTCGGGAGTGTCCATAACCCAAGCACTTATAAGTTAAATAACGTAGAACTTAGCCATACAGATTGCGAGAAGGACTTGGGGGTGATGGTAAGCAGCAACCTTAAACCAAGACAGCAATGCCTAAGCGTACGTAATAAGGCAAATAGATTACTGGGATTTATATCAAGAAGTGTTAGCAACAGAAGTCCAGAGGTTATATTACAGCTTTATACATCATTAGTAAGGCCTCACCTAGATTACGCAGCTCAGTTCTGGTCTCCATATTACAAAATGGACATAAATTCGTTAGAAAACATTCAGCGTAGAATGACTAAATTAATACATAGCATTAGAAATCTTCCTTACGAAGAAAGATTGAAGACCCTAAAATTACATTCACTTGTAAGACGTAGAATGAGGGGAGACATGATCGAGGTATACAAGTGGAAAATGGGTATTAACAAAGGGGATATAAATAAGGTCTTGAGGATATCTCTCCAAGAGAGAACCCGCAATAATGGATTCAAGTTAGATAAGTTTAGATTTAGAAAGGATATAGGAAAGTATTGGTTTGGAAATAGGGTAGTTGATGAGTGGAACAGTCTGCCTAGTAGGGTTATTGAAGCTAGGACCTTGGGTAGTTTCAAATTTAGGTTGGATAAATTCATGAGTGAGAGGGGTTGGATTTGAGTGGGACTCGCGCATGAGTGGGTAGAATTGTCAAAGCTTATTTCTTGGGTAGCTTTGAAAATTGGGTTGAGCAAATATTCTGTTAGTGGGATGGATTGTGAAGGACCTGCCTAGTATGGGCCAACAGGCCTGCTGCAGTGTTCCTCCTTTCTTATGTTCTTATGTTCTTATGAATGTAATTTTAGGGTCTTCAATCTTTCTTCGTAAGGAAGATTTCTAATGCTATGTATTAATTTAGTCATTCTACGCTGAATGTTTTCTAACGAATTTATGTCCATTCTGTAATATGGAGACCAGAACTGAGCTGCGTAATCTAGGTGAGGCCTTACTAATGATGTATAAAGCTGTAATATAACCTCTGGACTTCTGTTGCTAACACTTCTTGATATAAATCCCAGTAATCTATTTGCCTTATTACGTACGCTTAGGCATTGCTGTCTTGGTTTAAGGTTGCTGCTTACCATCACCCCCAAGTCCTTCTCGCAATCTGTATGGCTAAGTTCTACGTTATTTAACTTATAAGTGCTTGGGTTATGGACACTCCCGAGCTTCAGAACCTTGCATTTATCTACATTGAACTGCATCTGCCACTTTTCTGACCACGAATTAAGTTTGTCTAAATCTTCCTGAAGTTCTATGACATCTATGTTTGAATCAATTATCCTACCTATCTTCGTGTCGTCGGCGAATTTGCTCATATCACTAGTAATTCCCTCATCAAGGTCATTGATATATATTATAAATAACAATGGGCCTAAGACTGATCCCTGTGGAACACCACTTGTTACAAGTCCCCATTCGGATTTAGCCCCATTTATGCACACTCTCTGCTTCCTATTGGTGAGCCATGACTCGATCCATAAGAACATAAGAACATAAAAAGGGGAACACTGCAGCAGGCCTGTTGGGTATAAATAGGCAGGTCCCCTCGTACCACTAACATAATATTTATCAGAACATCTAAAATATCAGCATGCCTGTATGCCCAAAGGCAGGCATTAGCGTTTGATCAGATTGCTCCCTAGCTACAAATAGCTGAATTCCATCATCCCAAATCCAACCCTCTCACTCATGAATTTATCCAACCTAAATTTGAAACTACCCAAGGTCCTAGCTTCAATAACCCTACTAGGCAGACTGTTCCACTCATCAACTACCCTATTTCCAAACCAATACTTTCCTATATCCTTTCTAAATCTAAACTTATCTAACTTGAATCCATTATTGCGGGTTCTCTCTTGGAGAGATATCCTCAAGACCTTATTTATATCCCCTTTGTTAATACCCATTTTCCACTTGTATACCTCGATCATGTCTCCTCATTCTACGTCTTACAAGTGAATGTAATTTTAGGGTCTTCAATCTTTCTTCGAAGGAAGATTTCTAATGCTATGTATTAATTTAGTCATTCTACGCTGAATGTTTTCTAACGAATTTATGTCCATTCTGTAATATGGAGACCAGAACTGAGCTGCGTAATCTAGGTGAGGCCTTACTAATGATGTATAAAGCTGTAATATAACCTCTGGACTTCTGTTGCTAACACTTCTTGATATAAATCCCAGTAATCTATTTGCCTTATTACGTACGCTTAGGCATTGCTGTCTTGGTTTAAGGTTGCTGCTTACCATCACCCCCAAGTCCTTCTCGCAATCTGTATGGCTAAGTTCTACGTTATTTAACTTATAAGTGCTTGGGTTATGGACAATCCCGAGCTTCAGAACCTTGCATTTATCTACATTGAACTGCATCTGCCACTTTTCTGACCACGAATTAAGTTTGTCTAAATCTTCCTGAAGTTCTATGACATCTATGTTTGAATCAATTATCCTACCTATCTTCGTGTCGTCGGCGAATTTGCTCATATCACTAGTAATTCCCTCATCAAGGTCATTGATATATATTATAAAAACAATGGGCCTAGACTGATCCCTGTGGAACACCACTTTTACAAGTCCCCATTCGGATTTAACCCCATTTATGCACACTCTCTGCTTCCTATTGGTGAGCCATGACTCGATCCATGACAGCACTTTTCCCCAATGCCATGAGCTGCCACTTTCTTTAACAGTCTCTGGTGCGGTACTCTATCAAAAGCCTTACTAAAGTCTAAATAAACAATATCGAATTCTTTATCGTGATCAACAGCCTCAAAAGCTTTACTGAAGAAGGTTAATAAATTAGATAGGCAGGAACGGCCCTCGTGAATCCATGCTGGGTATCATTAATCAAATTATGGTTATCTAGATGGCTTCTAATAATATCAGCTATAATTGACTCAGTAATTTGCCTACAATTGAGGTCAGGCTTATTGGGCGGTAGTTTGACGGTAGTGACTTGTCCCCTGCTTTAAAAATAGGAATTACATTAGCCATCTTCCACATATCAGACACTACACCTGTTTGAAGAGATAAATTAAAAATGTTAGATATTGGTTCACAGAGTTCCATTTTGCATTCCTTAAGAACCCTTGCAAAAAGCTCATCAGGACCCGGCGATTTATTTTGTTTCAGTCGGTCCAGCTGTTTCATAATCATTTCGCTAGTGACTGTGATATTACATAATTTATCTTCTTCTGGGCCTCTGTAAAAATTAATTACTGGGATATTATTAATGTCTTCCTGTGTGAAAACCGAGAGAAAATAATTATTAAAAATAGAGCACATATCATTCTCCTTGTCAGTAAGATGCCCAAAGTTATTTTTAAGGGGACCTATCTTATCCCTAACTTTTGTTCTATAAACCTGGAAAAACTTTTGGGTTAGTTTTTGAATCCCTAGCAACTTTAATTTCATAGTCCCGTTTAGCTTTTCTTATTCCCTTTTAACGTCCCTCTTAATGTCAGTATACTGATTTATAAGATGACCCTCACCTCTTTTTTTGCGCCTATAAATTCCTTTCTTCTGCCCTAAAAGATATTTGAGCCTATTATTCATCCATTTTGGGTCATTTCTACTTGATCTAATTTCTTTATACGGGATAAATGTTCTTTGGGCAGCCTGTATAGTGTTAAGAAAACTGTCATATTGATACCTCTCTTCTTCACCCCAGTCCACAGTTGATAAGTGTTCTCTAAGTCCATTATAATCTGCTAAGCGAAAATCTGGGACCATTACTGAATTATCCCTACTATCATACATCCATTCAATGCTAAAGGTAATTGACTTGTGGTTGCTTGAGCGAGTTCCTCTGTAATTTCTAAATTATTAACAAGGGTTTCCTTGCTTGCCAGAACCAAGTCAAGTAGGTTATTTCCCTTGTAGGTTCTGTTACAAACTGCTTCAAAAGCAATCCTGAACTACTTCTAAAAAGTCGTTAGATTCTAAATTCCCTGTCATGAAATTCAATCAATCTGACTAAAGTTAAAGTCCCTAGAATTACTACGTTATCGTGTCTTGTGGCCTTAACAATTTCCTCCCAAAGTAGTCTCCCTTGTTCCCTATCTAAGTTTGGAGGACGGTAAATCACGCCTAAAATCAATTTTTCACACCCCTCTGAAAATTCTATCCAGACAGACTCTGTATGTGTTAATTCAGACTTTATACCCGTTTTTATGCAACAATTTAAATGATCACGGACATAGAGTGCCACCCACCCCTTTCCCGATACTTCTGTCTACTTGGAACAATTTAAAACCCTGAATGTGACATTCGGCAGGCAAGTCCCGATTTTTCATATTAAACCATGTCTCAGTTATTGCAAAAACATCAATATTACCCGTACTTGCAACTAATCTCAACTCGTCCATCTTATTCCTAGCACTACGACTATTGGTGTAATATATATTTAGAGACCCTCCTTTCTCTTTACCCTTCCTGCTCATCTCTGTTTTTCCACTATACCTATTACTGTCCTTGTCATCTAGTGTCACTAGCTTTCCACTATCCACCTTATTCTGCCTATTACTAGTTCTCCTACAACTTATAATATTACTACACTGGGACGTCTCTGTTTTCCCCCAAAAACCCATACCTCTAACTATTTCTAGTTTAAAGCCCTAACAGCTCCCTCCACTGCAGTTGCCAGTGCCCCCACCCCAGACCTGGATAAGTGAACCCCATCCCTGGCATACATGTCATTTCTGCCATAGAAGAGGTCCCAGTTGTCAATGAATGTTACTGAATTTTCCTTACAGTATTTGTCCAGCCAGCAATTGACACCAATTGCCCTGGACAGCCATTCATTTCCAACTCCTCTCCTTGGCAAAATACCACATATGACAGGGTTCCCACCCTTCTTCCTAATTATGTCTATTGCTGACCTAAACCTGCTAGTCAGGTCCTCACTCCTACGTCTGCCAACATCGTTGCCTCCAGCACTGAGACAGATAATAGGATTGCTCCCATTACCTCTCATGATGTCTTCCAGACGGCTAACAATATCCTCCATCCCAGCCCCAGGAAAGCAAACCCTCTGTCTCCTACTCCTATCAATCAAACAGAAAGCCCTATCCATGTACCTAACCTGACTGTCCCCAACAACAACAATGTTTTTACCTTCCTTTGTGTCTTTCGTCGTGACGCTCCCAGAAGTCGACTCACATTCATCGGGTAGCACGGAGAATGGGTTCGATGTTTCCACAACATTCTCCTGGGTCTTCGTTGTTTCTACCTCTCCACCCGTCCTCTTGAGCCTTAACTTTGTCCCATGCGTTTTAGCCACTGTCCAGGTTCCTTTCCTGGCTTTAGGATTCTCAACAATAGGATTACTACGAATCCTCTTGTTTTCCTCAGTCAGTCGCTGTATCTCAAGCTTAGCTACCCTCAGTTCTTCCTTCAGCTGCTGGTAGAGTAGCTCAAGAGAGGACATCTTCTTCAGATTGACAGAGAGCACACAAGACACGTCTTCACCGAGCTTCAGAACCTTGCATTTATCTACATTGAACTGCATCTGCCACTTTTCTGACCACGAATTAAGTTTGTCTATATCTTCCTGAAGTTCTATGACGTCTATGTTTGAATCAATTATCCTACCTATCTTCGTGTCGTCGGCGAATTTGCTCATATCACTAGTAATTCCCTCGTCAAGGTCATTGATATATATTATAAATAACAATGGGCCTAAGACTGATCCCTGTGGAACACCACTTGTTACAAGTCCCCATTCGGATTTAACCCCATTTATGCACACTCTCTGCTTCCTATTGGTGAGCCATGACTCGATCCATGACAGCACTTTTCCCCCAATGCCATGAGCTGCCACTTTCTTTAACAGTCTCTGGTGCGGTACTCTATCAAAAGCCTTACTAAAGTCTAAATAAACAATATCGAATTCTTTATCGTGATCAACAGCCTCAAAAGCTTTACTGAAGAAGGTTAATAAATTTGATAGGCAGGAACGGCCCCTCGTGAATCCATGCTGAGTATCATTAATCAAATTATGGTTATCTAGATAGCTTCTAATAATATCAGCTATAATTGACTCTATTAATTTGCCTATAATTGAGGTCAGGCTTATTGGGCGGTAATTTGACGGTAGTGACTTGTCCCCTACTTTAAAAATAGGAATTACATTAACCATCTTCCACATATCAGACACTACACCTGTTTGAAGAGATAAATTAAAAATGTTAGATATTGGTTCACAGAGTTCCATTTTGCATTCCTTAAGAACCCTTGCAAAAGCTCATCAGGACCCGCGATTTATTTTGTTTCAGTCGGTCTAGTTGTTTCATAACCATTTCGCTAGTGACTGTGATATTACATAATTTATCTTCTTCTGGGCCTCTGTAAAAATTAATTACTGGGATATTATTAGTGTCTTCCTGTGTGAAAACCGAGAGAAAATAATTACTAAAAATAGAGCACATATCATTCTCCTTGTCAGTAAGATGCCCAGAGTTATTTTTAAGGGGACCTATCTTATCCCTAACTTTTGTTCTATAAACCTGGAAAAACTTTTGGGTTAGTTTTTGAATCCCTAGCAACTTTAATTTCATAGTCCCGTTTAGCTTTTCTTATCCCCTTTTAACGTCCCTCTTAATGTCAGTATACTGATTTATAAGTAGTACTGTAGTACTGTACTACAGTACTGTACTACTTTACTGTTCTAATGTACTGTTGTATTATAGTGTACTACTATACTGTACTACTGTACTCTACTACTATATTGTTCTTCTCTACTGTACTACTGTGTTGTACTACTATAATGTACTACTATACTGTAGTAGTATACTGTACTACTATACCTTACTACTGAACTGTACTTTTGTACTGTACCACTATACTGTACTATAGTGCACTATTGTGCTGTACTACTATACTGTACTATTGTACTATATTACTATACTGTACTTCTGTAATGTACTACTATACTGTACAAATATACTGTAATACAATACTCTTCGACTAAACTAAAATACTGCACTCTACTACTGTACTCTACTACTATACTGTACTACTATACTGTACTACTGTACTATACTACTATACTTTACTACAGTACTGTTTTACTGAACTGTACTACTTTACTGTACTAGTGTACTGTATTACTATACTGTTCTACAAAACTGTACTACTGTACTGAACTACTATACTGTACTACTGTACTATACTACTATACTGTACTACTATTTTGTTCTACTGTACTGTAGTACTATACTGGACTACTGGACTGTAATACTGTACTGTACTAGTGTACTGTTCGACTATACTGTACTACTGAACTGTACTACTATACTATACTACTATACTGTTCAACTATATTGTACTCTAGTGTACTACTGTACTGTACTACTATACTGAACTTCTGTACTGTACTACTATGCACTACTACTATATTGTACTTCTGTACTACTATTCTGTACTATTATACCGTAGTACTATACTGTATAACTATACTCTACTTCTGTACTGTACTACAATACTGTACTACTGACCTGTTCTACTATACTGTACTACTGTACTATACTACTAAACTGCACTACTACTGTAGTACTACAGTACTATATACTGCTAATATACTGCTTTTTTGAACTGTACAACTATACTGTACTACTATACTGCACTACTGAACTGTATTATTGTACTGTGCTAGTGTACTCTACTACTGTACTGTTCTACAATACTGTACTACAGTTCTGTAATACTATATGGTACTACAATACTGTACGACTGTACTGTTCTACTATACTGTACTACTGTACTGTACTACTATACTGTATAACTGTACTTTACTACTGTACTGTACTACTCCACTATACTACTATACAGTACCACTGTACTGTACTACTTCACTGTACTTCTATACTGTTCAACTGTACTGTACTGTACTACTATGCAGTATGCAGGCGCGATTGCGTTATGCCCTGCAGAGGTATTTGGAGGGGCAGTTGCGGGATTGTTATGTGGGGGGGGGGCGGTTTTGAGGGGCCAGTTGAAAGATATACAGAATGAGAGATTCCAGGCTATCAGAGTGAGGGCAGGTATTGAGGATGCGCTGTGGGGGGACAAACCGTCTTTGACTGTCTTGCGTGGTTTTCGAAAGAGGAGGAAGGGTATGACGATGACGTCATTGAAGGTGCACGAGGAGTTGGGTGGGTATACGGAGGGACAGGTACTGCGGTCGACAGAGGGTATGAGCGGGTTTGTGGATGTTTGGTTTCGGCGGTATCTAGATCTGAGGTTGGAGGAGGTGGAGGCGAAAAAGGAAGTTTTGGAGGGTATACAGGTAGGGATTAGTGAGGAGGAGAGGAAAGGTATGGAAGGTAGTATAACTGAGGAGGAAGTGTGGTTCGCGGTAAAGGGGATGCAGATGGGTAAAGCGCTGGGAGTCGATGGCTTACCTAGTGATTTTTATGTTCAACATTGGGGAGTGTTGAAGGAATGTTTGACAAAAGTTTTCAATCGTTTTAAGGAAGTAAGGTATATGGGTGAGGATCAGCGCACTGGAGTTGTGGTTTTAGTGCCTAAGGGGAAATTGGTGGAAACGATTAGGGATTACAGAGCTATTTCACTTTTATGTGCAGATTACAAAATCTTTGCAAGGATTTTGGGTAATAGGGTTAAAAAGGTTTTGGATTCTATC
>WNWK01000696.1:0-85000 GCA_009830355.1 Cherax destructor
CCTACACACACAAAACCATGTTTTTGTCTATGCCTTCAACTTAAATCATAAAAGCTGACACTGGGCCTTGTTGCAATTGAGAATTTAAAAGTAAAGTTCCCAAAATACTTGATGGTTAGTTCCATAGAGTAACTTCTTATTAGTCCATTTATTTATCTATATCGTATTCTCATGTTTAATGTGTTTTTGTATTTCAACAGTTATGAGGTTACGTGTTAGCTAGACTGATGATCGGAGTGTTGAGCTAAGGTGGAGTGTCATGACCACTCTTCAGTTATACACTTAAGCCACTCCAGCTGCTAGGATAGGATTATCACCTCTTTACTGCTGCCTTCTATTATTCTCCATGTACAAAGCAAGTTATGCCTGGCTGCTATATCGGCGATGCCTGTACCATCACAACATTAACCTGGCGTTGTATGGAGTCCCCGCACTGTTAACTACACTGCCCTTGTACAGAGAAGAAATATTTATCAAAAATGGAGGCGCAGTAGTACTTTGGTTTTGTTTATATGTTAAATGAGAGTATCTCCTGTGTAATGTGAGATAATTTGGACATCAAGTAAGAAGTTTCTAAAAACTTTATCATTATTGTGTTCATATTCCAGTAATTTTACTATATGTAGGAGGTTTTGGCTTCTGATATTCTGTTTGGTGCGACCTGTGGTCGTGAGGGGAGTGTTACGGGTATACCTCGCCCAATATTTTATATTGTGTGTATTTTTATCATAATGGTATATTGGAGATATTTCCGTTATTACTAAAACGAAAATGTCTTACTTTATACTATTTGATTTAGCTATTTTTAGGTAGGATGTTTTACAATGTTAAAGTTTTACTGTGCCGGTCATGTAGTGGGAGACCACTAGTCATACTCCCGGTTACTTGTTTACGTCAGCCGGCCTCCCCCTCTGTCACGTGACCGACCTAACTGAGCTTACCACACCGTGAGTATTGGCATAGTTCACACATCCACTCCTGACCAGGAGTATGTTCACTGACTTTCATAAGAGTAGTCATACGCTCTTTGGAGTAGCCTTGGGAAGTTATTCCTCCTTTAAGAGGGTTTGTTAAGTCTCTAGTATGGTTTGAAAATTGTCTATTCATCCCGACTTACGGTGATAGCTTGTATTAGCTGAGCTTTTGCTCAGTATTCATATTGTCTCAAGAAAATGTACTTGATGTTTCAATTGATGTTTTATACTTCTCTGCCTTTATTGAGGCATTGGTCTCAGTTATTGTATGGCGAAACGTTGATGTGAAATATTGTTTGTATGAAGCTTTGTCATTTAGTATGAATATGGTACAGAGACAAGTAAAGTCATATATCGACTGTTTTGAATAAAGTTTATCATGATGTATTATACTACAATAGAGATAACTTTATACCATATACTGAATAATTATATGAATTCTTTTATATTAAATTTCTCAAATTTTACTTGCTTGGTCAATCTCCTAAAAACTTACCTAATACTCTAATGATTTTCTCTAACGATGAAACAATCAAAGCAATTAAATAACTTTTACTGACGGGGCCAAACAGGCTAATAAATGAAGCCCTGAGCGTAACACATAGGGATGTCAGGAAGTATTTCTTCAGTTTTAGGGTGCACAGGAAGTGGAATGACCTCAATGAAGAAGTGGAGGCAGACTCCATACATAGTTTTAATAATAAGTATGATAGGGATCACAAGGCTATAAGTGAATCTGACAGGAGCTAAGACTCGACCCCTGTAATCATATAGTATATTGAAGTACACAGGTAGGTAGGTAGGCGTGTAAATGTAAGACAATGAGTAGTACTTATATTTATGAAAGGAAACTGAACAAGAAACAGCAGAGAGGGGGGTTGCGTGGATTGCATTATCATAAACAAGACTTGTACCAAGAAAAGGCTGTGGGTCCAGATATGGTGAGCCCAAGATTGCTGAGTACATGTGCAAACAAACTAGCATCACCTCTAACTCACATCTATCAGCACTGTCTAGCACAGTGTAAATGGCCTTCTCTGTGGAAAGTGGCAAATGTAGCCCTGGTTCACAAAAAGAGGAGCAGAGCATAAATCAGCAACTATAGACCAGTATCACTCCTGTCAATCACTTGCAAGATTCTTGAGACAATAATCTCACAGGAAATTATTCAGTTTTTCGAATACCACTCACCTCTTTGTAACTGTCGATATAGATTCAGAAAACACAAGAAAGAAGGAACACTGCAGCAGACCTACTGGCCCATGCGTGGCAGGTCCAATTTTCGCACTGGCTTAAGCCAATGCCTTAACCTAGTCAAGTCAGTCACATTCACTTAACCCTTTGACTGTCGCAACCCTAATCCTGAGTGCTCTCTCCTGTTGTCGCAAAATTTAAAAAAAAAAAAAAATTATTTTTCTTATAAAATGATAGAGAATCTTTTCCCGATGGTAATAACACTAAAAGTATGAAATTTGATTAAAAACTTTCGGAGTTAGGCTCTCGGAAGTTAATGATCTCGGCGATATACAGTAGACAGTCATTTAGCACGAGATTATGTTGCACGTTATGGTTATTGCACGATTGAAGAATTGCGGCACATTATTATCTAACACGACGTAAAAATTATATTACACGGTTCGCGGGAGGGGAAGTGCATGGCGTACAATAATCGGGAAGCTTGCTGTGTTTATTTACATACATTTTCTCATTTTAATTACATTTTGATAAATCTGCCAAGCAATCATGGCACCCAGTAAGCATACAAGTGTTCCTGTAAGTAAGTTTATTCAGGTATTCACAGATACAGTTACATAGATTATCATACATAGCAGCATATGTGTAGAGAACCTAGGATAACCCAAAAAGTCAGACAGAATGGAAATAAGTCACTGTGTCTGACTTTTTTTTTGGGTTATCCTAGGTTCTCTACACATACCTTTGATATACCTTTGAAGAGTTTCGAGAGTATCTACTCTCTGAGCCCGGCCATGGGCCAGGCTCGTCTGGTGCTTGTCTGGTCAACCAGATTGACTGGCTTGGAATCTTGTGACAAACTAGCACAGCAAGGTAGAAGCTGGCTTAAGCCTAGGCTGACGTAACTGGTGGTGGCTTTACTGGCTTGAATGGGACTCTCCCTCTCTGGCTTACTCGTACAGAATTTGCAAAACCGGGTCAACCCTCGTAGGTTTTAGCAAAATTAACAAGTAAGGCACTTAGCTGACCAGGAGATACTGTAGATATGTAGACTTCTTTGATGTAGGAGCTGGTAACGTGGTCGGTCTGGAGGCTGTTTGCTTGCTTGAAGTCTATCTCTCTATAACATCGTAATCGATAAAAATTACGGCACACCGCTGCTCACCACTTGTCGCGTGGGTCTTGGGAGAGATATATAGGAGGTCAAAGATACTCCTTGTTGGATGGTTACGGTATATTTACAGTAAGTGAAGGAGAGTCCAGCCACCCGTCTGTCTCGCCTGTAGGTCTAACCTTAGTGAGGAAGAGTGCCTATGAGAGGCTGTGCACATGCGCTGAGCCTCTGACGTCAGCGGGTACCGTGACGTCACACGCAAAGGGACCAGCTGTATAAAAGGGAAGATACACTACACAAGTGTATATATGATACTGACACGACATGTACGTTACACCAGTGTACACTGCGTCGTGTTGTGGCTAGGTTACACCAGTGTACACTGCGTCGTGTTGTGTCTACATTACACCAGTGTACACTGCGTCGTGTTGTAGCTACGTTACACCAGTGTACACTGCGTCGTGCTGTGGCTAGGTTACACCAGTGTACACTGCGTCGTGTTGTGGCTAGGTTATACTCTCTAACACGACGTACACGTAGCCTCGCTGCAGTAGTAACACAATGTACACCTAGCATAACCACCAGGACTCCACCAAAACCTCACAAGAACCACCAGGAATCCAGAACCACCAGAACCCCACCAGAACCACCAAGACCCCACCAGAACCACCAAGACCCCACCAGAACTGCCAAGACCCCACCAGAACTGCCAAGACCCCACCAGAACTGCCAAGACCCCACTAGAACTGCCAAGACCCCACCAGAACCACCAAGACTTCAAGAACCCACTAGAACCACTAGCCAAAACCAGAACCACTAACCCCCACGAGAACCGCTAACACCCCATCAGAACCAATAAGGCCCTTTGATATACCTTTGAAGAGTTTCGAGAGTATCTACTCTCTGAGCCCGGCCATGGGCCAGGCTCGTCTGGTGCTTGTCTGGTCAACCAGGCTGTTGCTGCTGGAGGCCCGCTGCCCCACATATCCATCACAGCCTGGTTGATCTGGCACCTGGTGAAGATATTTGTCCAGTTTCCTCTTGAAGGCTTCTACACTGGTTCCAGCCGTGTTTCGGATATCTTCTGGTAAGATGTTGAATAGTCTGGGACCCCGGATGTTAATACAGTGCTCCCGTATTGTCCCCACCGCACCCCTGCTCCTCACTGGGTTTATTTTACACTTTCTCCCATATCTCTCACTCCAGTATGTTGTTATAGCAGTGTGCAGATTTGGGACCAGGCCCTCAAGTACTTTCCATGTATATATTATCATGTATCTCTCTCCTCCGCTCCAATGAGTACATGTTCAAGACTTGAAGCGTTCCCAATAATTTAGATGTTTCAATGGCTCAATGTGAGCCGTAACGATCTCTGGATTTGTTCCAGCTCTGCTATTTCTCCTGCCCTGAACGGGGCCGTCAGCACTGAGCAGTATTCTAAGTGAGGGAGCACTAGCGATTTGAATAGTGTCACCATCGGCATTATTTCCCTTGTTTTGAAAGTTCTCAATACCCACCCCGTCATCTTCCTGGCTGTTGTGATCTTTGTCTTGTTATGGTCTTTAAACGACAGATCAGCAGACATAATTATTCCCAAGTCCTTTACGTGTTCCTTTCGTTCTATGTGGTGACCCTCTTGCGTTTTGTATATAGTGTTCCTTTTGAGTTCTTCATTTTTCCATACCTAAGCAGCTGAAACTTATCACCATTGAACGTCATGTTGTTCTCCACTGCCCATTGGAAGACCCTGCTTATGTCCTCCTGTAATTTTTCAGTGTCCTCTACCGTAGTGACTTTCATGCTTATTTTAGTGTCATCTGCAAATGATGATACAAAAGTGTGCTGGGTGTTTTTATCTATGTCTGCTATGAGGATGAGAAACAGCAGAGGTGCCAGGACAGTGCCTTGGGGCACTGAGCTTTGACCTCGCTGATGCTGGATCTTGCCCTGTTCACTACTACTTTTTGTGTTCTTTGTGTTAGGAACTCAAAAATCCATCTGCCTACCTTCCCGTAATGCCTATGGCCCTCATTTTGTGCGCTATCACTCCATGATCGCATTTGTCAAACGCCTTTGCAAAATCTGTGTAAATCACATCTGCGTTTTGGTCGTCCTCCAATGCCTCCGTAATTCTGTCATAATGGTTCAGCAGCTGTGACAGGCATGATCGACCCGCTCTAAAGCCATGCTGGTTCGGGTTATGTTGGTTGTGCTGGTCCATGAACTTTGTAATCTGCCGTCTCATCACTCTTTCAAAGATTTTTATGATGTGAGAAGTGAGGGCTACTGGTCTGTAATTTTTAGCTAGTGCTCTACTACCTCCCTTATGCAAAGGAGCTATGTCTGCACTCTTTAAGGCCTCTGGAATTTCACCTAGATCTAAGCTCTTTCTCCACAGAATACTAAGGGCTCTTGCTAATGGTACTTTGCACTGCTTTATAAATAAAGCATTCCATGAATCTGGTCCAGGTGCTGAGTGAGTGGGCATGTTGGCCATTTCTTTTCGAAATCTATGGGATTTGTACTAATGTCGGTTAGGTGGTCTGCGCAGCCTTCTGCTGGAGTGAAAAATATTTCTGCATTTTCTACCTTGCTGTCATTTAGTGGGTTGCTGAACACTGACTCATACTGTTCTTTTAGAATTTCACTCATTTCCTGTTCATCGTCCGTATACGAATCTCCTCTCAATAATGGTCCAATTCTACAGGTAGTTCTTAGCTTGGATTTTGCATAGGAGTAGAAATATTTTGGGTTTCTTGCAATATCCTGTATGGCTCTTTGTTCCTTTGTACTTCTTCTGTCAGGTATGACATCTTAAGTTTTTGCTCTAATTCCGTGATCTCTCGGTTAAGGCTATCTCTCTTCTGTTGCAACATAACTGTGTTTTTCAGCAATTCAGTAACCCGTTTTCTTCTCCTGTACCATCTCCTACGCTCTCTCTCTATATCTGATCTTCTTGGGGTTTCCTCAATGGTACGTGTTTCATACATACCTTGTATGCTTCTGTATTCAGCTTCTCTAGGCACTGGTGGGGATTTAGGGTGCTCATGTCTGATTCCCATGATATGTCTGATAGCTCTTGGTTTATTTTTTCCCAGTCAATTCTATGATTATTAAAATTAAACTTACTGAACATTCCGTCTCTAACATTACTGTCGCAGTTCCCTAACCCTGAGTTAATACTAGTTTGAACTTCTATGATGTTATGATCAGAGTATATTGTTTTTGTAACTGTTATGTCTCTGATTAATTCCTCGTTGTTTGTGAATATCAAATCCAGGGTATTTTCATTTCTAGTGGGATCAATTATCTGTTGGTTTAGTGAGTACTTTTCACAAAGCCTCATTAGTTCCCTGGTATGTGCCTGTTGAGCCAGGGTGCTTCCAGGAGTTATTTCTGGTATAACATTATGGTGCCTCCTCATCCATTTTACATGAGGGAGATTAAAATCTCCAAGGATTAAAATGTTTGGGGTGGGATTCTCTAGCCTATCCAGATAGCTATCTATCTTCTTTAACTGCTCTGTGAATTCCTCCACAGTTGCTGATGGTGGTTTGTATACTAGGATAATTACTAGATTCTTATTTTCCACTTTAATGCCGAGGATTTCTACTATATCATTCGTAGCGTTCAAAACTTCTGTGCAACAGAGAGTATCTTTATATAGAGTCCTACTCCTCCCTGTGACCTATTAATTCTATCACATCTATACATGTTATAGTTTTCTATCTGAATCTCTCCGTCCAAAACATCCCTTGTATGTGTTTCTGTAAATGCTCCAAACATGGCATTTGCTTCTGATAGGAGTCCACTAACATAACTAACTTTGTCATTTTATTTGATTTCAGACCCTGAATATTTGCAAATATGAAGCAGGAGTTACCATTTGGGATGTTTGGTCTTTCTTTGTGTTTGGTTAGTACCACTGGTGATGTCCTACCTGGTATGGCCCCTGGTGCCCATACCCCTGGTTTCTCCAGTACTGACTTTGATTGTTTATACAGCCCTGATGAGCTGGTGCCTGTCTTGTCTTGTCCCACTGTTCTGCCCATCGTCCCTCTGTACCATTTCCACCTTTTGTCTCTTTCTTTTATCTGGTTGTTTCTCCTTATATCTAAAAAAGATTGCTGTTCTTTTCCATTTTCCCTTTCCCTGCTTTCTCTGTATTGTACTGTTCCCTTTATATGGTGGTCTGGGCAGCTCATGTCATAACATTCTCTGGACTGTGTTGAAGCTTGACACATCACTGGATGGAAGTATCTGCACTCTTTGTTAAACCGACACTTTCCTTTCCTTAACATGTTGGCACATTTTCTGGTGTGTTTATTCCAACAATCTCTGCCATAAAGGCACATACCTTTAGCATAGAATCTGCATATGTTTTGGCTGCCTATATTTACTGACTTTGTATTTTCCCAAAGATCTGCAGAATTATCTGCGTTTTTCCTCTCTTTCCACTCCTTGGTTTTCCTCGTTATCTGCGCTTTTCTCCTTTGATGACATGGGGCCAACATTTTCCCTGGAAGAGGACTCCCCTACTATATCTGTATTAGAGGCTATGGCTGTGGTGGCGTCCTTAACCAAAACCGGATGTTCACTATGGCTGGGGGCTGGGTCTGGGTCAGTCCTGGGGCTGGGGGCTGAGTTAGCTAATGTTTTTGTCTCCTGTGTTTTTCCGTGGATGACTGATTATTTTTGGGTCAATTGTTGTAGACTGGTCATTCTGTGTGTTATACTTTACCCCTTTCTTATCTTCCCAAGTTCTATATATACCGGGGAGATTATTCAATAGTTCCTCTTTTTCTTCATGCTTATTGTTTATTAGCCTCCTGAGTGCTTTCCTGATATCTGTCCATAGTTCCACATCCTTGTTGCAGATCCAGAAACACCTTTCTAGACGGATGTCACTTCTTGTTACTGTGTTAATTTTTGAACATGTGACATGATGTTTTGAAAAGCAAAGGTTGCATGTGATTCTAGATCTTTTCCCAAGAGCCTTTTCACAAGTCCCACAGATATACTGTACTGCCATCCTGCCTGTATCCTATTTGTATTAGTATATGTGGGATGTACTGATTATGGAGACTTACTACACCTTATATTATATTATTGTTATAATATGTATTTATTTCTGTTTGCTCACTGTATAACTCTTTCTATATTTATTCCTCTCTGATCAGTCCTATATACATTTTAATGTATTATTCTCACTGAGACCCCCCACACTGGTCTAGACAGGATATTGTGGTATGGTGTATATGGTGTTTTTATGGGTGTGTATGGTAGGCCTCCGTGGCTGACTTCAGCACTGCCAGGCGTATGACTAAAGCACACCACTCAGTCCTATACTGCCATATGCTGTTATGTATCTGTATACACAGATACAGTTACATAGATTATCATACATAGCAGCATATGTGTAGAGAACCTAGGATAACCCAAAAAGTCAGGACAGAATGGAAATAAGTCACTGTGTCTGACTTTTTTGGGTTATCCTAGGTTCTCTACATATATGCTGCTATGTATGATAATCTATGTAACTATCTGTGTATACCTGAATAAACTTACTTACAGTTTGCAGGAAGGAAAAACAAATTAACTTTTCGTCAAGCGGCCGCCTTGTTGTGGAGCAGCGCGTGAGAACACCCGCCATCCCCAGCCACCCCCTGACACCACCCCACCATCCCAGCATTCATAGTTCATACACATTCAGTCCTCTGCTACAAGTTAGCTGTGTTTGTGAAGAATAAGAGAGTGAATTGTGTTTTCATCTTTTAATTATTATACCTTGTATCTGCCAAGCAATCATGACACCCAGTAGGCATACCAGTGTTGCTCAAAGTGGCAAGAAAAGGTATAAGCATTTATGTCTCAGAATTAACGAAGAAAACAAAGATATTAGACAAGAGATAACCTGTGGCCATAATGAAGTGTTACTTTGTACACATAGAAAGAGGTAAACATAAGTTTGTGTGACTTACTGACTGATTTACTGACTGACTTACTAACTGACTGACTGACTTACTGACCGACTTACTGACTGAATGAATGACAATGACTTGACTTACTGACTGACTTACTGACTTGACTGACTTACTGAATGACTTGACTGACTTACTGAATGACTTGACTGACTTACTGAATGACTTGACTGATTTATTGAATGATTTGACTGACTTACTGAATGACTTGACTGACTTGACTGATTTATTGAATGACTTGACTGACTTACTGAATGACTTGACTGATTTATTGAATGACTTGACTGACTTACTGAATGACTTAAAGTTAGACACTCAGTACAACCATTGACTTCAGTTCCAGAACCTCTACCATCCACCTCAGCCCAGTAGGACCACAGCATAACTCTCCACTCTCTTCACAATCATCCACAAACACCAGCACCCACAATTTAAGGTAAATACTAATATTTCTGTTACATTTGTAGTCTTAAGCAGTAAAAACAACATAATACATCACGACAATGAACTACAATTACATATTCACCTTCAATTTTTGCAAGATCTGTTGTTCTAAAAACAACTTGTTTGGCTTTTTGGGGACTCCCAGGAACGTAACCCTATTTTTCCCATAAGTTATTTTAATTATCTAACACGAATTTATGTAACACGACGTTTTCAGGAACGTAACTATCTTGCTAAATGACGATCTACTGTATACGCATCGGCAATTTCGCCGACTTTGAGCCCTATTTTTGGCCAATTCCATTGTTCCAGTCGACCAAACTCGTAGCTATTTCTTTAGAACTCCATTTGTTCTATCGATTGAGTAAAAGAAACCACCAATTTACCAATTTCAACTATGCAATAAAGTGGTCAGAAATTGGCAATTTGGCCAATTTCATGCAAAATAAAAAAGTTGTCAATTTCAAAATAGGGTCCAGAATAAACAATGCAGACATTCCTGGCACTAAAATAAGATGTTATCTGTTCATTAGTCACGTCTTTAGGACCCTCATATTTTGATTTTTTATTCACACAAAAAATAGAAGATTTACCGTTATGCAGACTATTGCATTATTGTAAAAATGGTATAAATAATATCAGTGCACTTGTGAAAGAATATTAGACTCGCCAATTGATGTGTATTGGACGCATGGTGTGATTTGTTTACTCTTGAACATTTGCAAAAATCGAACATTTCCCCTATTTTGAGCTCAATTTCAAGGTTGTTTTCATCATGAAACTAATCAAAATCATCTACATTTCTGTAGTATGTTTTCCATTCTATCAAATGAGACCATAAAAAAGAGAATACAACCATAAATACTATATGAAAATACACCTCAAAGACGGTGTTTTAATCCAAAAAAACGGTCAGAATTTTTTTTTCTCTCATTATGCACTGCGTGCTGCAGGATTTTTTTTTATACAGCGCACACTGACCACACAGACCCATTCTCTCATATGTGGGCCTACCAGCTTTCTCCCGCTTGATTTGAAGCCGCTAGAATTTGTGAGTATATATATGTCCGAAACAGTGGCTCGTAAGACGTATATATACGACCGAAACAGTCAAAGGGTTAAGGGAGGAGCACGGCATCTGACCTAGTAGCGCAAGCTAGTCAGGTCCAACTCACACCCACTCATGTATTTATCCAACCTATTTTTAAAACTACACAACGTCTTAGCTTCTATGACGGTACTCAGGAGTTTGTTCCACTCATCCACAACTCTATTACCAAACCAGTGCGTTCTTATATCCTTCCTGAACCTGAATTTTTCCAACTTAAAACCATTGCTGCATCTTGTCTATGCCCGATATTTTTAGTATGCTATTTTCATCCCCTTAATTAATTCCAGTTTTCCATTTATACACCTCAATCACATCCTCCCCTAATTCTACGCCTTTCTAGAGAATGCAGATTCAGGGCCCTAGGTCTATCCTCATAGGGAAGATTTCTGATATATGGGATCAACTTTGTCATCCTCCTTTGTAGGTTTTCCAGTGCATTTATATCCATTCTGTAATATGGTGACCAAAACTGTGCAGCATAATCTAAATGAGGCCTAACCAAAGATATATAGAGTTGAAGAACAACCTGAGAACTTCTATTATTTACACTTCTTGATATGAAGCCAAGGATTCTGTTAGCTTTATTGCGAACACTTAAGCACTGTTGTCTTGGTTTCAGATTACTGCTAACCAAAACTCCTAAATCCTTTTTGCAATCCGTAATATTAAGATCTACATTATTTAGTTTATATGTGGCAATGTTATTTTCCTGTCCAACATTTAGAACTTTGCATTTGTCTATTAAACTGCATCTGCCATTTCTCCGACCACTGCATCAGTCTATTCAAATCATCCTGGAGTGCTCTAATGTCCTCATTAGAATGAACTGGATGGCCTATTTTGGTGTCATCAGCAAATTTGCTTATGTCGCTATTTATTTTACTCTTGGTAAAAATACAAGCACAAGTAGTCTCTGACTCTGCACTACCTGCTCCTTAGTGATTACCATCAAGGTAGATCTCTAAGAATAGTTCTCAATGGTGCTGAGTCAACAAGACACTCAATTGGTGCCAGCATACCCTGTGGAAGTGTGCTTGGGACATTGTTATGCAATATCTACTTCAATGACCTTATCCAAGAGAGGAAATGTCAGCTGCTCTCAGTTATATTAATTACTAACAGTTATATCAGCCTGGGAAAAATGATGGCAGGTTACATTTGCTTGAGAAAACACAAATAACGATGGTCTCTAGACACCATGATGGTAATGCTGGAGCAGTGAAAAGAATGAATGGGAGAGTATTGGAATCTGGGGATGAGGTGGATATACTAGGGGTGAAATTTGATTCCAAACTGACAATGAAGAACCACAGTAAATCTTGCAAGCAAGGTGGCCAAGGAGCTAACTGCACTAAGGCATATCTCATACCTCCTGTTTGACAGTAGAGGCTGCAAGACACTGTATAAGGCACAAGATAGGTAGCAAACAGCAACTACACTGTGGTTGTACTCATCTCAAGAACTTCATTTCATCTGAGATCATTCATTCCAAGAATGACAAGTCTGGAACATGTTCGTACAGCCTAACGACATCAATGATATAGTCAGTTGACTAAATGAAATCACTGGCCAACAAATGTCTCCAACTTTGTGTTCCCTATTTGTATGTTTCATAGCAAAAAGGCTTTCAATTAAGCTGAAATAGGTAACAACTCTCAGCTTGTAAATAAAAGTAGGAACTCTTAACCTAGCCCTGTAAAAACCTTGTGTAAATAAAAAAAAATAAAGAAGGCATTTGATACTGAATCCCACATGAGACTTGTGGCAAAAACTTGAGAAGCAGGTAGGAATAACTAGGAACATACTCTGGTGGATCAAGGAGTACCTTAGAGGAAGGAAGTAAAGAGTGATTGTCCAGCAAGAGATGTTAGAATGGGGAAGAGAAACAAGCAGTGAACCACAATGATTGGTATTAGAACCAGTGCCGTTTCTGATTTATGTGAACAACATACCACATGGAACTGAGTCAGAAGTATCTGTTTGATGATGATGCAAAACTAATAAGAATACAACAGATGAGAAAGGGAAAAGGCTGCAAACAGATTTGGACAAACTGCAGAGTTGGTCAGATAAGTGGTTGCTTGAAGTCAACCCCAGTAAATGCAAGGTTATGAAGATTGGGGAAAGGACCAGAAGACCAACACAGTATAGACTTAGGGAGAGGCTGAAGACTTCATTCAAAGAGGACCTGGGAGTATGCATACTGCCTACCATATCACCAGGGCTCACACCAATCGAATAACCTCTGTAGCCAATGCTTGCCTGGCAAATCTGAGAGTGGCCTTCAGAAATCTTAACAAAGTCATTCCAGGTGTTTTTGACAATATATGTCAGGCCCATACTGGAGTATGCAACACCATTGTGGAACCCACACCCGAGCAAGCATGTTAAGAAACTGGAGAAAGTGCGGAAGAATGCAACAAGACTTCCAGCGGGTATGATCTACAAAGTAAGACTAAAAGAAACCATACCACGGGTGGGGTTCGAACCCACGGTCAGAGAGTCTCAGAACTCCAGACCGTCGCGTAAGCCACTGGGCCAGCTAGAACCCCACCCGTGGTATGGTTTGTTTGCAATCGTGTCATTACGATTTCGTGAGTCAAGACTAAAAGAATTGAATCTAATGACCCTGGAGGACAGAAGGACCAGGGGAGACATAATAGCAATATACAAAATACTCAAGAGGAATCAATAATGCAGACAGAGACAGTGTTTGATAAGTGGGAAGCAGGTACTCATGGTTGGGGTTGGGAAAGGGGGTGAGGAAGGAGCACAGGTGGAAGTTCTTTAACTTCCAACTGTACCCTCAAGTCACAGGGATGTCAGGAAGTATTTCTTCAGTCTCAAGAGTGGTTGGGAAGTATAATGACGGATGTGATAATGGAGGCCGAGTTAAAGAGACTTAAGCATTCAGCAGGCATGTGTGGAGACAAATGGTTTGTAATGGACATGCTACTGGAATGTGAGCAAGATACCTCTAATGAAAGGATTCAGGAAAACCAGTTAGCTGGACTTGAGTCATGGATGAGGGATTGGCAGTGCCTATACTGGAGGAGGGATGGATGATTTTATAATCAGAGTAATCTAAATTATGATATCAGCACATTTCTGGCAAGACAGAAATTAAATGAATAATGGTGACTGCATTTTCTTCTTAGGAAGGAGAGAGCCAATCAGGTAACCACCACCCCCTCCCACACACACACACATCAACATCCACACAGAGTATATATTTTTACTTCACAATCCTCTTAAAAGAACTTCATGAGCCAAAACTTCATTAGCGTAAACCATTTCAGGAGGGATCCATTTAATTCATAAATATTTGATGCACCACCCCAATTATGTACTTATAATACACTATCCATAACTTCTTAGCCTGTAAAAGTGATGTGTTAAAAAAACAGTAAGTCCTAAAACTTACAGGCCAGTGTACTAACCATAGACTCACTTGCCATAGGTTCCATCCAGCCTCAGCCGTTATGTGATTTGTTTGCAATCATCTTATGATTTCTTGAGTTATAAATAGCAACCTTCTAATAATTCCTATCCTTTCACATCTGCAATATTATATGTATTGCTAGCTGTCAAAAGCAAGTACTACATATTACTGTACAATATAAAAAAAAAAAAATTAACACGTCAGCTCTCTCCCACAAAGGCAGGGTGACCCAAATATGAAAGAAACACTTTCATCATCATTCAACACTTTCAACAACATCCACACATCATTACTGTCTTTGCAGAGGCACCCAGATACGACAGTTTAGATGTCACTCCAAACAGCCAATATCCCAAACCCCTCCTTTAAAATCCAGGCATTGTAATTCCCACCTCCAAGACTCAAGTCCGGCTAACTGGTTTCCTAAGAATCCCTTCACAAAATATTACCCTGCTCACTCTCCAACAGCTCATCGGGTCCCAAAGACCATTTGTCTCCATTCACTCCTATCTAACATACTAACATA
The DNA here is from genome assembly GCA_009830355.1 of Cherax destructor. Classification (NCBI taxonomy): domain Eukaryota; kingdom Metazoa; phylum Arthropoda; class Malacostraca; order Decapoda; family Parastacidae; genus Cherax; species Cherax destructor. The sequence goes on from WNWK01000696.1 coordinate 14,787, forward strand.
TGCCTGCTGCATGTCCAAGCCCCTAGCACACAAAAACCTCTTTTACCCCCTCCATCCTTTCCTAGGATGATCCCTATTCCTCCTCCCCTCCACTACAGATTTATACACCCTCCAAGTCAATATTTTGCTCTATCTTCTCTAAACGACCATAATATTTACGCCACCCATTGCCCTTAGACACAACATCTCCACTGCCTCCAACCTCTTCCTTGCTGCAGCATTTACAACCCATGCTTCACATCCATATAAGAGTGTTGGTATCGTACATTCCCTTCTTCGCCTCCATGGATAACATTTTTTTTTGTCTCTATAGATACCTCAATCCACCACTCACCTTTTGTTAACCTCATTCTTCATAAAACTATCTGCTGACAAATCTACTCCCAAATACAGTGGAACCCCGAGTTTCGGCCGTAATCCATTCCAGGAGCTAGGCCTAAACTCGAACTGGCCAAAAGTCGAAGAAATATTTCCCATAAGAAATAATGTAAATACAATTAATTCGTTCCACCCAAAAATATTCACAAAAAATTCATTTTTTTTAAAGAATAAATACTATAGTTTTACATACAGAAAACAATGAGAAATAAATATAAAGCACTAATTTTAATGGATAAATGAACATTTAAATCAGTTTTACTTTTATTGAAGACTCTTGTTGGCATATGAGAGGCAGGAGAGTTTGTTTGGAGGCAGGACAAGATAGTCCTTCAATATGACACTAATATCAACTCTACGACTTATTTATCTAGCACAATTCATCTAATATGACATAATAAATAATATTAATAACATAGAAACATGATATATACTCTAGAATGAATAAAATATGTCATATGTCTCTCTCCCTATCCGACGACTGTTGCTGTGTTGTTTGTTGTTGGGTGTATAAGGGCCACTGAAAGATAAGCCTTACATAGGAGTGGTGATGGCTGCCAGAGACGGCGGTGTTGTCAGTCACCCAAATGGCTGCCACTATGAAGTTTCTTTGGGCCCATGGTGGCTTATTTCACAGTCACAATCAATAAACAAGCACTAAACACAATGAATTTATTGTGAAATGTTTGGATAGGCACGCAGGGTAATGTTCACTCAAGGATAAACAAAGCTAGACTGGCTCACAACACATGCGCGGGAAGGCGAGCAAGCGTGGGCAGGCGGACAGGTCTGGTATGCCGGCCAAAAGTCAAGACAAAATTAGGCCGAAGAAAGCGACCGAAACTCGAAGCAGCCGATACTCGGGGATCCACTGTATCTGAACACATTCACTTCTTCCATACTCCCTCCCTCCAATGTAATATCCAATTTTTCTTTACCTAACTTATTTGATACCCTCATCACCTTACTCTTATCTATGTTTAATTTCAACTTAATTCTTTTACACACCCTCCTAAACTTGTCCACTAACCTTCGCAACTTCTCTTCTCTTTAGAATCTCCCAAATGCAGAGTATCATCAGCAAAAATGTAACTGTTGACTCCCATTTTTATTTGATTCCCCATAATTTAATCCCACCCCTCTCCCTAACACCCTAGGATTTACTTCTTTTACAACCTCATATTGCCAGGTACATATACACAATCGCGTCTCCCTTGTTGGAGTTCATAGGTTCGAACCTGAAGCGTTAACACTAATATACATTATAATATAATATAGTAGTAGGTTGGTAGTCAATAATCACCCAGGGAGGTACTACCGTCCTGCCAAGTGAGTGTAAAACGAAAGCCTGTATTTGTTTTACATGATGGTAGGATTGCTGGTGTTTTTTTTCTGTCTCATGAACATGCAAGATTTCAGGTACGTCTTGCTACTTCTACTTACACTTAGGTCACGCTACACATACATGTACACGTTTATGTATACACACTCATCTGAGTTTTCTTTGATTTTATCTTAATAGTTCTTGTTCTTATTGCTTTTCCTTTCATGTCCATGGGGAAGTGGAATAAGAATCTTTCCTCCGTAAGCCATGAGTGTTGTAAAAGTCATAATAAGAATGACATCCAGCTTCTTTTCATTCATAACATCTACAATCATCTCTTTCTTATCATTCGCACAACATCCATGCACATTCAAACATCCCACTTTGACGGTTTTCTTCTTTTTCTTTTTAGTAAGCTTTCATGGATAAAGTTCTCTGTCTCCACAAGCTCCTCAGTGCACCACTCACCTTTTTCCCCCTCGTTAATTCTATGATTCACCTCATCCTTCATATACCCATCTGCTGACACATCCACTCCCAAATATCTGAACACATTCACCTCCTCCATACTCTCTCCCTCCAATCTGATATCCAATCTTCTGTTATTTAATTTTTTTGTTATCCTCATCACCTTACTCTTTCCTATATTCACTTCTAATTTCCTTCTTTTACATACCCTACCAAACTCATCCACCAACCTCTGCAACTTCTCTTCAGAATCCCCCAAAAGCACAGTGTCATCAGCAAAGAGCAACTGTGACAACTCCCACTTTCTATAATAACATAATAACCCTACCATACACTTCACCTGCCATACTAAGTAAACTTATTCCCCTATAATTTTTACAATCTCTTTTGTCCCACTTCCCTTTATATAAAGGAACTATATACTCTCTCTGCCAATCCCTAGGTATCCTCCCTTCTTTCATTCATTTATTGAACAAAAATACCAACCACTCCATATATCTAATTATATTCACTACCTTTATACTTCATCCTGCCAATCTATATTTTTTCAGTTGCTACTTTATCAAATGCAATGATTTTCAGTATATGATTATGTGAAATGAAGTTTTTGGATATATAAGTACCTTTCTAAAAGGTCATTCAGCATTTTTAAAAGTTAGGTATATACAACTATAATACTTACATTCGCAAGCCAAACTATATAATAGTACAAACAAAAATTAAACAAGCAGAAGAGAAAAAACATCAAATTAAAATAATCTATATCAGTTAATAAACTACCAAACTGGTACCAAAAGAATCCCCTCAAATTTCCCTGAGGTTTCTACAAGCACACTGGTAATTATGAAAATTACACCTAAAGCAAAAAGGCTGATCCCAGGGGCAGATAGTGAAATAATGTTCCACATATAGTCTCTGTCTGTCTGTCTACATCTCTGTCTCTCTCTCTCACAGATACACATAAGTACAGTTATTATACATAGTGTAAATTACCTAGGATAACCCAAAAAATTCAGGCAAAGTGCTATACAGTGCTTGTAGATACAAGGCATAATAAGAATGACTGGCAAGTAATACGCATTTTCACTTGATCAGGAATCAGACGTGACGACTCTGCATCGTGTGTAATACCTGTTAGTTTACGAGCTGCTCTCTAAGTCACAGAGACAAGCAGACGGAAAGACAGACACACACAGGCAGACAGAAAGACAGACACAGCCAGAAAGAAAGACAGACAGAAAAAAGACACACACAGGCAGGCAGAAAGAAGACACACACAGGCAGACAAAGACAGATAAGCAGAGCTAGACAGACAGACAAGACAAACATGTTTGTGTGTAACAGTGAAAACAAATAAAGTGTGTGTAAATTTATTTAGGTACAGATACACATAAGTATAATTATCAGAGTATATATAAAACACCCCTAGGTAGTAGGTTGGTAGACAGCAACCGCCCAGGGAGGTACTACCGTCCTGCCAAGTGAGTGTAAAACGAAAGCCTGTAATTGTTTTACATGATGGTAGGATTGCTGGTGTCTTTTTTCTGTCTCATAAACATGCAAGATTTCAGGTACATCTTGCTACTTTTACTTACACTTAGGTCACACTACACATTCATGTACAAGCATATATATACACACCCCTCTGGGTTTTATTCTATTTTCTTACTAGTTCTTGTTCTTATTTCCTCTTATCTCCATGGGGAAGTGGAACTGAATTCTTCTTCCGTAAGCCATGCGTGTCGTAAGAGGCGACTAAAATGCCTGGAGCAAGGGGCTAGTAACCCCTTCTCCAGTATATATTACTAAGAAGGAGAAACTTTAGTTATTTCTTTTGGGCCACCCTGCCTCGGTGGGAAACAGCCGACGTGTTGAAAGAAAGATATATAAAACATGAAATAACCTTAAAATAGTACTTGAAATTTGGGAAAGTTTCCAGACATAATGGAGAGATGCGGTGCTCACTAAGCTCACGGTGAATGTAAACAAACCAGATGGGGTCCGGTGACCGTATTAGAAAGTCAGGTGGGGGAGCCGTATAGCGAGTTTTGGTCATAATTTGAAATGTCCATATTAGCGGAATGCCGTAAAGCGGGGCCCTACTGTATGTTAAACAATCATGGTGCCATCAGGCATCCCTGTCTAAGGCCTGCTTTAACTGGAAAATTATCTCCCTCTCTCCTACACACCTTAACTTGACTCTCACTATTTATTTTTTCTTATGAAATGGTTGAGAATCTTTTTCTAAAGATAATAAAACAAAAAGTACGAAATTTGGTGGAAAACTGACAAAATTACACTATCGCAAATTTGTCTGTCAGTGATATTTACATTTTGGCGATTTTGCCTACTTTGACTCCTATTTTAGGCCAATTACATTATTCCAGTTGACCAAATTCTTAGCTATTTCGTTAGTATTACTTCTATTTTATTGATTTAGCAAAAGAAACTGCCCAATAAACTTTTTCAAGTAGCCAATAAAGTGATCAGAAATTGGTAATTTCACCAATTTCACACAAAGTTCAAAATATTCCAATTTCAAAACAGCATCCAGAATAAACAATGCAGGTATTCCTGGCACTAAAATAACATTTCCTCTGTTTATTAGTTATGTTTCCAGGCTTTACAGATGAATTCCATTTTTATTTTTTATTTACATAAAGAATTTTTATTCACACCAAAAAATAGATGAATTACTCTTATGCAATATTGTAATAATTGTATAAACACTATCAGTGCATTTGTAAACGTATATTAGACCCACCAGTTGACATGTATTGGTCGCGTGATGTGATTTGTTTACTCTTGAAAATCAGCAAACATCAAACATTTCTGCTACTTTGAGCTCAATTAGAAGCTATTTTCAGTACTAAAACCAATCAAAATCATCTCCAATTCTGTAATATATCTTCCATTCTATCAAATGAGACCAAGAAATCGTGAATGCAACCATAAAAACCACATGAAAATACACCACAAAGTTGCTGTTTTAATAAAAAAACAGATTCACAGCTTTTTTTCTCATTATGCACTGTGTGCTTCAGGATTTACTTTATATGGTGCACACTTACCACAGATGCATTCTCTCATATCTAGGCCCAAATTTACCGATCACAGATTATCTGAGTGAGCTGAGCTCATGGCGTAGATCTACGGTTTGGACCCTGTGGACAATGCGTAGATCTATGGCTTGGACCCTGAAAGGGTTAAGGAACTTACCACCTATTCCATACACTTGCAACATCTGCCACACTATTTCCCTATCCATTCTATTATATGCCTTTTGTAAATCTATAAATGCAACAAAAACTTCCTTACCTTTACCTAAATTTTGTTCACTTATATGCTTCAATTTAAACACGTGATCTACACATCTCCTACACATCCTTGCTCATTTGTGATCCTTAATTCTTTCAATACTAATGCTACAATACAGTGGACCCCCGAGTAACGGTCTGTCCGAATAACGGTTTCTTCGTGTAAAGGTTGCTTTTTTCGGTCAATATTTTTCTCGTATAGCGGTTTTTACTCGTGTAGCGGTCCGAACCAGACCTGTCCGCCTGCCTGCGCTTGCGCGCCTTGCCACGCAAGACGCCAGTCTAGCGTTATTTACACTTGAGTGAACAATACCCAGCGCGCTCTTTCAAACATTTCACAATAAATTTATTCTGTTTATTGCTGGTTTAGTGATTGTAACTGTGAAATAAGTCACCATGGGTCCAAAGAAGCTTCCTAGTGGCACCCCAGTGGTAGCATTCATGCAGGGAGTGTAGCATTCATGCAGGGAGTGTAGCATTCATGCAGGGAGTGTAGCATTCATGCAGGGAGTGTAGCATTCATGCAGGGAGTGTAGCAGGCATGCAGGGAGTGTAGCAGGCATGCAGGGAGTGTAGCAGGCATGCAGGGAGTGTAGCATTCATGCAGGGAGTGTAGCAGGCATGCAGGGAGTGTAGCAGGCATGCAGGGAGTGTAGCAGGCATGCAGGGAGTGTAGCAGGAAGGCAGGGAGTGGGGATTCCCCTTCCAAACACTAACCCCTCCCCCTGTCCTTCTCCCTATCTTCCAGATGCCAGCAACTCTCTTCAATAAAGGTAAGTAAATGTTATTTTAAATGTTTAATTATAACTTTACAGTATTATTTTATAATTGTTTTGTGTATGTAAAACTATAGTATTTATTCTTTAAAAAAATGAATTTTTTGTGAATATTTTTGGGTGGAATGGATTAATTGTATTTACATTATTTCTTATGGGAAATAAGGTTTCGAGTTTCAAATTTTTTGTGTTGAGATCTAGCTTCTGGAACGGATTAAGACCGATAGTCGAGGGACCACTGTACACTTTAACTGGCATACTGAAGAGGCTTATTCCTCTATAATTCTTACACTCTCTTTTACCCCCTTTTCCTTTACACAAAGGAATTATGCACACTCTCTGTCAATACCTAGGTATCCTCCCTCCTTTCATACATTAATTGAACAAATGCACCAACCACTCCAAAGCTATATCTTGCCTGCTTTTAACATTTCTGTCTTAATCCCATCAATCCTAGCTGCTTTACCCCCTTTTATTTTACCCACTGCTTCACACACCTCACCCACACTCACATCTGGCTCTTCCTCACTCCAAAAAGATGTTATACCTCCTTTGCTAATGCATGAAATCATTGCCTCCCTTTTCACCAACATTTAACAGCTCCTCAAAATATTCCCCCCATCTTCCCAGGTACCTGCACCTCCCCATTAATAACTCCACTCTTTTGTTTTTAATTATAAAATCCATTCATTCTCTAGGCTTTCTCAACATATTAATCTCATTCCAAAACTTTTTCTTCTTCTTGGCAAAATTTGTTGACAAAACCTCACTTTAACCCTTTCACTGTCAGTCCCATAATATTACGGCTTTGAAGCCAGTGTCAGTCCCATAATATTACGGCTTTGAAGCCAGTGTCAGTCCTATAATACTATGCTAAAATTCTAGCAGGTTCCAATCTTGCGGGAGATAGCTGGTAGGGTTGTGAATGAGAAAATGGGTCTGAGTGGTCAGTGCACGCAGTATTAAAAAATCCTGCAGCATGCAGCGTATGAGAAAAATAAAAACTGCGACCTTGTTTTTGGTTTAAAACAGCGACTTTGCGGTGTATTTCATATGGTATTTATGGTTGTATTCTAGTTTTCTTTGTCTCATTTGATAGAATGGAAGATATGTTACAGAAGTAGAAACTAAAAGTACCTTGAAATTGAGCTGAAAATAGCGGAAATGTTTGATTTTTGCCAATGTTCAGAAATAAGCAAATCATGTCACACATCCAATACACGTCAACTGGTGGGTCTAATATGCTTTCACAAATGTGCTGATATTATTTATACCATTTTTACAATAATGCAGTAGTTTGCATAACAGTAAATCATCTATTCTTTGTGTGAATAAAAATTTCCACAATTGCTGAATATATTGTTGATTGATAATAAAAAGTAAACAAGTGTTTAAATGGGAAAGTTGTAGTGGCAGTACAGTATACATCTTCACTAAGGCTCTGCCATGACACCAGCTGATTGCTCAAACATATCTCACATTCTAAACTCTCTCTCCACACACTGCCAGTAAGGCAAAGTAATGTTATTTGGCTAATAAAATGAGGGAAGATGTATAGGATAGTCTGCCAGCTGCTGGCCATTATATTATCAATACAGCAGGGCAGTAATATTTTCAAAGAGGAGATGGAGGAATGCTATTTCTCTGCAGACTCTGGCTCAGTTTGGCCAAAGGGTATTTTAGCTGAATAATTGGTTTCAATTTTACTAAACATGACATTAGTGGCCCCTCCTGCAAAGATCATACACGACAAAAATTATACACACTTGTACAGAAATTTAAAATGAAAAGAACATAAAAGCACAAAACAGGAAGAGGACCCATCATATGGTGGCCACAACAGGCATGGATATCCTCCAACTTGCAATTTAAGGTTTTTGGCAGTTTTTTTTTTTTTCACTTGATGACTTAACAACTACATTATTTCTCAATAGATCACAATAATTTTTACATGCAATATTCTCAATACACTGTATCACAATACTACAGACTCAAAATATTGTGCTTAACTTTTAATTTTTAAATAAAATAAAAATTTAGGTAAAAAAAAGTGCATTGCTAAATATTTCTCTGTAGTAAATTCAGTTAAGCTTCTTATTATCATGTAAATATAATTACAACACTTTTGCAAAAGTCCACTTTCCAGTATAAGGCATGTGTGTTGTCATAGTTTTTTTTGTGCTGATTTTCCTCAAACTTCTGGAGAGGTATTCTAAATTCTAAAAAAGTTTTCAATAAAAATTCAGATCATTTCATTTACTGTTAACCAACCTGACATCAGGATGTACCTTGGTCTCAAAGTGGGGAAAAATGAAAACTAATCTCAAGGTTTCTAATAGACTGTAAGAACATAGCCTAGCAAAATATGTGAGGGTTTGCTGTGTTTTCAGATTATATAAATCTTTTAAAATACTGCATCAAAATTGGTGCACCAGTTGTACCCAACTTACGAATACCCAAGTTACAAAAGATACATACTTATGGACAAGGTCTAAATAATGTAATATTCAGAAAATATATGTTTTATGAATTCTGAACTGTAATTACAAGCACCTGTGTACTATCATTTTATGAATGTTGAATTGCAATTACAAGTGTGTGTGATACATTATTATCCTTTGTAATATCATTTTGTATAGGATAATAGGTTCAATGTTACAAATGACTTGTTCAAAAGTTGAAACACATTTAGCACAACTCATTCGTGAGTTAATTACACCCTATAATATATATAAATTTTTAAATATGAAACACATCTTCAGCTTATTCGTTAGTAAGATGCAGAAAAGCCTTCAAACATTTAATCAAGAATTATAAATAGAAATACATCTCAAGAACTTGTCTTACCTGAGGGACATAAGAAGCCTCCAGGGATCACAAGTCTGGAGGTCAGAGCGACACATTCGCTTCCTGCGTGCCAGCACTGGCAACACTGCCTCCACACTGTCCATGGGGAATTGGTGTTTCCCAGGATATCCACTGTACATACCACTCCCACACTGTAAGAAATAAATCATTCAGACAGTGCTTGCTGGAAAAGTATACTAAAGAAAAGGTGTCTTCCCCAAAAAGTAGAGTACATACTGATATTTTATCATCTGTATGCAATAATTTACTACAGCATAAATTATTCACATTAAAGTGACTTTAGCTATGCTGTTCCCATTCCACTTCAAACCAAATTTTGTATACAAGTCTACAAATTTTAAAATAATTTTTTTTAGAGTAGATATAATTGTTATACTCCATGGGGAAAGTGGAGAAGAATCCTTCCTCTGTAAGCCATGCTTGTCATGAGAGGCGATTAAAAAGCTGGGAGCAATGGGCTAGTAACCCCTTCTCCTGTATACATTACTAAATGCAAAAAGAGGAAAAAACTTTACGTTTCATCTTTTTTTTTTTTGGGTCACCCTGTCTCAGTGGGAGATGGCCGTTGTGTTTAAAAAAAATTGTTACGAGGATTTTATTCATGAGAGAGCACTAAACTTGTTGATGTTATAGTGTTCAGATTTTGATAAATGAGAAATTATCCTTTAAACTTAAAACTCCCCCCCCAAAACATGACAGACTTAGTAAAAATGGAATGAAATAAATGCTACCTAGCCATATTAGTTCAGAGGTCATATCTAAAAATATTTAAAACATACATGCATGCATAAATACATTGCATGGACTGCCATGAAGTCATGTTTATTCATACATTAAATCCTGCAAGTTATATTTTCCTAAGAAAATCTTGGCTTACCGAATCATATCACCACTTTTGTGTAAAGCATATGTTACCACCCAACTCTCTGGACCAGCTTGCCAGTCTTACCTTAATTAAATCTGAAGATTATATCTATATTCTTAGATGCCTTGTTCCTCTGGGAACTCCCCTTCTAGGGGGTAGTCTCATGTAGAATCTTCCCCAAACTTTTCAACTGTCTCAAAGAATTAAGGGCTTTTGAGGAGTACTTTAAACATTTATTAAAAAATTCTACAAAGTAGTTAGGCCAACACAAGAAAAGCAGATGCTATTTGCTTGCACCTGAAAACAAGTGCTGAATGTGGGAAAAAATTAAGAACTCTCTCAGCAGCCATACACAAGCAAAAAAAAAAAAAATGGAAAAGACAAAAATGCACCAAGAAAAAAAGGAAACAAAAGAGTTATGAAACAGATAAGATTTAGGTGGACTATATTTGACTGCTCAGTAATGCTTACACTGGCAGCTACTAAGGCTAACAAAGTTTAAGAAAAATTGATGACAACAGCTCTTGCTGCTCAGACTACAACAGAGCAATTCAATACATACAAAAGTTTGTAGTTCAGATATTTGGACAAAACAATACATGAGACTAAACTTAAATAAAGGTGATTCCAAATGAAAGGTAGTGTCAAATACATAGATGGACTGACTTACACAGCTCTTATATCAAATCACCTACTGTATTTTACTAATTTGTTTTTCTTGCTTTCCTCTTCACATAGAATTAGGCTAATTAAGATTTTTTCTCTCTTTCTATTCACTTACATATATAATCCATCCAAAACTTTATCATTTACATCACACATTAGATAATTACTTAAGACTCTGAGTGCATGAAAATAATGTACACTGGAACCTCGGTTTTCGTATAACTATAGTTTTACATACAAATTAGGGCATAAGAAAAGCGAGGTTCCACTGTATAGATTTTCAAGTAGCAATGTATGTCTATAATGGTGTATACATGCCTTAAATGCAGAGGATGGAGGAACTAAATAGTTCTTGTTATTACCAGGCCCTTGTGGTCTGGGTCCAACATTCTGTGTAAAGCTGCCACCAGACCACCCTCGCCCCTGTAAATAAATAAAATTAAACATCACCTTGTTTCCTAATTTCATAAGAGTGGTCATTAATTTATAGTTTGGAAGCAATACATAACATATGGTATAGGTCAATTTTGTTTAAGAAGCAGCAGTGAATGAATTAATTCTCTAAGCAATTATAAATGTAATAAAGGTGAACAGTATTTGGATAAGGGTAAAGAGGATTTTGTGGCATTTATGGATTTGGAAAAGGCATATGATAGGGTGGATAGGGGGGCAATGTGGCAGATGTTGTAGGTGTATGGAATAGGAGGTAGGTTACTGAAAGCAGTGAAGAGTTTTTATGAGGATAGTGAGGCTCAGGTTAGTGTGTAGGAGGGAGGGGGACTATTTCCCAGTAAAAGTAGGCCTTAGACAAGGTACCACTGTATATATACAGTGGTACCTCGAGTTACGATGGTCCCCAAAAATCGCCCTTTTATGTAAGTTTATTTTTTTAAATGCTTTTGTAAGTATATTTTTGGGGGTGTAAAAGGACTAGTCTATTTTACATTATTCCTTATGGGGATAAATTCGTTTGGTAATGGCACTTGAACAGCATTCTCGAACGAAAAAATATCGTAACTCGAGGTACCACTGTATATATATATATATATATATATATATATATAATATATATATATATATATATATATATATATATATATATTTTTTTTTTTTTCAACAAGTCGGCCGTCTCCCACCGAGGCAGGGTGACCCAAAAAGAAAGAAAATCCCCAAAAAGAAAAAACTTTCATCATCATTCAACACTTTCACCACACTCATACATAATCACTGTCTTTGCAGAGGAGCTCAGATACTACAGCTGAGAAAAGTCCCTCCCAGCTGTCACTATCTCAGACCCCTCCTTTAAAGTGCAGGCATTGTACTTCCCATTTCCAGGACTCAAGTCCAACTAAATCAATTAACTGGTTTCCCTGAATCCCTTCACACAATGTTACCCTGCTCACACTCCAACAGATCGTCATGTCCCAAAAACCATTCGTCTCCATTCACTCCTATCTAACACGCTCACACATGCTTGCTGGAAGTCCAAACCCCTCGCCCACAATACCTCCTTTACCCCTTCCCTCCAACCTTTTCTAGGACGACCCCTACCCCGCCTTCCTTCCCCTACAGATTTATACGCTCTCCAAGTCATTCTACTTTGACCCATTCTCTCTAAATGAGCAAACCACCTCAACAACTCCTCTTCAGCCCTCTGACAAATACTTTTAGTAACTCCACACCTTCTCCTAATTTCCACATTCCGAATTTTCTGCATAATATTTACACCACACATTGCCCTTAGACAGGACATCTCCACTGCCTCCAGCCTCCTCCTCGCTGCAGCATTTGCAACCCATGCTTCACATCCATATAAGAGTGTTGGTACCACTATACTTTCGTACATTCCCTTCTTTGCCTCCATGGATAACGTTTTTTGTCTCCACAGATACCTATGTAAGTATAATATTGTAAGTGCTTGTGGAAGTGTATTTTTGGGGGTCTGAAATAGACTAACCTACGTGATATTATTTCTTAAGGAAGTAAATTCGTTCGGTAATGGCACTTGAGCAGGCTTCTGCAATGAATTTTGATCGTTAGCCGGGGGTCCACTGTATACGAATAGATTATATTTCCATACACAAACTGCAGCACACTCCAGAAAACCTAATCGCTCTCTTGTGAACAAAATTGGTACAAATACTTGAGAAAGAGGAAGACAGGAGCAACAACTGCACTCACCGCTCCTGGATACTGAGGTTGTGAACCTGGAAACCGAGGTTGACTCCACTGTGAGGACGGGGCTCCAGGAGGTGCAGAGTCATTGGGCCGACTCCACGGTTGCTGTGGGGGACCAGGTTGGGTTTGACCGGTGTATCCACCATATTGGTTATTTGGACGCCATCCTAAAAAAATAAAAGACCAGAGCTTATTAATAGTTATACTATCTACATATAATTATGTATATGCATTTACAAGATATTAATAAAGATCAGAAATTCAACACAAATAGCTAACATCACAAATGAAAAAGTTAAAAGGTGACTGTGATAGCAATTAATCATAATGCTAATATGTACTAATGATAATTTTTTCCCCCAACACATCGGCCATCTCCCACTGAGGCAGGGTGACCCAAAAATGAAAAACACTTTCACCGTCATTCACACGTAATCACTGTCTTTGCAGAGGCACTCAGATACAATAGTTTAGATATCACTCCAAACAGCCAATATCCCAAACCGATTGTACTTCCCACCTCCAGGACTCAGTCCAGCTAACCAGTTTCCCTGAATCCCTTCACAAAATCTTACCCTGCTCACACTCCAACAGCTCGTCAGATCCCAAAAACCATCAGTCTCCATTCACTCCTGTCTAACATGCTCACACATGCCTGCTGCATGTCCAAGCCCTTGGCACACAGAACCTCTTTTACCCCCTACCTCCATCCTTTTCTAGGATGACCCCAACCCCTCCTCCCTTCCACTACAGATTTATACACCCTCCAAGTCATTCTATTTTATTCCATCCTCTCTAAATGACCAAACCACCTCAATAACCCCTCTTCAGCCCTCTGAATAATACTTTTAGTATTATTCAGAGGGCTGAATAATACTAAAAGTATTATTCAGCCCTCAACACCTCCTAATTTCCACACTATGAATTCTCTGCATAATATTTACACCACACATTGCCCTTAGACATGACATCTCCACTGCCTCCAGCCACCTTCTTGCTGCAGCATTTACAACACATGCTTCACACCCATATAAGAGTGTTGGTACCACTATACTCTCATACATTTCCTTCTTTGCCTCTATGGATAATGTTTTGCATCTCCACAGATACCTTAATACACCACTCACCTTTTTTCTTCACCAATTCTATGGTTAAACTCGTCCTTCATAAACCCATCCGCTGACAAGTCTACTTCCAAATATCTGAACACATTCCCTTCTTCCAAACTCCCTCCCTCCAATGTGATATCCAATTTTTCTTTACCTAACTGGTTTGATACTCTCATCACCTTACTCTTATCTGTGTTCACTCTCAACTTACTTTACAAAATAATAATAATAATACAATATATTTTATTTATTTTTTCATAAGGTACACAAGTGTTACAAGAATGAGTTAATAGTTTATCTCATACATGGAAAAGCCCATAATTATACAAAGCATTCCTTACAAACTTAAATTAGGAGTAACACCAATAAAAAGAATTATACACAGGGGGAGTTGAAATATAGCTCTAGGACTTTCGTGTTGCAATCAACACATCATCAGGAGCTTGCAAATTTGCCGAAACGAGTAAAAAATCTCAGTAGATTCGTTCCAAGGGATGCTAGCAAGCGTCCCTTGGAATGAATCTGTTTGAGATTTTTTACTCGTTTCTGCAATTTTGCAAGCTCCTGATGTGCTGATTGCAATATAAAAGGCCTAGAGCTATTATTCAACTCTCCCTGTGGCTGTTTTGCATCTTGTATTGCTTGTTCGCGATTCTTGCATAATATGAATACTGTACATAAATGGGTAACACACTGGCCTGTTAGTTTGGGATTGTCTTGCCACGAGTCTCAATCCCACTACATTTATTTCAGATATTTAGGTCAAGTTCATTAGCAATAACACACACTAGAAACCCTACATAGAAATTCTTTACATTTTAAAACTACTACTAATATAAAGATGGTAGAAAAAGTCACTTGAATATATAATAAAATTAAATACTGTGCTAATAAAAAATGTTACTGCATTTGTGGGAAAGCACTAAACCCACAGGAGTTATACAACACTTGAGGAATGGTAAGTAATTAAGATGAGGGTAGCTAAATTCCTTGGACCAAGTGTCCTTCACCAGCATCATGATACATGGTAGTAAGCCACATGTGCAACAATTAGGTAGCTATCTTTACTCCAATACATTACACCTACACAAATGTAATCAGTCTATCAATAGTTTGAGGTGGTCAGTCCCTCAGCCTGGCGATGAATTCAGCTCCTTAGTCTGGAACAATGTGAAGATGAAGCATGAGAATGGAATCTTATATAACGCCAAAGGTGGGACACAGTAAATCTTGAAAACGACAGAAGAAGCAGGGTCCACTAGCAGAATGTAAGAATTTAAGACTGAGAGATGCTGTAGTAAGCCTACTGACCCATGTTTTAGCAGGTCCCTCTCAAATCCAACCCTTATCACTTGTAACTAGTGGTTAGGCAATAAAGTTGTTGAAGATGTATTGTCTCCACTTTATTCGACTGAAGAAGCCTATTGTGTAGGCAAAACATTTTAGAATAGATACCTTATTGTTACACATGCATCTTACTTAACTTGTCGGTACTGTATATCTGTGTCATAAGGTACAAGGTACCCCCATCCTTCAATGTGGAAAAACATATAACTCAGCAACTATCATACCTGGTGGCTGTGACTTTTCAAAATCTGGGTGTCGCCGTGGACCCGTATAGCCAGAGGGAGCATTTGGGCCAGGAGGGCCGGGACTTGGGGCTGATCCAGATTTCTGCGTTGGTGGATACATATTTCCACCCTGGTAACCCTGTCAAGGGTTATTTGGTTAATATTTCTTATAAAACACCAGAATCAAAGATATACT
Source organism: Cherax destructor (assembly GCA_009830355.1). Taxonomy (NCBI): domain Eukaryota; kingdom Metazoa; phylum Arthropoda; class Malacostraca; order Decapoda; family Parastacidae; genus Cherax; species Cherax destructor. The sequence continues at coordinate 30,503 of WNWK01000696.1, forward strand.
CTGAAAGGAATATTTGAAATTTAGCCAATCACTAATCCAGCATTTAAATCAAATTATTAAAGAAAAAAACATTTTTTGAATGATTTCTTAATTTACTAAAGCTATAAGATTTAGCAGAAAGATAAAAAAAAAAAGGAAAGTTAACTAAAAGTGAAGAGAAAATAAATAAGAAAAGAAATAAAATGGTAGTGCAAAGGAGAGAAAAAAATAGAGAAAAAGAATGTGTCAAATGACTGGAGAGTAAAAAGTGCAGAAAGAAAGCAAAGGAAAGAGAAAGAGGAGGATCGAGATAGATGGACTCTCCTCCCATTGAAGGTACTTTTGATTACTTTTATACTGAAAGGTTATTTTGAGCATTCTTTACCAAAACAAAGTTTTTTTTATTCCATTTCTATTAACAAAAACTTCCACAAAGTGGTCATTCTCTGAAAAACTATAGCCTAGCTTATCGCTAACACACACGAATGTATGAATGTAATAAAATTTAAACTGTAGCAAAATTTCCCACCATGACAATGCGAGCCTAAAGATGAAAAAGCATTTTACTATCTAGTTGCTTTTCCAGAAAATTTCAAGGTTTGCAATCCAGTGTTGACCCACTGGACTATAAAACTCCTTCCCCATTTTCAAGAGCAGATAATGTACTTTACAACTTACACAAACCTACATCTGGCTAACCAGTTCCTCAGAGAACTTTCGTAAATGTTACTCAGATCACCCATCTCTTGTGCTCACATTTGCCTGCTGCCTGTTCAAGCCTCTACCACTTAATATCGTTCCTCTTTTGTACCCTCATACTACCTATACATTTATTCAACTTTATATAGCTTCTATATAAACCAATCGTCCTGTTCTTTCTACATAAATGAATCTTCTTACCAAACTCCTACACTAAATTCCACCTTCCATGCTATCACTGTATTCTACTTTATTATTCTCTGCATAATATACCACAACATTAAAAACATCAATCTCCAAAACTATTACTCAAACCAGAATAATTTTTTTTATAATTTTGGAAGAAACTGATAAAATCTGCTGGGTAAATTGAAACAATAAGTTTACTGATTACAGAATTGTCTTACTGTTACAATCACAGCAAAAGAATATCATTATTTGGATTTACTGGGCAACTGGCAGTACTGGAATTCTCTCCCATCTTTAGTCCATTAAAATGTCAACAACATTCATTGGCAAATCTTATACATAATCCATGGTTAGCTACAATTTTTTTTCAGAGAGGGCCAATATCTTTTATCCATTTTCCTGATCATTCTACACTTGTATAACTTCATACTAATGTCATAAAGCATAGTTATAATTTAGTGAGCAGCCAAAAAACTTTACAAATTACTTCTGGAATCAATATATTGGATAAAAATGAAAAATACATAATGAATTCATACAAAGAGCTTCCAGGCACATTTTTGTCATATACGACTATTTAAGGCTATACCTCTGATATACCTTTAATGAGTTCAAGATTTTTTCTACTTCGAGAGCCCAGCCTTGGGCCAGGCTCGTCTGGTGCCTGCCTGGTCAACCAGGCTGTTGATACTGGTTATCTGCTGACCCACATATTCATCACAGCCTGGTTGATCTGGCACCTAGTGAAGATACTTGTCCAGTTTCCTCTTGAAGACTTCTACATTTGTCTCAGCAGTGTTTCTGATATCTGCATGTAAGATGTTAAATAGTCTGTGGCCATATTATTATTATTATTATTATAATCAAAAGAAAGAGTCTGTGGCCATAGATGTTGATATAGTGTTCCCTTATTGTGCTCACGGTGCCCCTGCTTTGCACTGGATTTGTGTTATGGCAGTGTGCAGATTTGAGACAAGGCCCTCAACAACTTTCCAGTTATATGTTATCACACATCTCTCATATATATCATGTATCTCTCTCTCTCTCCTCAACTCTAGCGAGTACATTTTTCTTTTTTCCAACACGACTGCTGTCTCCCACAGAGGCAGGGTGACCCAAAAACCTCCTATCTAACATGCTCACACATGCCTGCTGCATGTCCAAGCCCCTTGCACACAAAACCTCTTTTACCCCCTCCCTCCATCCTTTCCTAGGAGGACCCCTACCCCTCCTGTTTTCTAAGATTATTGCGTCGTCGATCAAGGCGGGGTAGCAATGATAAGGCTTTGGAGGCATCTTACTTTATTTGCAATAACATGAGGGCACACAGGCAGTGTGTTTGTGCCCATGGCCCAGGAGGCCATGGGCACAAACACACTGGCCTGTTTACTCTAGGATGCCTGGACGAGAAGTGAGAGAGATGCAGATCTGGGCATACCCACCCACAGACCTGCCCCCTGGTGGAAACTATGGGAACTAGGCATGTAGGCTTACTGGCTACATTTTGCTCAGCTGGCAGACAGCATAGGCTGTCAATGCAGACAGTACAGGCTGTCTACATCCCTCCCCTCCACATATCTAGAACTACAAGGCATTCCCAGGAATTTAAGTGCTTTATTGGCTTTATGTGGGCGATAAACGATCTCTGTATCTGTTCCAGCTCTATCTCTCCTGACCTGACCATTGAGCAATATTCAAAATGAGAAAGAGCACAAGCCATTTGAAAAGTGTCACTATTGGTACTATTTCCCTTATTTTGAAAGTTCTCATTATCCACCCTGTTCTCTTCCTCGAGTCAATTCCATTTACGTACTCAAGATTATTTTCAAGGCCAATTATTTCTACATAAAGTTCATAAAAGCTATTCATACTAAACATGAAAGACATAGTGAATAACTGACTTACTAAACACAAAAATCATAGCTACAGTTTGGAGTGAGGAACATGAGCTGATAGGCCTACTACAGTGTTCCTTTAACAATATATTTTTAAATTGCTATTAAACTCTACTTCAATAGTTCAACAGCTGGAGTTAATCAAACATAGCTTTTTGTGCATTACATGAGGTACTGTACAATATTTAATAGAGTTTCCATAAAATTTATAATGGCCAAAGTCTGGTACAGAACAGTACAGTGGTCCCCCGAGTATCGTAAAAACTTCACCCCAAAAGCCTGCTCAAGCGCCATTACCGAACGAATTTACTCCCTTAAGGAAAAATGTCACGTAGGTTAGTCTATTTCAGACCCCCAAAAATACACTTCCACAAACACTTACAATATTATACTTACATAATTGTACGATTTCCGGGGTGTACATAACTCGGGGGACCACTGTAATTGCATCTCAAAGATAGTGGGGCATAGGTAATCATCACCTTCCATGACATGACTTGCCAAAGACCATGAATTTCATTAAGGCATTTGACAAATTGTGATAAGGAAGTGATAGCTGATGAAATATGGTGAATAGTTATCACAGGAGAATTAGGAAAATGGATATTAAAATTTTCTAATGAATGGAACACAAAGAGTTGTAGTAAACAAAGGAACATCTAGCCTTAGCATGTGAAAAACTCAGTACCCCACAGCATGGTTTTATTCCCATGACTTTTTTCTCAAAGTCATAGCCAACACAGACAAAAATACTACACAGGTTCATATCATCCTTTGCAGATGATACAAAATTAAAAATGAAAGTCACCTCATTAATGACACACAAAATTTTAAGATATAAACAAAGTCTTTCAGTGGGCAATAGGAAATAACATGATGATCAATGGTGACAAATTTCAGCTGCTCAGATATGAAAAGAATGAAGAAGGCAAAAGGAGCACTGGATACAAAACACAGGAGGAATATCTCAAAGAACGAAAGGAACATGTAAAATGTTTGGCTGCAATACTGTTACATGACCTATCATTCACATGAAGGCAAATACTGCAAATAACAGAAAAAGTGACAAGGATGGATAACGAGACCTTTCAAAACAAGTGAAATCAAGCCAACAGTGGCACTAATCAAATCACTTGTGCTCTCTCATTTTGAATATTGTTTGGTACAATTCAAGGCAGGAGAGAAATTAAAGCTGGAAAAGGAACAGAAATTATTACTGTGCACATAAAGCCAATAAAGCACAAAGTACTAGGAACATCTCAAAGTGTGTGTATGTGTACAGGAGGGCCCTGCTTTACAGCGTTTCGCTAATGCAGCGGTTTTTAATTATACCCATTCTTCATTTATTCAGACTTCCTACAATAAATATATTCATCACTCAGTATAAGCTAAAGCCAAAAATATTTTAAGCTAAGTAATGTGTGTACTGTATATGCATTTTTTAGGTCTAGCTTTATTGCTCACTTAATGTATGATAGTGTAAACATGTTATCAGGCTTTTATATGCATTTGAATGTGACAAAAGGCTGTTTCACTTTACAGTGGTAGCCCAGAACCTAACCTGCTGTATAAGTGGGGCCCTCCAGTATGTGTGTGTATCTGATTGTGTATGTGTATGTATTTTCATGTGCATGCATGAGCGCATGTGCCTGCCTGCACACACACACACACATGCATGCATCCTCACCTCTCAACTTGCTGCTTACAAGATTCACTCTTTTCTAGTCTAGTGGGTCCTATCATACCTATTCTTAAAACTATGCATGGAGTCTGCCTTCACCACTTCTTCAAGATCACTTCACTTCCCAACTACCCTGTAACTGAAGAAATACTTCCTTACATCCCTGTGACTCATCTGTCTTTTAGTCTCCAGCTGTGCCCCCAAATACCTGTTTCCTTCCTCTCAAACAGCCTGTCCTATCAATTCCTCTTGAGTATTTTGTATATTGTTATCAGGTTTTCCTGGTCCTTCTATTCTGCAGTCATTAAATTCAATTCTTTTAGCTTTTCCTCATAACTCATACCCCTTAGCTCTGGAACTATAGCTTTACTGCATGCCTCTGCACTTTCTCCTGTTTCATAACACACTCAGAGTGGGTTCCATCTTGATGCTGCATACTCCAAGATGGGTTCCATTCTTCATGACCTTGCATTTACTGGGGTTAAATTCAAGCAACCACTTATCTGACCACTTTTGCAATTTATCTAGATCCCTTTGGAGCTTTTCTTTGTCCTCATCTGTTTTTCTCATCAATTTTACATCATCAGCAAACAGATAACTCTGAATCAATCCCATCTGAAATATCATTTACATAAACCAGAAACAGTATTGGTCCTAATAACAATCCTTGTGGAGCCCCACTAGTTACACTTCCCCATTCTGAAATCTCTTTCCTTGACATTCACTCCTGAGCTACTCTTTGATTCACTGAGGTACATGACCTATCATTCCCGCCTTCATCTCAATTTTTTCGCCAAGCCTCTTGTGGGATACATACTCAAATGCCTTTTTTTGCAGTCCAAGAAAATGCAATCCACTTCACCCTCTCTTTTGTTGCATATCTGTTAATTTGTCTCTGAAATCCATCAAGCTAGTAAGATAGACTTGCTGTCCTTACACCCATGCTGATTATTGTTCATGAAACCACTTCTCTCCAAGTTCTCTACCACTCTTTCCCTGATAAGTTTCCCATTACCCTGTAAGGCATGCATGTCAGGAAAACTGGTCTGTAGTTTAACATTTCCTGTCTATCTCCTTTCTTAACCCTTTCACTGCCAGTCTCATAATATTACAGCTTACAAACCAGTGTCGGTCCTGTAATAGTACGCCAAAATTCTAGCGGCTTCCAATCTTGCGGGAGAAAGCTGGTAGGCCTACATATGAGAGAATGGTCTGAGTGGTCAGTGTGCACAGTATAAAAAATCCTGCAGCACAGTGCATGAGAAAAAAAAAAGACCATGTTTTTCGTTTAACCCTTAAACGGTCCAAACGTATATATACGTTAGTACTGCTACTGCCCCAAACGTATACTGTATATACGTTTTATTTTTCCTGCCTCCAAATTTGGCATGATTGGCCTGAGATGCCTGGTCATCATAGAATGGGTCTTAACACTCGGTGTATGCCATATTAAAAAAATCTGGGACTACTTAGTACCTTGTGGGAGCACCAGTTAAATTGAGGGCCAGCTAGAGCAAACAGCACAGCAAACACCATAGATTCACTGATGTCTTGTCATACTAACACTTCCCTTTTAAGTGGAAAGTGATGTCGGCAGGCTGGCTGCCTGCTTGGCCACCTGGCTGGTCAGCAGCTGATTGGCCACCTGGCTAGCCAGCACCTGGCTGGTCAGCTGGGTACCTGATTGGCTGTCTATCTCTGTCTATCTGTCTCTTTGTCTCTATCTGTCTCTATTTCACAGGAACACATACATAAATACAATTATACAGTGTAAATTACCTAGGATAACTAAAAAAATCAAGACAAAGTGATATAATGTGCTTGTGATCTGCGTAATACCAGTTGGTTTATGAGCTACTCTCTGAGACAAGCAGACAGAAAGGAGACGACACACAGGCAGACAGAAAGACAGACACAGACAAGACAGATACAGACAGACAGACAGGTTTGCATAACAAATAAAGGGAAGCAGTGTAAGCTCATCAAATGGCATCACTGTAATTACTGGACTGATTAGAAAAGATAAGACTACCCTCACCCCTCATCAAATGTCACCAGTCATCATTAGTGGAGATCAGATGAGATAAGGCAGCGGCACAAATCTTACATAATGCTTCAAGGCAACTTTATTATTATTATTATTATTATTCACAATTATTATTATTATTATTATTATTATTCACAATTATTATTATTATTATTATTATGCACTATCATTATTATTATGCACTATCATTATTATTATTATTTTTATGCATTATCATTATTATTATCATTTGAGTACAATTTCAGCACCTAATATTAGTGTCAGAACAAAGACTGGCTATGAAATCACAAGAACTACTATAAATTGTAATTATCAGAACATAAAAATTATATAAAATAATAAAAAAAAGAGAAAAAAGGTATATCAGAAACAATTCTGCAAGCGGCAGGACTCCTGTTGCTGTCAGGTGAGCATCCAGTGCCAACTTCTCCGCCTCATATCTCGGTAAGTACTGACCCAAATTTTTTTTTTATACTATAACACTTTAAAAAATGTGTTCTTTATTTCTAAATTTTTTTTTTTTTTCAAAATATTCGGGGCATTGGGCATGCGAACGTATATATACGTTTGGACCATTTAAGGGTTAAAACAGCGACTTTGCGATGTATTTTCATATGGTATTTATGGTTGTATTCTCATTTTCTTAGTCTCATTTGATAGAATGGAAGATATATTATGGACTAAAAGTACCTTGAAATTGAGCTCAAAGTAGCGGAAATGTTTGATTTTTGCAATGTTCAAGAGTAAACAAATCACATCACACGTCCAATATACATCAACTGGTGGGTCTATTATGTGTTCACAAATGCGCTGATATTATTTATACCATTTTTACAATATTGCAGTAGTCTGAATAACAGTATATTTTCTATTTTTGTGTGAATAAAAATTCAAAATGGAAAGCAAGCATAATACAAGAGGGACCAAGAGAATGTTTGCTAGGAATGTTTGCAATGTTTATTCTGGACCCTATTTTGAAATCGACCTTCCTTGAATTGTGTATGAAATTGGCCAAATTACCAATTTCTGATCACTTTAATGGGTAATTGAAATCAGTAAATGGGCGGTTTCTTGTTCTCAATCGATAGAACAAAAAAAGTTCTAGTGAAATAGCTACGAGTTTCGTCACCTGGAACAATGGAATTAGTCGAAAATAGGGCTCAAAGTGGGCAAAATCACCAATGCGTAAATATCGCTGAGACCACTTAACTTCACAAGAGCATAATTCCGTACGTTTTCCATCAAATTTTGTACTTTTGGTGTCATTACCATCAGGATAAGATTCTCTATCATTTCATAAGAAAAAATATACGTACAGTGGTACCCCGAGTTTTGTACAGCTCTCAACTCGAACAAATATGTAAGTGTATTATTGTAAGTGCTTTCGTAAGTGTATTTTTGGGGGTCTGAAATAGACTAATCTAATTTACATTATTCCTTATGGTAACAAATTCTTCGGTAACGGCACACAAGCAGCCTTCTGGAACGAATTACAGTGACCCCTGAGTTTCGGTAGTTTTTTCGCCCAATTTTAGCCCGACTATCGGCCGTTTCCCCGAGTTTCGACCCGCATGCCAGACCTGTCTGCCTGCCCGCACTTGCGCTCCTCCCTGCGCAGGCGTCGTGAACCAGTCTAGCTTTGTTTATCCTTGAGTGAACATTAACCTGTGCACTCATCCAAACATTCCACAATAAATTCATTGTGTTTAGTGCTTGTTTATTGATTGTGTCTGTGAAATAAGCCACTATGGGCCCAAAGAAACTTCATAGTGGCAGCCCTTTGGTAAAGAAAGTGACAAACATGATAGAATTGAAAAAAAGAAATTGTAGCAAAGTACCAAAGTGGAAGAGGAAGAGAGAGGGGAGAATGTGCCTTCTTCAGTGATTCAGTCATTCTACGATATATATATATATATGATACTAAAGCAGCACGAGTCGATAAAGGCTATAGCACCAGCCAGCGATAAAGTGTAGCATTAACAGTGTAGCAAGTAAGTTAAGCGATTAATCGATAGGGAAAGCACAGCATGAAACTGACTCCTCCATGTTGTTGGAGTTATATAGGGCGACTGACAACACCGCCGTGTTGTCAGCCGTGTTGTAAGGCTTATCTTTCAGTGGCCCTTATACACCCAACAACAAACAACACAGCAACAATGTTGGTTAGGGAGAGAGACATATGACATATTTCATTCATTCTAGAGTATATATCATGTTTCTATGTTATTAATATTGTTTATGTCACAGTCACATTTGATGAAATGTGATAGATAAATAAGCCGTAGAGTTGATATTAGTGTCATATTGAAGGACTATCTTGTCCTGCCTCCACACAAACTCTCCTGCCTCTCACACGCCAACAAGTCTTCAATAAAGGTAAAACTGATTTAAATATTCATTTATCCATTAAAATTGGTGCTTTGTATTTATGTATTTCTCATTCTTTTCTGTATGTAAAACTATAGTGTTTATTCTTTAAAAAACTTAATTTTTTTGTGAATATTTTTGGGTGGAACAGATTAATTGTATTTACATCATTTCTTATGGGAAATACAGTGGTACCTCGAGTTACGATATTTTTTCGTTCGAGAATGCTGTTCAAGTGCCATTACCAAACGAATTTATCCTCATAAGGAATAATGTAAAATAGACTAGTCCTTTTACACCCCCAAAAATATACTTACAAAAGCATTTAAAAAAATAAACTTACATAAAAGGGCGATTTTGGGGACCATCGTAACTCGAGGTACCACTGTATTAGTTTGACTTTCGGCCGGTTCAAGTTGAGGCCTAGCTCCTGGAACAGATTACGGCCAAAACTTGGGGGTCCACTGTATGGCCGAAATTCAGGGTACCACTGTATATACAAGTGTTTTTGTAAGTGTATTTTTGGGGTCGGAAACGGACTAATCTAATTTACATTCATCCTTATGGGAACAAATTAATTCGGTAATGGCACTTGATGTACCTTTACCTTTGATATACCTTTGAAGAGTTTCGAGAGTTTATCTACTCTCTGAGCCCGGCCATGGGCCAGGCTCGTCTGGTGCTTGCCTGGTCAACCAGGCTGTTGCTGCTGGAGGCCCGCTGCCCCACATATCCATCACAGCCTGGTTGATCTGGCACCTGGTGAAGATACTTGTCCAGTTTCCTCTTGAAGGCTTCTACACTGGTTCCAGCCGTGTTTCGGATATCTTCTGGTAAGATGTTGAATAGTCTGGGACCCCGGATGTTAATACAGTGCTCCCGTATTTTCCCCACCGCACCCCTGCTCCTCACTGGGTTTATTTTACACTTCCTCCCATATCTCTCACTCCAGTATGTTGTTATGGCAGTGTGCAGATTTCGAACAGCCTTCTGGAAAGAATTATTGACGAAATCCGGGGGTCCACTGTATATATTTTCTTTTAATTCAAGAAAGTTTGTGAGCAGGGGTCTTAACAGTGAATGGGTTAAATGTAGGGACTACATTTGCCATCTTCCAGATCTCTGGTAACTGTCCAGTATCAACTGACTTATTGTATATTATAGACAATGCCACTGCACTCTCTTGCAGAATCCTTGGTGACACATTGTCAGGTCCCACTGAGTTTGATGAACCCAGGTGTATCAAGAGTTTCTATAACTAACCTTGTTGTGTAGATGGCATCCAGTACTTGTTGGTGCCCTCTGTTTCTTAGTCTATCTGGTATTGCCCCAGCTTCCATTGAGAAAACCTCTTCAAATAATTTTATCAACACTTAACAGACTACTTTGTCGTTGTTCACGAGCCTTCCTCCTTCCTTTCTCAGTCAAAGTATAAGGTCCTTTATTCTTGTCTTTCTTCTGAAGTGGCTGTGAAGTAGTTTCACTTCAGACTTGGCCTTTGCTGCTAGTCATTCTCTAATTCTCTCTCCTCATTCTAACACATTAATTTCTTTTATATTTATACCTGTCCTTTTCTTTCTGTATTTTTTCCAAACCCTTACACTTTTATTTCTTGCCTCCCTGCATCTTTGGTTGAACCATAGACTCTCCTCGTCTTTGTTCTTTCTGTATCTTCTTGGTATGAAAGTCTCTTCAGCTTCCCTGCATTTTCCAGCAAGGTGTTCCATCATATCATCCACTGATTTATCTTCCAATTTTGTCTCAATCTACTACACTCAGGAAGTCTCAACCCCCTCAAAATTCCCTATTCTAAAGTTGGGCTTTTCACACCTTCCGCCTATTGTACCTTCCCTCTATCTCTAGTTCCACTAGGTGCTTGAAGTTCAGGACCACATGATCACTAGTGCCCAGAGGGCTCTCATAATCTATTCCACGCATGTCAGATGTGCTTACAGTAAGAACCATGTCCACTCTCACTGGCTTGTCATTTCCTCTCCCATGTCATGTCATTAGAGAACAAAAAGGCACAATACCGTGACTGGAACAATACACAAATAAATGGTCCAAGTCGGACCGAAACATCATCATAAGCTCCTCTCTCCTATGTGTGGATTATCTGTGTAATGTAATGTCCTTAACTTGCTGACTCAGAAAGTTTTCTCTAATAATTTTCCATCAACTTAGCCCTCTATGTTTCTGGTCCTTCATGTGGGTCCCAGCAGGGACGGCCTTAAGCCGACTGAACCGATTGCTCCCAATTATATCGAAGGGGGCTTCGGATATAATATGCTGGCGAATTTCCCCAAAAGCATTGGCGAAGTTGCCCGATATGGAGGCGATTGTAACCGACATTTGATTAAAAGCAAGTAAAATAACTTTCTCCTAATAAAAGGCAATAATAATATGACTCATTTACAGTTTATGAAAGTTAAGTGATTTTTAAAAGTCCAAAAAAGATAATTTTCCAACAGTGCACTTAAATTCTGATTTTTTTCTGAACAAAAATAAATTAATATTTTTAATAAATCATTTCAGAGTCACTAAAGCAAGTGGTATTGTGACTATGTACTTTTCAGAGGTGATATACAAATTTTATTTGTTACTTGTAGGCTTACATGTATGCAATTTTATATTAAAATGTAGCTTCCATCTGTTTGGTCTATTAACTCGCATGCATTTTTTAAACACACAGTTTGATTGCTTTCCATACATGGGGCCCACCAAAATAGTTTCCAGTTGGGGCCCGCACCTCCTCAGGTCGACTCTGGGTCTCCATGGCTCAAATCTTCCATCATATGCAGCTTCACTTTAGCCCTGAATGCCTATCAATCATTGCTCACTTGCTGTCATATTCCTGTCTTGGTCTCCTTATATTGGGTGGTGGGTTGAATATCACTGCAACTATCACTATGTGTCTCCCTGTCTTTCTGCTGCTAAAGATGATGTTCTGTCATAAATACAACTACTATTCTCTAACATGGCCAATATTCAAATTAACCTGTAAAGTGTGCATCTTGGAAAAAGGGGGTTCACCGTAACATCACTGCTGTGAGCAGCTACTTTTCTTGTCAAATTATAGAATATACATATGCACATAAACATATGTGGATGCGCATGTGTGTGTATGTTTTATTTAATACTGACCCGAAAAAAAAAAGGAACACTTTCACCATCACTCACTATCACTGACTGCCAGAGGCGTGCAGATACCACACTTCAGATGTCTCTCCAAACAGCAAATATCCCTAACCCTCATTTAGAGAGTGGGCACTGTACTTTCTACCTCCAGTACTCAAGTCCAGTTAACTAGTTACCTTGAATCCCTTCATGAAATGTTACCTTGCTCACACTCCAACAGCTTGTCAGGTCCCAAACACCATTTGCCTCCACTCCTGTCCAACACCATCTTAAAGCTGAATTACCTATTTATTTACTGAATCATATAATATATAGAGGGGTGAGATGGGAAGAAAATAAACAGCTCGGAGGAGAAATATGAAGATTTTTCTCCTGGATGAAGTATATTCTCTTCTCAGAGGAAGGTCCCCATGTACTGTATATTTCCTTGTTTACTATTCAGTGAATGAAGCAGCATGAGGACACTGGTAACTGGCTGCCTAAGTTGTGTTAGTTTCATACCAAAATATACCTGGGTTCTGAATGTGGACCATATGGAAAAAAAAAAACTATCACTTGCATGAGAATGAAACTTCACATTTATGATAGCCCAATAGTCCTGATCATGCTAGAAATTTTTTATCAAAAATTAAGAAGCAGCTTTTAAGCATCAATAAAGCAATGAATAAATCCCTTTAAACACTTGCTGAACACAAATGCATAAATCCATTACCACTAGCCTACGCAAACTAGCCAACAAACACTAGAGAAGAATGCAGAAATGAGGGAAATTAAAAAAAAATGAAAAGGCAAAGAAAACAATAACACCAAATAAAACATGAATGAAATAGTATCTAATTCTATAAATTATGGGTGGGAAAGATTCAAATAAATAGCCTAAAATATCCTAGACTGCATTTAACTTAATTTACTGTTGAGAAGTCACTAAATTCCATTTCTCAATTATTTCCATACATAAACATATGGTCCCCTCCGTTCGTGCCTACACTGCCCCACGTTCGTGCCCCTGACCCTGGCCCAACACCAGTAGTAACTGGCCTTTGGTGCCCAGGCCGGCTTTAGGGCGACGTGTTGTGGCGATCACACAGATGGGAGATACAAACATATTTCTTTCTTTCTAAAAAGTTGAAAGTGAACATAGATAAGAGTCACACAGATGGGAGATACAAACATATTTCTTTCTTTCTAAAAAGTTGAAAGTGAACATAGATAAGAGTAAGGTGATGAGAGTATCGAACGATTTAGATAAAGAAAAATTGGATATCACTTTGGAGGGAGGGAGTATGGAAGAAGTGAATGTTTACAGATATTTGGGAGTTGACTTGTCAGCAGATGGGTTTATGAAGGATGAGGTTAACCATAGAATTGAAGGAAAAAAGGTGAGTGGTGTGTTGAGGTATCTGTGGAGACAAAAAACGTCATCCATGGAGGCAAAAAAGGGAATGTACTTGAGTATAGTGGTACCAACACTCTTATATGGGTGTGAAGCATGGGTTGTAAATGCTGCAGCGAGGAGGCAGCTGGAGGCAGTGGAGATATCGTGTCTAAGGGCAATGCGTGGTGTAAATATTATGCAGAGAATTCGTAGCGTGGAAATTAGGAGGAGGTGTGGAGTTACTAAAAGTATTAGTCAGAGGGCTGAAGAGATGCTGTTGAGGTGGTTTGGTCATTTAGAGAGAATGGAACAAAGTAGAATGATTTGGAGAGCGTATAAATCTGTAGGAGAAGGAAGGGGGGTAGGGGTCATCCCCGAAAAGGCTGGAGGGAGGGGGTAAAGGTGGTTTTGTGGGCGAAGGACTTGGACTTCCAGCAAGCATGCATGATCGTGTTAGATGGGAGTGAATGGAGATGAATGGTTTTTGGGACCTGATGAGCTGTTGGAGTGTGAGCAGGGTAATATTTTGTGAAGAGATTCAGGGAAACCGGTTAGCTGGACTTGAGTCCAGGATATTGGGATATTGGCTGTATGGAGTGACGTCTAAACTGTCGTATCTGAGCGCCTCTGCAAAGACAGTGATTATGTATGAGTGATGGTGAAAGTGTTTCTTTTTGGGTCACCCTGAATCGGTGGGAAACGGCCAACGTGTTAAAAAAAACACACACACACACAGGACCCTGTACACTGTGTATGTCAGGCCTGTATTGGAGTATGCAGCACCAGTTTGGAACCCACACCTAGCCAAGCACATACAGAAATTAGAGAAAGTGCAAAGGCTTCCAACAAGACTAGTCCCAGAGCTAAGGGGCATGTCCTATGAGGAGAGGTTAAGGGAAATCAACCTGACGATACTGGAGGACAGGAGAGATAGGGGGGATATGATAACAACTTATAAAATACTGAGAGGAATTGACAAGGTGGACAGAGACAGGATGTTCCAGAGATGGGACACAGCAACAAGGGGTCACAGTTGGAAGTTGAAGACTCAGATGAATCACAGGGATATTAGTAAGTATTTCTTCAGTCACAGAGTTGTCAGAAAGTGGAATAGTTTGGGAAGTGATGTAGTTAAGGCAGGATCCATACATAGCTTTAAGAAGAGGTATGATAAAGCTCATGGAGCAGGAAGAGTGACCTAGTAGTGACCAGTGAAGAGGTGAGGCCAGGAGCTGTGACTCAACCCCTGCAACCACAACTAGGTGAGCACACAGAGGAGGGTTGGGGAGACATGATAACAACATATAAAATACTGTGAGGAATAGACAAGGTGGACAAAGACAGGATGTTCCAGAGATGGGACACAGAAACAAGGGGTCACAATTGGAAGTTGAAGACTCTGATGAGCCAAAGGGATGTTAGGAAGTATTTCTTCAGTCAGAGTTGTCAGGAAGTGGAACAGCCTAAAAAGTGATGTAGCGGAGGCAGGAACCATACATAGTTTTAAGACAAGTTTTGATAAAGCTCATGGAGCAGGGAGAGAGGACGTAGTAGCTATCAGTGAAGAGGCGGGGCCAGGAGCTATGAATCGACCCCTGCAACCACAAATAGATGAGTACATACATACGTTCGTATATACTTACTCACTCTCTCTCTCTTTCTTTCTCCTCTCTCTCTCTCTCTCTCTCTCACTTCTCACACCTCACACACACACACAGTTTCGGTCACCTCAGAAATCGAACAATTATGTAAGTGTAATATTGTAAGTGCTTTTGTAAGTGTATTTTTGGGGGTCCGAAATGGACTAACCTACTTGACATTATTCCTTAAGGGAGTAAATTCGTTCGGTAATGGCACTTGAGCAGCCTTCTGGAATGAATTATGACCGAAACTCGGGGGTGCACTGTATTTGAATTGTTTCAAGGAGTAATACTTATGAAAACATGGAAATAAGTCATATTGGTTGAATTCCACTGTTGGTATCATGAAAATGTAATAAATTTGGAATGAATAAGAAATCTTTCTGGCAGTTCCACATCCTGTTTGCTGATAGAGAAGCTAGTGGTGTAACAACAGGCCCTGATATTATGGATTTCTTATGTTAGATTAGGCATGATGCACTCCTTGGATCCAATTGGTCTTAAATTTCTTTCAAAGGCATAAGGGGGTTGTAGGAGACCCAAACAATCAAGATGGGGTCAAAAATATTGGCAGGTGGCATATTTGAAGGCACAAAAAAATTGTGTAATAGTATAATCAACACCTGAGCACTAGTATATTGGACAACAATAAAAGGTTAATTAGAGGGCTCACTGTATTAATGTTTTTCTCTTTTTCAGGATTCAGTAAATCTGATTATCTTACTTGAGCTACCATTAGTATCAGAGAGGTAATCAAAATTGTCAAGTACTTCAGTAGCTCAAAACACACCAGAGTAGTAGAAGACATGCACTACTAACCTACTACTCTAATGATATAAAATCAAACTTCCTTAATCAGAGATTATATTCTTGAGACACCTGTGATGATGAAATATCTGCAGAAATATTCGTAAATATCCAAAACAGGTACAGTGGACCCCCAGTGTTCGTGATGCTCCAAACTCGCCCTTTTATGTAAGTGTATTTTTTTAAATGCTTTTGTAAGTGTATTTTTGGGGTTCTAAAAGAACTAGTCTACTTTACATTATTCCTTATGGGAATAAATTTGTTTGGTAATGGCACTTGAACAGCATTCTGGAACGAAAAATCACAAAAACCGGGGGTCCACTGTACAATATTACTGTAGTAATTTAAAAGTGTACATGGAAGCACTGCATGTGAGAGAAGAGTACATCATATCAGCTGCTACTGTCAAAAAAACACACTGCTTTTATCTCATCCTCATGTAATTATCACAAAATGGCACAGACAATTCCAGTGTAGACATGCCACTGCTGAGTATACATGCAAGTCTGAAATAGTCACTGGATTGTGCACTAAGGAAAAGAAACCCCACCAAAGCATTATACAATCCATGCATCTGCTACCACCGCCATAAAAGCCACACCACTGTATCTCCCTCAAATGATCTTATTTTTTTTTTTTTCAACAAGTCAGCCGTCTCCCACCGAGGCAGGGTGACCCAAAAAGAAAGAAAATCCCCAAAAAGAAAATACTTTCATCATCATTCAACACTTTCACCACACTCATACATAATCACTGTCTTTGCAGAGGAGCTCAGATACGACAGCTGAGAAAAGTCCCTCCAAGCTGTCACTATCTCAGACCCCTCCTTTAAAGTGCAGGCATTGTACTTCCCATTTCCAGGACTCAAGTCCAACTAAATCAATTAATTGGTTTCCCTGAATCCCTTCACAAAATGTTACCCTGCTCACACTCCAACAGATAGTCATGTCCCAAAAACCATTCGTCTCCATTCACTCCTATCTAACACGCTCACACATGCTTGCTGGAAGTCCAAACCCCGCCCACAATACCTCCTTTACCCCTTCCCTCCAACCTTTCTAGGACGACCCCTACCCCGCCTTCCTTCCCCTACAGATTTATACGCTCTCCAAGTCATTCTACTTTGATCCATTCTCTCTAAATGACCAAACCACCTCAACAACCCCTCTTCAGCCCTCTGACAAATACTTTTAGTAACTCCACACCTTCTCCTAATTTCCACATTCCGAATTTTCTGCATAATATTTACACCACACATTGCCCTTAGACAGGACATCTCCACTGCCTCCAGCCTCCTCCTCGCTGCAGCATTTGCAACCCATGCTTCACACCCATATAAGAGTGTTGGTACCACTATACTTTCGTACATTCCCTTCTTTGCCTCCATGGATAACGTTTTTTGTCTCCACAGATACCTCAATGCACCACTCACCTTTTTTCCTTCATCAATTCTATGGTTAACCTCATCCTTCATAAACCCATCCGCTGACACGTCAACTCCCAAATATCTGAAAACATTTACTTCTTCCATAATCCCTCTCTCCAATGTGATATCCAATTTTTCTTTATTTAAATCGTTTGATACCCTCATCACCTTACTCTTATCTATGTTCACTTTTAACTTTCTACCTTTACACACTCTCCCAAACTCGTCCACTAACCTTTGTCTAATATAAATGTTTATAGTGGAGGATCTCCTGCAAAGAGCTTTGATTATTTGTGGGTTTCTCATAGTGTTTTGGTTAAAAACCAAACACAGGACTGTATTGAAAACTGCTCACTAGATTTCTCATGCCAAAATATCATTATTTTTCTTAACATTATTTCTTATGAATGTCATTACTAATGAATTTACAGCAAGATTTAGAGACGGCCTCTGAAACAAAACGAGGGCACATCTGAAACTATGTTCAATTATACTCACAGAATTTAGTAGCATTTACAGATTTCTGAATTTCCAAGAGCTTCTAGAAGCCTAACCCAAATGAATTTAGGAGGGTAGAAAGTACTGGAGTATATCTGGAGAGGGATTCAGGGATCAACATTCCCACAGCCCGGTCCATGACCAGGCCACCTCAAATATAGTGATGATTATAGTGATGAAAGAATTGCAGAGGAACTTTATTAAGACTTTTGCCTATCGATAGGATAATACATACAAAACATCTCCATGTTTCTCTTTGCAACTGTGTCTTTCTTTCACTACTGGTCAACTTTGCTCCATTTGTCTCCACCTCAAGTTTGGTAAAGCTACTGCTGAGAACATGTACACGTTTAAAATTACCAATGAATTGTTGAACATTATTGCAAGGTGACATCAATGATGTATATTATGAAGCTAGGTTTGGCAATGAAAGGTGCCAGAGAAGCCAAATCATTTCTTCTTTTAAAAGGTGACTAGACACGATCCATGCATAAAAGATAGACACACATAATAACCAGTAAAATACATTATAACATGATATCCCCCACAGATCTGGCTAGACTGCTATTAAATAAATGATGTAGCAAATGTTGCAAGTGTATGGAATAGGTAGTAAGTTACTGAATGCTGTAAAGAGTTTTTATGAGGATAGCAAGGCTCAAGGTTAGGGTGTGTAGGAGAGAGGGAGATTACTTCCCGGTAAAAGTAGGTCTTAAGACAGGGATGTGTAATGTCACCATGGTTGTTTAATATATTTATAGATGGGGTTGTAAAAGAAGTAAATGCTAGGGTGTTGGGGAGAGGGGTGGGATTAAATTATGGGGAATTAAATGCAAAATGGGAGTTGACAGAGTTACTTTTTGCTGATGATACTGTGCTTATGGGAGATTCTAAAGAAAAGTTGCAAAGGTTATTGAATGAGTTTGGGAGGGTGTGTAAAGGTAGAAAGTTGAAAGTGAACATAGATAAGAATAAGGTGATGAGAGTATCAAATGATTTAAATAAAGAAAAATTAGATATCACATTGGAGAGAGGGATTATGGAAGAAGTGAATGTTTTCAGATATTTGGGAGTTGATGTGTCAGCAGATGGGTTTATGAAGGATGAGGTTAACAATAGAATTAATGAAGGAAAAAAGGTGAGTGGTGCGTTGAGGTATCTGTGGAGACAAAAAACGTTATCCATGGAGGCAAAGAAGGGAATGTACGAAAGTATAGTGGTACTAACACTCTTATATGGGTGTGAAGCATGGGTTGCAAATGCTGCAGTGAGGAGGCGGCTGGAGGCAGTGGAGATGTCCTGTCTAAGGGCAATGTGTGGTGTAAATATTAAGCAGAAAATTCGGAATGTGGAAATTAGGAGAAGGTGTGGAGTTACTAAAAGTATTAGTCAGAGGGCTGAAGAGGGGCTGTTGAGGTGGTTTGGTCATTTAGAGAGAATGGATCAAAGTAGAATGACTTGCAGAGCGTATAAATCTGTAGGGGAAGGAAGGCGGGGTAGGGGTCATCCTCGAAAAGGTTGGAGGGGGGGGGGGATAAAGGAGGTTTTGTGGGCGAGGGGCTTGGACTTCAAGCAAGCATGCGTGAGTGTGTTAGATAGGAATGAATGGAGATGAATGGTTTTTGGGACCTGACAAGCTGTTGGAGTGTGAGCCCTGGAAATGGGAAGTACAATGCTTGCACTTTAAAGGAGAGGTTTGGGATATTGGCAGTTTGGAGGGACTTCTAAACTGAGCACCTGTGCAAAGACAGTGATTATGTATGAGTGTGGTGAAAATATTGAATGATGATGAAAGTATTTTCTTTTTTGGGATTTTCTTTCTTTTTGGGTCACCCTGCCTCAGTGGGAGACGGACGACTTGTTGAAAAAAAAAAAAAAAATCTCACCCTAACTTCCTCCTTCCATAGTATATATGTGAACAGTATTTAAATAAAGGTAGGGAAGTTTTCATTGCATTTATGGATTTAGAAAAGGCATATGATAGAGTGGATAGGGGAGCAATGTGGCAGATGATGCAAGTGTATGAAATAGGTAGTAAGTTACTAAATGCTGTGGACAGTGAGGCTCAGGTTAGGGTGTAGGAGAAAGGGAGATTACTTCCCGGTAAAAGTAGGTCTTAAGACAGGGATGTGTAATGTCACCATGGTTGTTTAATATATTTATAGATGGGGTTGTAAAAGAAGAAATGCTAAGGTGTCGGAAAGAGAGGTGGGATTAAATTATGGGGAATCAAATACAAAATGGGAGTTGACACAGTTACTCTTTGCTGATGATACTGTGCTTATGGGAGATTCTAAAGAAAAGTTACAAAGGTTAGTGGACGAGTTTGGGAGGGTGTGTAAAGGTAGAAAGTAGAAAGTGAACATAGATAATAGTAAGGTAATAAGGGTATCAAACAATTTAGATAAAGAAAAATTGGATATCACATTGTAGAGAGTATGGAAGAAGTGAATGTTTTCAGATATTTGGGAGTTGATTTGTCAGCAGATGGGTTTATGAAGGATGAGATTAACCAAAGAACTGATGAAGGAAAAAAGGCGAGTGGTGCATTGAGGTATCTGTGGAGACAAAAAAACGTTATCCATGGAGGCAAAGAACGGAATGTACGAAAGTATAGTGGTACCAACACTCTTATATGGGTGTGAAGCTTGGGTTGTAAATGCTGCAGCGAGGAGGTGGCTGGAGGCAGTGGAGATGTCCTGTCTAAGGGAAATGTGTGGTGTAAATATTATGCAGAGAATTCGGAGTGTGGAAATTAGGAGGAGGAGTGGAGTTACTAAAAGTATTAGTCAGAGGGCTGAAGAGGGGCTGTTGAGGTGGTTTGGTCATTTAGAGAGAATGGATCAAAGTAGAATGACTTGGAGAGCGTATAAATCTGTAGGGGAAGGAAGGCGAGGTAGGGGTCATCCTCGAAAAGGTTGGAGGGAGGAAATAAAGGAGGTTTTGTGGGCGAGGGGCTTGGACTTCCAGCAAGCATGCGTCAGTGTGTTAGATAGGAATGAATGGAGATGAATGGTTTTTGGGACCTGACGAGCTGTTGGAGTGTGAGCCCTGGAAATGGGAAGTACAATGCTTGCACTTTAAAGGAGAGGTTTGGGATATTGGCAGTTTGGAGGGACTTCTAAACTGAGCACCTGTGCAAAGACAGTGATTATGTATGAGTGAGTTGAAAGTGTTGAATGATGATGAAATTATTTTCTTTTTGGGATTTTCTTTCTTTTTGGGTCACCCTGCTTTGGTGGGAGACGGCTGACTTGTTGAAAACAAACAAACACACACACACACGCGCAGACACACACACGCGCAGACACACACACGCGCAGACACACACACACACACTCTCTCTCTCTCACACACACTCACTCTCTCTCACACACACACACACACTCTCACCTCGGTTTTCGAGAATTAATTCATTCCACAAAGTCTGACAAAAACTGAATTGTAAGAAAACTGGAGCGATATTTCCCATTAGAAATAATGTAAATCCAATTAATCCATTCCAGACACCCAAAAATATTAACAAAAAATACATTTTATAGAGAATAACTAGTTTTACATATAGAAAACAATGAGAAATAAATATAAATGACTAATGAAATGGATAAATGAATATTTAACATCACTTTTATCTTTATTGAAGACTCATGTTGGCGTATGGAAGAAGGCGAGGAGGGGAGAGGGAGGAGAGCTTATTGTTTGGAAAGGGAATCCCCTTCCATAAGGACTTCAGGTATCAAGGCCCTATCCAGGGTTACTTCCCTTCTTTGTCTTTTACTGGCACTAGGACCAGCTGGAGAGTCACTGTACCCCTGTCGCACAAAAAATCTGTCCAGAGAGATCTGTTTCTGGCGTCTCCTTAAGAGTTGCCTAAAATAGGACAAGGCATTGTCATTGAACATGTTGCAAACACGGCTTGCAACAGCTTTGGTAGGGTGATATTTCTCCACAAAACTTAGCAACTCACTCCACTTTGCATACATGTCCTTAATCACTGAAGAAGGCACATTCTCCCCTCTCTCTTCCTCCTCCTCTGAAGCAATTTCCTCAGCTGCGATCTGTTGCTGTTCCAGTTGAAGGTGTTGCAGCTCTTCAGTACATCCTGGCAAGATCGGCCACCCGTACACCACTTTCATACTTAGCTACGACTTCTATTTTTAATTCTATCGTGTTTCTCGCCTTCTTTGTCAAAGGGCTGGTACTCGGAACTTTCTTTGGCCCCATGACAGCTTAATTAGCAGTCGCACTCAATAAACAAGCACTAAAAACAATGGATTATTACGAAATGTTTCCGCTGAAAGCAGGGGTGATGCTCACTCAACGATAAACAAACGCAGACTGACTCACTCGGCGCTTGAGTGGCCGAGTGACACAGGCGGGCAGGCGGATGTATTCAGTACAGACCATTGTCAACTCTAAGAAAACCGAGGTGATGTACGAAAACTGGGACAAAATTTCAACGGAAAAAGTCGTCGAAAATCGAATCCTACAAAAACTGGGGCGTACAAAAACCGAGGTTCCACTGTATATATATATGTTGGTGGTACCAACACTCTTATATGGGTGTGAAGCATGGGTTGCAAATGCTGCAGCAAGGAGGCGGCTGGAGGCAGTGGAGATGTCCTGTCTAAGGGCAATGTGTGGTGTAAATATTATGCAGAAAATTCGGAGTGTGGAAATTAGGAGACGGTGTGGAGTTACTAAAAGTATTTGTCAAAGGGCTGAAGAGGGGTTGTTGAGGTGGTTTGGTCATTTAGAGAGAATGGATCAACGTAGAATGACTTGGAGAGCGTATAAATCTGTAGGGAAAGGAAGGCGGGGTAGGGGTCGTCCTCGAAAAGGTTGGAGGGAGGGGGTAAAGGAGGTTTTGTGGGCAAGGGGCTTGGACTTCTAGCAAGCATGTGTGAGCGTGTTAGATAGGAGTGAATGGAGACAAATGTTTTTTGGGACCTGACGAGCTGTTGGAGTGTGAGCAGGGTAATATTTTGTGAAGGGATTCAGGGAAACCAGTTAATTGATTTAGTTGGACTTGAGTCCTGGAAATGGGAAGTACAATGCCTGCACTTTAACCCTTTCGGGGTCGGTGCCGTACTAGTACGTTTTACGAGCAGGGGTTGGTGCCGTACTAGTACGCCCAAATTCTAGCGGCCTCAATTTAAGCAGAAAACGTCTGGTAGGCATACATATGAAAGAATGGGTCTGTGTGGTCAGTGTGCGCAGTATAAAAAAAATCCTGCAGTACACACTGCATAATGAGAGAAAAAAAACTCTGACCGTTTTTTTCGATTAAAACAGCGACTTTGCAGTCGATTTTCGTATGGTATTTATTGATGTATTCTCGTTTTCTTGGTCTCATTTGATAGAATGGAATATATATTACAGAAATAGAGATGATTTTGATTGGTATGACAGTGACAAGTACCTTGAAATTGAGCTCAAAGTAGCAAAAATGTTCGATTTTGACGATGTTCAAGAGTAAACAAATCACACCATGCCTCCAATACACATCAACTGGCGAGTCTTATATTCATGCACAAGTGCTCTGATATTATTTATACCATTTTTACAATGATGCAGTTGTATACATAACAGTAAATCTTCTATTTTTTGTGAGAATAAAAATTCAAAATGAAAAGCAAAAGTAATGGAACAGGGGCCTGGAGGCGTGACTAATGAACAAAGAACATGTTATTTTAGTGCCAGGAATGTCTGCCTTGTTTACTCTGGACCCTATTTTGAAATTGGCATCGTTTGAAATTTGTGTGAAATTGGAAAATTGCCATTTTCTGACCACTATTTTGGGTAGATGAAATTGGTAAATAGGCGGTTTCTTGTACTCTATCGATAGAAGAAATGTAGTTTTAGCAAAATAGCTATAATTTTAGGAGACTGAAACATTGGAATTTGTCGAAAATAGGGCTCAAAGTGGGCAAAATCGCTGATGCGTAAGTGTCATGGCTACCGCTAACTTCGCGAAAGCATAATTCCGTTAGTTTTCGATCAAATTTCATAATTTTGGTGGCGTTATGATCGGAAAACGATTCTCTATCATTTCATAAGAAAAAATTAATTTTTTTTTTTCCAAAAAATTTTCGACCCCAGGAACACTTTCCTGAGAAGGCCTGTCGACCCCCAAAGGGTTAAAGGAGGGGTCTGGGATAGTAACAGTTGGGAGGGACTTATTCTCAGCTGTTGTATCTGAGAGCCTCTGCAAAGACAGTGATTATGTATGAGTGAGGTGAAAGTGTTGAATGATGATGAAAGTATTTTCTTTTTGGGGATTTTCTTTCTTTTTGGGTCACCCTGCCTCGGTGGGAGACGGCTGACTTGTTGAAAAAAAAAAATATATACAGTGGTCCCTCAGTTTTCGCCGAAAATTCGTTCCAGAATGCTGCTCAAGTGCCATTACCGAACGAATTTACTTCCTTAAGAAATAATGTCACGTAGGTTAGTCTATTTCAGACCCCCAAAAATAGACTTGCAAGAGCACTTACGAAAATACACTTACATAAATGTTCGAGTTTTGAGATGCACGAAAACCGAGGGACCACTGTACAGTGGACCCCCGGTGTTCGTACTGCTCCAAACTCGAACAATATGTAAGTGTATTTTGTAAGTGCTTGTAAGTGTATTTTGGGGGTCTAAGGACTAATCTAATTTACATTATTCCTTATAGGAACAAATTCATTTGGTAATGGCACTTGAACAGCATTCTGGAACGAATTAATTACTGAACACGGGGTCCACTGTATATATATATATATATATATATATATATATATATATATATATATATACAGTGGTACCTCGAGTTACGAGCTTAATTGGTTTCAGAAGGTTGTTCGAGTGCCGATACCAAACGAATTTGTTCCCATAAGGAATAATGTAAATTAGATTAATCCGTTTCAGACCCCCAAAAGTACACTTACAAAAGCACTTACAGAAATACACTTACATAATTGTTCAAGTTGGGAGCGTTTATCAATCTGGAAGCGACAGATTCTAGTCCTGTTTCAGAGACAGAGCAGCAATATCATAATACATACTGCACTTCCAGTACTATGTCTCTTCTAAATAATGGATCCATCTGTGGTGAGAACTGCACCTATCTTTTAAGTTTACGATTAAAAGAAATTAAGTACACAATATTAATGTCCTAGTCTCCACCTCATGACATGGACTCGTTAAGTGGGGCCAACTGTATGTACTGTACAAAGAATGCAAATTACCAAGTTCAATTGTACAGATTAATCTACTAATCACTCTTAATAAAGCAGACTAGACAAAATTTTTTTGACCCTTCAGGTATGATGTTATTATAATTTAAGCAATCCAACTTAAAGAATTGTACAAGCTATAAAAAGAGGTTATTTTAAATTTTGAGCAGAACAATTCAATGGTCCATCAAACTGGAGGGTGCCATATATTTCACAAAATCTAATTTTCTTCATTTTTATGTAATCACTTGAAAATTCTTGCCACACCATGTATATATACAAAGACAATATTACAGTTTCATTAAAAATTATCAGTAAATTTTATTTAGACGTTTTATCTGTGATTCTTGTCCACTTAAGAAAAATCTACAGATAAAAACACAGAAAAGCTAACATAAGCTTAAAGAGAATCACAAGCTAGAGATTTTAATAACAAAGAAACAAGGCAAAAAAGTGAAGTGCAAAGACAATGGTGAAGGAAGGATAGAATATAAACAAGACATTATATGAACTGTGTCATAATGGCAAACAGGTATTATTATTATATTCATGGAAAAGCACTAAACCTACAAGGGTCACACAGCACCTTGAAAATGGGAGGGGTGAGGATAATGAGGTTTACACCAGGAAAGGGAAGGACATACCCAATATCCAGGCTCAATACATCACCAGCAATAAGGACCTCTCCCCCCTCCCCTTTGATGGAAATATGTCAAGCAAGGCTCATGTTATATGGTTTACCTCAGAACCCCCCACTACGGTAAAGTATAGCGGATATTCAAAATCTAAAGGAACAAATAAGAACTAATTAAAATGAGTAGGAAAATTCTGTTGTATCAAAGCAAATAATTAAAATATTAGTTTAGCTTAAATATCCATCTGTTGAAGCAATAAAAATAAGTAACTGAATGCCATTAGTCATTTTTATATTGTAGTAGTGGATCATGATTAAAAAAAAAATATCCCTAGTTGGTGATTTGTGAATGTTAATTTTATGGAGCCTCCAAGCGTATAGGGTTTTCAGAATAGAGGTTAATGTAACCAAAATGTTGTGCTTATGCAAAGAAGTCTAATGCAATCTTGCTTTGGAATTTGGTAGTGTGCAGATTAATATAATCCAATGTGATTTAGCTTAATGTATCACTCCATACCATAAAAAAAACATACTTGAAAAACGGGGGCCGTGCTGCGCGGAGGATTCAGCAGTTGTTTGGCCAATTGGGAGTTGCCGTAGTTGCTGCCGCTACTTCCCATCTACAATACATGGCATCCAACTCAGTCTACAAGCAACACTACGCTACCAAGTGTGGCTACACGCATTCAATAGTGGAGTTGAATTTTAATCTAAATCTGACTTAATACTGAATCACATAAGAAAAAAATCCACAAAATATTATCTTGTTCAAGATAGTCCATAATAAACAAAGACATCAACAAAATCTGGGCAAAATTTAATATTCTTGCATTTTATGCAAAATAGCTGCCATGAAACTAAGGCAGAGTGATTTTTCAATAAATGCATAAAAATACTTATTTTATTTAGTGCAGAAGGCAATAATTGAATGAAATTGTAGTGTTCGGTTCTTCTAAAATGCTGAAAGTAATGCACTCTTTTTATTTTAAGCATATATACTAAGATTTAGTCAAAAACTCCACTACTGAATTTGTCAAATGATGATAAAATGAAGAAGGATTGGGGATGGTTGGTTTTAATCATTGCATACAAGCTAATACTCGAAGCAAAACAAGATAGTACAAAAAAATTAGGCCTACACAAGATTTAATCAAATAGAGGTCAATGTGGAAATAAGTTAATAATTATTTAATAGCTGGGTATAAAGCAGGCAGCAGCTGTAGTCACACAAGATAATTTAAAAGATAAAACGATGATGCTAATCAAATTAAAACTTATTTTATACACATATATTAATAATCACATAGAAACATACATGTGTAACTGAAGTGAACTTTGTGTGAGCACAGCTAATATTATTCAACAAAACTAAAAGTTTTGGGCCAACTGGTCAACAAGAATGCCTATAAATGAATGCTGTTATTCATACACAAATGGGGATAGGGAATAAGCTTATAAAAAGATAAATAAGCAAGCAATGTATTGTAAAATATACACAACTCTTTAGATATAATAGAGCAACAATACTTTACTAAGAGGGAATTTAAAAAGACACAAGGGAGAAAATAGTACAGTCTCCAAGCTAAGGTTAGTGTGTAATACACAGATTCTCATCCGACCTACCGGATACTGGTCTTGTTGATAGCCAGGCTGGCCTGGGGCATAAGCCGGCCGCTGGTAGCTCCCAGGTTGTTGGTAGTTCCCCTGATAGTTGCCCTGGTGGTTAGGTGGTCCTGGTGGAGGATAGGCACGCCCATCTGGAGGGTAGCCGGAGTTCGGGTAACCCCCCTGACCATAGCCACTCTGCATACCCTGGTAACCATGATACTGCCCCCCTTGGTATCCCTGATAACCTGCAGGTAGACAACACATGCACTCACTGATGATGCTTGACACCCATTGACTTCTCTGGCTAAAACATGTGGAATCTGTACATAAATTTTGTGTAACGTGAACATAGCGAACACGTAACTAAAAGAGCTTAAATATTATTGATAACATTTAAATAATCTTGAAAAACTTTTACAGAATATCATATGAAAACCAAACTATTTTCCCATGACTGTGTACCAAACTTATGACAACAATGTAAAACATTTGGGATGCAAACTAACAAATGGAAAAAAAGCCAAATTTAACACAAGTGTAGGTAATATCAGTCAACAAATCAATATTACCAATTTTAAAATAAATTACAAAACTAATAGACATAATAATATAGAAAATTTACAATTTACTAATATCAGAAGAAACATATATAAAGACAAACAACAAAACCTTGTTTACAATAAACAGTGCAAATCAGAAAATAACCGAATAGAAAACAAAACTGGTAAAAAATCATTCCAAGCATTCAAATAAAATTAATAAAATATGTCTGCAAATTCAACTGGGTAAATCATCTTCATTAAAAATAATTAAATTCATCCCATTATCATGGCCATGTGAAAATAACTTTGTGGATGATAAGGCTGGGATGAACTTGTTGAAGTTGTAAGTGCAAGAACTTAAGGAAATGCTGTGGTAATTCATGGAACAGAAACAAAACATCTGGGTGTATCATAAATATCTGAGGTGTTCTTTATACAGCTTGCTCATTGTACACTTCAGATGATTATGTAGTTTGAATCTTATTGAAAGCTTAAAAGCAAATTTAAAATTAAGAATGAAATGCAAAAATGTGTTGTTCCTTAAGGAATTTATGGCACCTTCAATAAACTGGCTCAAATTCTGAAACTCCACCATTTTAACTGAAATCCCCAGTGACCTCATATATCCCAATTCCATTCAATAAATTTTACCATGACAGCATTTTCCAAGGCAAATGTAAATAAAATATCAGGATTTCCCAATATATCAATAGAGATTATCCAATCTATAAAATAATATACCTACATGCAATGAATGATGAAATTGCAATGAGCATTACTGACAGCAAACTTGGCACAGTTTCAACTCCCTCATATCCTAACAGGTATATCAACTTAAATGTTAAAACATAGCCAAATACATGCATTACAAAATATACAAAAATATCTGTACAAAAAATAAATAATATAACCCAGAAAATAATTTAAAAAAAAATGAGAAAACAAAACTAATCTTTACAGACAAAAGGGGGACATCTAAATGGAGACATGTTACAAAATGCGTTCAACTAGAATGAGAGCAATTAGATGCTTTTTTCAAAAATAATGCATTTACCTAACCCAATACAATATGCAAGGCTTGTGATTTATGTCACAGTGTATATTTATAAATTATAGAGAGCCCATTTAAAGCTGGTGGTGATCACCGAAATTTACTGTTATTTTCTTTTTTCTTTTTGCATTAGACCAAAACTCCATGAGATACCTATGAAGCATCTAAATAGCCCTACATATTTCAAACGCACCAACCAATGCACAAAGGGTTGGGTAGAACGAGCACACCCGACACTACGGCCCTTACCCTGAGTACGAGAATACGAGTTATGGTAAGATCGCGAGTACTGACACTGATCATCAAATGGGTTAGACACGTTCACGTTTTCCCCGTTGCCTAGTGGACCTGCGAGGCACAAGGTGACTAACCATCAGTATCGGGCTTGCCGAGAAAGTCTATGACGTACCCAGGTTGTATTGTCAAGAATATGCTGTTTACTCAGAGGGATTTTACTTGTGCATTTGACTTGCATTTTTTTTTTAATTTCTACTTAACTTCAAATATGTGCAAATGAAATTATAACATCCTATTAAAGTAAATTCAACTTCAAAAACAACTATAAGTGATAGGGTTTTATGAATATAATTTAATAGCAGCTACATAAAAACATAAATACAACAAAAAATGTTCTTCTATGTTCACTGTATTGGTAAGTGTAAACAAAAGTATAATTATTACCAATGGATGCTCTTGCATGGACCTAGGGATAAAGGAGGCACTAAACTAAACTGCTTAAAAGTCTAAAGCAAGCCAGTCACAAAGCAAGGCAAACACTTTTATTGCTATTTTTGGAGATTTAGAAAATAATATTTCATCCAGACATGACTGACTATTACATATTGTATTTTTCATATACTGAAATGTACTGTAAGTACATTGCATATAACTGGCAGGCACAAAACCAAAGACTATATAATTTGACTCGTGATGAAATTTAACAGTGATTGAGGTTGTGTGTATCCTACAGTCCCAGGTGACCACATTATGTTGCCACTCTTACATGCACACACATTCACCAACTTGGAGTAAATCAGCAATAAACCATTTTTTGCTGATTGCATCACTAGTTTTCCAAAGTAAAATTCTCCACAGTGGATTTGCAATTTTGTGACATAGTAACTTCACTTATAATTATGATTTTTTTTTTTACATTTTCTAAGCAAAACTTCTTATGGTTAAGTGAAATAAAAGCTTATCCTCATAATTTCACAACATGAAAATAGATAAGAAAAGCTCTATTAACAAAGACAAAGAACCAGCACCATTGTCATACATCACTTGAACACTTCAGCTCAGGAGGCCATGTGATGTGATAATGATTCTTTAGAAGAATAATTCAACACCATGACTGGAACCATTCACAACTAACCCACAATCTGGAGAGAAAATTGAAGATGAAGTTTCAGTGCATTCTGGACAATATTTAAGTTGCCAGCGTCTGATGACGAAGCGAGGAGAAAGTCAAGGTCAGGTTGTAATATGACCTGACTCTGGCTTTCTCCTAACCTTTTCACCTAACCTGTATTATGCCTTTCTTCTCACCTCTACACCTGACCTGTATTATGTCTTTCTCATCACCTCTTCACCTGATCTGTATCATGGCTTTCTCATCACCTTTTCACCTGACCTGTATTATGGCTTTCTCATCACCTCTTCATCTGACCTATATCATGGCTTTCTAACCTTTTCACCTGACCTGTATTATGGTTTACTCACCTCTTCACTTGACCTGTACTATGGCTTTTTCCTTACCTCTTCACCTGACTTATCTTCTGGCTTTCCCACTCTTTTCTCTATCTCATTTATCTAAAGTTTCCTCTACAAAATGTAGGTTAATTGTGAATACAGGTTCTTTGTCTTTGTTAATAGTGTTTTTTTAAATGATCTATTATGACAAGTAGGCAGCATGACTTGGTTATGTGGTTAAGTTAACAGCAAGATACAACTTTTAAAGGGAAGTCTAGAAGATGTGTCAACATTCATAAATAAATTTACAAGGGTATCAAACAGTCGTAACTTCACTACTGTGAAACACCAAAGTGCTAGGCAATAACAATGTCTCTGCCAAGTCACATTCATGAAACATCAAAATTCAATGTCTCCAATGAAGGTAATTAAATATAAAATTGCCTTCACTGTACAATTTCTCAAGACAAAAACTGCATGGGTCTAGGACAAATAATAAAATTTTACTATCTTGGCTGAGCTACAAACAGATGTAAAACAAACAGTGGTAATAAAACAAAGCCCAAACAACTTGAGATGCACTTCAAAAAAATATTCAAAAGAAATTTGCATATTTCACTGCAATTCACCTAATAAAACTTAATATTGCGTGCACATACGTGCACACATATTTTATTAACATATACAAAGCAAAAGTTAAAAAAAGAAGAGGAAGAAAACTAGGTAGATGTTTCTCTTTTTAGTGTATGACACTGCCTGCACTCTACAAGAAACAGTCAATTACGGACTGTTATGCAGGCTACTGCATAACAGTCTAACACTAACCCTCTCTACACCTATACTCAGAAAGTATTAATTTTTGTTATAATTGTTTATATGGTAACATCATTAGATAATCTAAAAACCTCATGTAAACATTGAAAGGAAAAACTTAAGATGCCTCAATATAAATAAAATTTTGAGTATTGAACAGAAGATGGAAAATTAAGCAAGATGAAAAATAATAAAATATAGGGAATTAAATTAATGAAGGATAATAAAAGTAGGTTGGTAGACAGCAACCACCCAGGAAGGTACTACCATCCTGCCAGGTGACTGTGAAACAGAAACCTGAAACTGTTTTACATGATGGTAGGATTGCTGGTGTCTTTTTTCTGTCTCATAAACATGCAAGATTTCAGGTACGTCTTGCTACTTCTACTTACACTTAGGTCACGCTACACAAACATGTACACATTTATGTATACACACTCATCTGAGTTTTCTTTAATTTTATCTTAATAGTTCTTGTTCTTATTGCTTTTCCTTTCATATCCATGGGAAAGTGGAATAAGAATCTTTCCTCCGTAAGCCATGCGTGTTGTAAAAGTCAACTAAAATGCCGGGAACAATGGGCTAGTAACCCCTTTTCCTGTATAGCTTACTAAAAAGAAAAAGAAGAAAACCGTCAAAGTGGGATGTTTTAATGTGCATGGATGTTGTGCGAATGATAAGAAAGAGATGATTGTAGATGTTATGAATGAAAAGAAGCTGGATGTCCTGGCTTTAAGTGAGACAAAGCTGAAGGGGGTAGGAGAATTTTCAGTGAGGAAAAATAAATGGGATTAGGTCAGGGGTTTCAAATAGAGTTAGAGCTAAAGAAGGAGTGGCAATAATGTTGAATTATCAGTTATGGCAGGTAAAGAAGGAATATAAATGTATAAATTCAAGGATTATGTGGAGTAAAATAAAGGTTGGATGTGAAAAGTGGGTTATAGTAAGTGTTTATGCACCTGGAGAAGAGAGAAGTGTAGAGGAGAGAGAGAGATTTTGGGAAATGTTGAGTGAGTGTGTGGGGAGTTTTGAACCAAGTGAGAGAGTAATTGTGGTTGGGGATCTTAATGCTAAAGTGGGTAAAAATGTTGTGGAGGGAGTAGTAGGTAAATTTGGGGTGCCAGGGGTAAATGTAAATGGGGAACCATTAATTGAGCTATGTGTAGAAAGAGGTTGGGTAATAAGTAATACATATTTTATGAAAAAGAGGATAAATAAATATTCAAGGTATGATATAGCATGTAAGGAAAGTAGTTTGTTGGATTATGTATTGGTGGATAAAAGGTTGATGGGTAGGCTTCAGGATGTACATGTTTATAGAGGGGCAACGGATATATCAGATCATTATTTGGTTGTAGCTACAGTTAGAGTAAAAGGTAGATGGGACAAAAAGAAAATGGCAACAGCAAGTAAGAGTGAGATAAAAGTGTATAAACTAAGGGAGGAGGAAGTTAGGGTGAGATATAAGCAACTATTGGCAGGAAGGTGGGCTAGTGCAAGTATGAGTAGTGGGGGGGTTGAAGAGAGTTGGGATAGTTTTAAAAATGCAGTATTAGAATGTGGGGCAGAAGTTTGTGGCTATAGGAGGGTGGGTGCAGGAGGAAAGAGGAGTGAGTGGTGGAATGAAGAAGTAAAGGGTGTGATAAAAGAGAAAAAGGTAGCTTATGAGAGGTTTTTATAAAACAGAAGTGTTAATAGAAGAGCAGAGTATATGGAGAGTAAAAGAAAGGTGAAGAGAGTGGTGAGAGAGTGCAAAAGAAGAGCGGATGAAAGAATAGGAGAGGCTCTGTCAAGAAATTTTGCTGAAAACAAGAAAAAATTTTGGAGCGAGATAAACAAGGTAAGAAAGCCTAGGGAACGAATGGATTTGTCAGTTAAAAACAGAGTAGGGGAGTTAGTAGATGGGGAGCTGGAGGTATTGGGTAGATGGCGGGAATATTTTGAGGAACTTTTAAATGTCGATGAAAAAAGGGAGGCGGTAATTTCATGTACTGGCCAGGGACGTACAAC
Source organism: Cherax destructor (assembly GCA_009830355.1). Lineage (NCBI taxonomy): Eukaryota > Metazoa > Arthropoda > Malacostraca > Decapoda > Parastacidae > Cherax > Cherax destructor. The sequence continues at coordinate 63,808 of WNWK01000696.1, forward strand.
ATCATTTAGGAGTGAAGAAGAGCAGGATGTGAGTGTGAGGGAGGTGCGTGAGGCATTACGTAGAATGAAAGGGGGTAAAGCAGCTGGAATTGATGGAATCATGACAGAAATGTTAAAAGCAGGGGGGGATATAGTGCTGGAGTGGTTGGTATTTTTGTTTAATAAATGTATGAAAGAGGGGAAGGTACCTAGGGATTGGCAGAGAGCATGTATAGTTCCTTTATATAAAGGGAAGGGGGATAAAAGAGAGTGTAAAAATTATAGGGGAATAAGTTTACTGAGTATACCAGGTAAAGTGTATGGCAGGGTTATTATTGAAAGAATTAGAGGTAAGACAGATGAGCAAGGAGGCTTTAGAGTGGGTAGGGGATATGTAGATCAAGTGTTTACAGTGAAGCATATATGTGAACAGTATTTAGATAAAGGTAGAGAAGTTTTTATTGCATTTATGGATTTAGAAAAGGCATATGATAGAGTGGAAGGAAGGCGGGGTAGGGGTCGTCCTAGAAAAGGTTGGAGGGAAGGGGTAAAGGAGGTATTGTGGGCGAGGGGTTTGGACTTCCAGCAAGCATGTGAGAGCGTGTTAGATAGGAGTGAATGGAGACGAATGGTTTTTGGGACATGACAATCTGTTGGAGTGTGAGCAGGGTAACTTTTTGTGAAGGGATTCAGGGAAACCAGTTAATTGATTTAGTTGGACTTGAGTCCTGGAAATAGGAAGTACAATGCCTGCACTTTAAAGGAGGGATCTGGGATAGTGACAGCTGGGAGGGACAATTCTCAGCTGTCGTATCTGAGCTCCTCTGCAAAGACAGTGATTATGTATGAGTGTGGTGAAAATGTTGAATGATGATGAAAGTATTTTCTTTTTGGGGATTTTCTTTCTTTTTGGGTCACCCTGCCTCGGTGGGAGACGGCCGACTTGTTGGGGAAAAAAAAAAAAAAAAAAAAAGAATAAAAATGAACAAGTTCTTTGAAGTACAGTAAAAAAAAAGTCTGCTGTGAATGATAAAAGAATAAGATTGAAAGTGTGCTTCAAATGATAGTTAAGTGTAACTGTTGTGAATGATAGTAAAGAATAAGATTGAAAGTGTGCTCCAAATGATAGTTAAGTGTAACTGTTGTGAATGATAAAGAATAAAATTGAAAAAGTGCTCTGAATGATAGTTAAATTTGATTGCTGTGAATGAAAGTAAAGAATAAGATTGATAGTTAAATGTGATTGCTGTGACTGATAGTAAATATGATTGAATGATAGTTAAATGTGACTGATAGTAAAGAATAAGATTGAATGATAGTTAAATGTGACTGTTGTGATTGATAGTAAAGAAGAAGACTGAATGATAGTTAAATGTGACTGATAGTAAATAATAAGACTGAATGATAGTTAAATGTGACTGATAGTAAATAATAAGACTGAATGATAGTTAAATGTGACTGATAGTAAATAATAAGACTGAATGATAGTTAAATGTGACTGCTGTGATTGATAGTAAAGAATAAGACTGAATGATAGTTAAATGTGACTGCTGTGATTGATAGTAAATAATAAGATTACATAGGTGCTTTGAGACTGTGGCATATAAAAGTTAAAACTAATTAAAGAAAAAAATTATTATTTTTACTGTAGCTGTGCATCTATGGGTAACTAAAACTAATACGCTATCAAGTGTACACTGCTTAAGAAAAATAGTCATCAGTTCCATTTGACACCTCTAAAAGATATGATTTAGCCTTAAACATTTTGAGAAATTTTTATTTTTATTAACCCTTTGGGGGTCGACAGGCCTTCTCAGGAAAGTGTTCCTGGGGTCGAAAATTTTTTGGAAAAAAAAAATTATTTTTTTCTTATGAAATGATAGAGAATATTTTTCCGATCATAACGCCACCAAAATTATGAAATTTGATCGAAAACTAACGGAATTATGCTTTCGTGAAGTTAGCGGTAGCCATGACACTTACGCATCGGCGATTTTGCCCACTTTGAGCCCTATTTTCGACAAATTCCAATGTTTCAGTCTCCTAAAAGTATAGCTATTTCGCTAGAACTCGATTTCTTCTATCGATTGAGTACAAGAAACCGCCTATTTACCAATTTCATCTACCCAAAATAGTAGTCAGAAAATGGCAATTTTCCAATTTCACACAAATTTCAAACGATGCCAATTTCAAAATAGGGTCCAGAGTAAACAAGGCAGACATTCCTGGCACATGTTCTCTGTTCATTAGTCACGTCTCCAGGCCCCTGTTTCATTACTTTTGCTTTTCATTTTGAATTTTTCTCACAAAAAATAGAAGATTTACTGTCATGTATACAACTGCATCATTGTAAAAATGGTATAAATAATATCAGAGCACTTGTGCATGAATATAAGACTCGCCAGTTGATGTGTATTGGAGGCATGGTGTGATTTGTTTACTCTTGAACATCGTCAAAAATCAAACATTTTCGCTACTTTGAGCTCAATTTCAAGGTACTTGTCATTGTCATACCAATCAAAATCATCTCTATTTCTGTAATATATCTTCCATTCTATCAAATGAGACCAAGAAAACGAGAATACATCAATAAAAACCATACGAAAATCGACTGCAAAGTCGCTGTTTTAATCGAAAAAAACGGTCAGAGTTTTTTTTTCTCTCATTATGCAGTGTGTACTGCAGGATTTTTTTTATACTGCACACACTGACCACACAGACCCATTCTTTCATATGTATGCCTACCAGACGTTTTCTGCTTAAATTGAGGTCGCTAGAATTTGGGCGTACTAGTACGGCACCAACCCCTGCTCGTAAAACGTACTAGTACGGCACCGACCCCCAAAGGGTTAAATAAAAGTTTGATAGTCTATCTTTAATCAGTAAATTATTCACTTCCAACATTCACAAACTACTGCATTAATCAACACTTTTTTAAGCCCAAACTTTTGAAATTATTTCCCTGAACAAGAGTAACTTCTACCCAAGGAAAAAATAAAGTATGTGCTATAGTGAAAATCATGAGAAAAACACTTCACAGATTTCCTACAAATAGAATATATAATTCCCTTTGTAAAGTTCTAGCTGTGTGAATCTACTAAATAGGGAAGTATTAAGGCAAAACTACAATACTCACCAGAAGCTGATTGTGACGGTGGTCGTTGTGGCATATGGCCACCATACTCAGAAGAGGGTGGGTATTGTGGGTATGGGCCAGGCACGCCTGGTCCCCCAGGTACATGTGGGCCATTAGAAAACCCATCCATCGAACTGCTATTTGACCCCGCTGGTGGAAAAGAATCTTGGGAATTTGAGGAACCTGGAAAAGAAAAGTATATTTTTATGTCTAATACAGAAAGTTTTCCATGAACACTATCTATGTATGACCTATCTGTGAACAGTTTTGAGAGCTTTCATACTCTAACATCCAAATCTGCACCAAGGCTTTCCTAGAAATTGCTTGGTTCCAGACTATTACTGGTTGCATGCTCATATTACACTCACTATCTTAATGAACAGGCACTTCTGGAGAAACTTGTCTACTTTCTTGATGTATTTTATATTTATTCCAGAAAAATTTCTTATATTAAAAGTTGTGAAGGGTTGTGGATTTCTGAAAGCCTGGCCTCAGGCCATGCTGAAGAGTAGAAGTGTCCTTGATGCAAGTTGCAGACAAAATCACAGGTAAGCTGGTAACAATATATATATTAGGCCAAAACTGGAATATGAAGCTGCTTCGTGGTGTTCACACCTTAAATCATTTGGATTAACAGAAAAGATCCAAAGAAGAGCCACAAAATGCATTCTAGATCTCAAAAATATGAGTTATTATGAAAGACTGAGAACACCAAAGATGCCTACGATGGTTGATAGGAGAAAAAGAAGAGATCGCTAAAGCTCTCGCTTCACATGGTGAGGGTCTGCGTTCAATTCCCAGGAAGGGTAGAAACACTGGGCATGTTTCTTTACACCGGTTGTCTATGTTAACCCATCAGTAATATGGTTACCTGGGAGTTAGTCAACTGGTGTGGGTTGCATCCTGGGACAAGGACCTAATTTGCCTGAAATGCTCTGCATAACAAGAGGCTTTCTATATAGTAGTATGTCATTGATGTCAGCTAGGCCTGTATACCATGTACATGTTCTTGTAGTAAATAAAGATATTATTATTATACTATTATAAGGTTATGAAAGGTGTGAAAGAATAGAGTGGTGGAAAAAACGAAACAAACGGAAAAAGCAGGTAGCAAGTGCTACAACCACTGGAAATTTAAAACTTTATTTTTTTTTATTAACACATCGGCCGATTCCCACCAAGGCAGGGTGGCCCAAAAAAAAAAAAACTTTCATCATCATTCACTCCATCACTGTCTTGCCAGAGGGGTGCTTTACACTACAGTTATAAAACTGCAACATTAACACCCCTCCTTCAGAGTGCAGACACTGTACTTCCCATCTCCAGGACTCAAGTCCGGCCTGCCGGTTTCCCTGAATCCCTTCATAAATGTTACTTTGCTCACACTCCAACAGCACGTCAAGTATTAAAAACCATTTGTCTCCATTCACTCCTATCAAATACACTCACACATGCTTGCTGGAAGTCCAAGCCCCTCGCACACAAAACTTCCTTTACCCCTTCCCTCCAACCTTTCCTAGGCCGACCCCTACCCCGCCTTCCCTCCACTACAGATTTATACACTCTCGACGTTATTCTGTCTCGTTCCATTCTCTCTACATGTCCGAACCACCTCAACAACCCCTCCTCAGCTCTCTGGATAATAGTTTTGGTAATCCCGCACCTCCTCCTAATTTCCAAACTCCGAATTCTCTGCATTATATTCACACCACACATTGACCTCAGACATGACATCTCCACTGCCTCCAGCCTTCTCCTCGTTGCAACATTCATCACCCATGCTTCACACCCATATAAGAGTGTTGGTATAACTATACTCTCATACATTCCCTTCTTTACTTCCATGGACAAAGTTCTTTGTCTCCACAGACTCCGAAGTGCTCCACTCACCCTTTTTCCCTCATCAATTCTATGATTCACCTTATCCTTCATAGACCCATCTGCTGACATGTCCACTCCCAAATATCTGAATACATTCACCTCCTCCATACTCTCTCCCTCCAATCTGATATCCAATCTTTCGTCACCTAATCTTTTTGTTATCCTCATCACCTTACTCTTTCCTATATTCATTTTCAATTTTCTTCTTTTACACACCCTACCAAATTCATCCACCAACCTCTGCAACTTCTCTTCAGAATCTCCCAAAAGCACAGTGTCATCAGCAAAAAGCAACTGTGACAACTCCCACTTTGTATTTAATTCTTTATCTTTTAACCCCACACCTCTTGCCATCTATAAATATATTGAACAACCACGGTGACATCACACATCCTTGTCTAAGGCCCACTTTTACTGGGAAATAGTCCCCTTCCCTCCTACACACTCTAACTTTAGCCTCACTATCCTCATAAAAACTCTTCACTGCTTTCAGTAACCTACCTCCTATTCCATACACCTGCAACATCTGCCACATTGTCCCCCTATCCACCCTATCATACGCCTTTTCCAAATCCATAAATGCCACAAAAACCTCTTTACCCTTATCCAAATACTGTTCACCTATATGTTTCACTGTAAACACTTGGTCTACACACCCCCTACGTTTCCTAAAGCCCCCTTGTTCATCTGCTATCCTGCTTTCTGTCTTACTCTTAATTCTTTCAATAATAACTCTACCATACACTTTACCAGGTACACTCAACAGACTTATTCCCCTATAATTTTTGCACTCTCTTTTGTCCCCTTTGCCTTTATACAAAGGAACAATAAACGCTCTCTGCCAATCCCTAGGTACCTTACCCTCTTCCATACATTTATTAAATAATAGCACTAACCACTCCAAAACTATATCCCCACCTGCTTTTAACATTTCTATCTTTATCCCATCAATCCCAGCTGCCTTACCCCTTTCATTCTATCCACTGCCTCACAAACTTCCCCACACTCACAACTGGCTCTTCCACACTCCTACAAGATGTTATTCCTCCTTGCCCTATACACGAAATCACAGCTTCCCTGTCTTCATCAACATTTAACAACTCATCAAAATATTCCCTCCATCTTCCCGATACCTCTAACTCTCCATTTAATAACTCTCCTCTCCTATTTTTAACTGTCAAATCCATTTGTTCCCTAGGCTTCCTCAACTTATTAATCTCACTCCAAAACTTTTTCTTATTTTCAACTAAATTTGTTGATAACATCTCACCCACTCTCTCATTTGCTCTCCTTTTACATTGCTTCACCACTCTCTTAACCTCTCTTTTTCTCTCCATATACTCTTCCCTCCTTGCATCACTTCTACTTTGTAAAAACCTCTCATATGCTAACTTTTTCTCCCTTACTACTCTCTTTACATCATCATTCCACCAATCGCTCTTCTTCCCTCCCGCACCCACTCGCCTGTAACCACAAACTTCTGCTGAACACTCTAACACTACATTTTTAAATCTACCCCATACATCTTCGACCCCATTGCCTACACTCTCACTAGCCCATCTATCCTCCAATAGTTGTTTATATCTTACCCTAACTGCCTCCTCTTTTAGTTTATAAACGTTCACCTCTCTCTTACTTACTGCTTCTATTTTTCTTGTATCCCATCTACCTTTTACTCCCACTGTAGCTATAACTAAAAAGTGATCTGATATATCTGTGGCCCCTCTATAAACATGTACATCCTGAAGTCTACTCAACAGTCTTTTATCTACCAATACATAGTCCAACAAACTACTGTCATTATGCCCTACATCATATCTTGTATACTTATTTATCCTCTTTTTCTTAAAATATGTATTACCTATAACTAAACCCCTTTCTATACAAAGTTTATATGAATAAACTAATGATGACTGAACACTGAGAGAATAGCTCTGCTCCAATTTATAAATAGGTACAGTGCAACTTTATAATTAGCAGGGTTAGATTCCTGAAACTGATGTGAATCCTGAAAGCAGGAATAATAGGAAAATTCATTTTTCAGAATAATTTAAAAAATACCACATTTCAATAAATACTGCTCTATTCTGCTAATAATGGCATTCATAAGAAAGGATGAGCCCATTTTCCTTGAAATCCTAGTTAGTTTTCCCATTTAATGGTCATATTTTTCTTCTTATTTTCAGTAATTTATACAAGAGTAGGGATTACTAGGCCATTGCTCCCGGCATTTTAGCTACCTTTTACAACACACACAGCTTATGGAGAAAGGATTCTTGTTCCACTTCCCAATAAATATAAAGGAAATAAATAATAATTACTAAGAAAACAGAAGAAAACTCAAATGGGTGTGAATACATACAGTGGACCCCCGAGTTTCGTAAACCCGGAAATCGTACAATTATGTAAGTATAATATTGTCAGTGTTTGTGGAAGTGTATTTTGGGGTCTGAAATAGACTAACCTACGTGACATTTTCCTTAAGGAGTAAATTCGTTGGTAATGGCGCTTGAGCAGACTTCAGGAGTGAAGTTTACGAACTCGGGTCCACTGTACAGTGGACCCCGAGTTTCGTAAACTTCTCTCCTGAAGTCTGCTCAAGTGCCATTACCGAGAATTACTCCCTTAAGGAAAAATTTCACGTAGGTTAGTCTATTTCAGACCCCAAAATACACTTCCACAAGAACTTACAAAATTATACTTACATAATTGCACGATTTCCGGGGTATTCGTTAACCGAGGGTCCACTGTATATGTAAAAATGAATGTGCAGTGTGTAAGTAGAAGTAGCAAGATGTACCTGTTATCTTGCGGGTTTATGAGACAGAAAGAAAAGACACCAGCAATTCTATCATTGTGTTAAACAATTAAAGGTTTCTGTTTCATACTCATTTGGCAGGATGAGAGTACATCAACCGACCTATTACCAATTTGGAGTGGAGTATAAATTAGTAGTGGAAGGAAGGTGGGGTAGGGGGTTGCCCTAGGAAAGGTTGGAGGGGCTTGGACATCTAACAGGTGTGTGAGAATGTAAAATAGGAGTGGAGATAAAATGGTTTTTTTTGGAACTTGACAAGCTGTTGGAGTATGAGCAGGGTAACATTTTGTGAAGGGATTCTGGGAAAACCTGTCAGCCAGACTCGAGTCTTGGAGGTGTGGGGATATTTGCAGTTTGGAGGGGCATCTGAACTGTAGTATCAGAACACCTCTGGCAAGAGGTGTGTTAAAAAACTATCAAGCAAAATGATAAGGGGCACTAAGAAAACACATTAATAATTAAAGATATCCGCAATATGGACCTCAGTAAAAACATTGTGTAATTGAATCACATGTATTACAAAGCACATGTATTCCAGGATTCAACTGTAATTACAAATAGGTATCACTGTACTTAATATGTTATAAAAGTTACTTTTATATGCCACTGAGGGTGATAATCCAAGACTATTTTTTTATATTAACACAGGCCAGTTCCCACCAAGGTAGGGTGGCCCGACAAAGAAAAATTTCATCATCATTCACTCCATCACTGTCTTGCCAGAGGCGTGCTTATACTACAGCTACAAAACTGCAACATTAACACCCCTCCTTCAGAGTGCCAGCACTGTACTTCCCATCTCCAGGAATCAAGTCCGGCCTGCCGGTTTCCCTGAAACCCTTCATGTTACCTTGTTCACACTCCAACAGCACGTCAAGTTCTAAAAACCATTTGTGTCCATTCGCTCCTATCTAACATGCTCACGCATGCTTGCTGGAAGTCCAAGCCCCTCATACACAAAACCTCCTTTACCCCCTCCCTCCAACCTTTTCTAGGCCGACCCCTACCCCGCCTTCCCTCCGCCAGACAGATGTAAATGAATGGTTCAGAGAACCGACAAGTTGATAAATTAGACACATATGCAACACTTGGGTATCTTTATTGAGGAAACGTTTCGCCACACAGTGGCTTCATCAGTCCATACAAAGGAGAAACACTGGACACTGCGACATCTTGGTATCTTAATACAGGGAATTCTTCACTTGCCTAACCCTGGGGCACGACCTACTTCCACATTGGACAAATGTGACACAACCTACGACTGCTGCACCTCTCCTGCCTACGGTATATAAGCTTCTCCTTTGCACATATGCTGTATTCTCTTCAAGATTGACGGACTGACTACATCAACTCAAGGCCGAGGGACTGATTACCTCAAACTCCTCCTGATCTTCACGTTTCTCCTTTGTATGGACTGATGAAGCCACTGTGTGGCGAAACGTTTCCTCAATAAAGATACCCAAGTGTTGTATGTGTCTAATTTATCAGACAAGACATCTCCACTGCCTCCAGCCTTCTCCTCGTTGCAGCAATTACAACCCATGCTTCACACCCATATAAGTGTTGGTACCACTATACTCTCATATATTCCCTTCTTTGCTTATAGTGAGTAGTGAATATACAGCCTCTCCTCACTCAGCGATGTACTCGTTTACTGACGACTCAAACTTACGATGGGTTCTCTGACCAGTATGCATACCTAAATAATGTACAGTGGACCCCCGACTTTCAAACATTCTTCATTCCAGAATGCTGTTCAAGTGCTGTTACCAAACGAATTTATTCCCATAAGGAATGATGTAAATTAGATTAGTCCGTTTCAGACCCCTCAAAAATACACTTATAAAAGCACTTACAATAATAAACTTACATAAAAGGGCGAGTTTATAGTGTTCGAATAGCAAGGGTCCACTGTATATTAAAGCTGATTTTTTCTATTCGATTTATATTACAATATACAGTACACTACTGTATAAACATTTAAAAATATACCAAAAATGTTATAAATGGTGTAAAGGTGACATTAAAACAATATAAAAAATAGCTGACATAAACCCACTACCATTATATAGTATGCTCTTCACTTAGCGACGAATTAGTTTACTGACGTGGTCGTAAGAACGGAACTCCGTCATTAAGTGAGGAGAGGCTGTATTTAATGTAGGAAGTCTGAATAAATGAAGAATGGGTATAATTGAAAACCGCTGCATTAGCAAAACGCTGTGATGCGAGCCCTCCTGTACAGTATTTAACTGCTTTCAAAGCAACATGTAATGTACAAATAAAAAAACTAATTTTCATCTTCGATAGGTAACAACTCATATAAATAGGAATTCTAACATACATACAGCTCAAAATACATCAATGTCTCCAGATGTAACCATTTTTTTTAATTCAAAGCCATCTCTCGCCAAGGCAGGGTGACCCAAAGAAAACACATTAACATACACACTTATAATAAAATCGCTCACTTTTTACACATTTTTTTTATTTCTCTATAAACATCAGTTAGGTTAGGTTTGGCTGGTTAGATTATATTTATCATTAGTTCATTATAAGTTTTTCAAGAAGTATGGTCAAAAGAACTGCAGCAAACAAGTTGAAAACTGCACTTCTGATGTTATAAATACATATTACGTATGTCTGGATAAAAGGCCAATATATTTAATTTTTTTTTGCTTATCAATTTACGTAGCTTTGAATTCTGGGTCGGAGCCGTAGAACTACGTGATGAGCTCAGCTCACTCAGATAAGTTGTGAGTGGCAAATTTTTGGCATAGATATGAGAGAATGGTCTATACAGTAAGTGTGCATCACATAAAAAAAATACCTGCTGCATGAAGTGCATAATAGGGGGAAAAAAAAGACTATTTTTGGTTTAAAATAGCAACTTCGCAGTGTATTTTCATATGGTTTTTATGATTATATTCCTGGTTTCTTAGTCTCATTTGATAAAATGGAAGATATATTACAGAAATAAAAATGATTTTGATTAGTTTCAGGACTGAAAGTAGTTTGAAATTGAGAGCTCAAAGTAGCAGAAATGTTAGATTTTTGCCGATATTCCAGAGTACACAAATTACGTCACTCGTCCAATACGCATTCAAATGGTCTGTCTAATACACATTCAGGAATGTGCTGATATTAATTATACAATTTATTACAATAATTCAGTACTCTGCATAACAGTAAATCTTCCATTTTTTTGTGAATAAAAATTCAAAATGGAAAGCAGGAATATAGAGAAGAGGCTTGGAGATGTAACTTATGAACACAGGAAATGTTTCTTTAGTGCCAGGAATGTCTACACGGTTTATTCTGGACCCAATTTATAAAGTGGCAATTTTTAAATTTTCTGTGAAATTGGCCAAATTACCAATTTCTGATCACTTTATTGGGCAGAAATAGGTAAATGTGCTTTTTTGTACTCATTTGATAGACTGGAAGGAATACTAGCGAAACAGCTACGAATATGGTCAAAAGAAACAATGGAATTGGCCTAAAATAGGACTCAAATTGGGCGACATCGCCGATGCATAATTATTGCCAAGACTGCTAACTTTCCAAGAATGTAATTCCATCAGTTTCCATCAAATTTTGTACTTTTGGTTTCATTAATTGGAAAAAAGATTCCCCATCATTTCACAAGAATATTTTTTTTAATTTCTCGACCCTGAGAAGAATTCTCAGATCAGGGGATCCGACCCTAAAAGGGTTAAAGAATGAAAAATAATGCAAAAAATGAAATGTTTAAGTTTCTGATACTGTACATTGCAGATTAGTATGAAAATGGTTTAATATGACATAGGGATCCAAGTAGCAAAGGAGTAAAGTGTAACATATCTTCAACTATTTTTAAATAAAGAAATACTGTAAAAAAATATACAAATATTTCCATTTACAGATGTCCTTTTAAAGCTAGCATTAATTTGTAGAATATATTTCATGTTTTTTCTCTCATTCTCTTATTTTGAAGATAATATCCAAGAAGGAAATATAGTAAGGAAGATTCTATAAGATGCATATCTTCAATAAAAATAGGAAATTCCTAAGGGAACAAGAAATTGAAATTAAACGTTCATCACGGTAAGTAGATTAGCATGTCAACTAGTATCCCATTTAACTACCAGTTCAATACACAACTTTGATTGTGAATTTTGACAATAACACTATGAAATATAAATTACTATGCTTGGACTAAAGTGACAAACCCTTATTTTGAAGTAAGAAACCACTTGCACTGAAAAATTACACAAGTAAAAAAAGAGAATTCTTTTTACCTGAGTTTCACTTTTCTGTTCAGGCAGTTTCTTGTTTTTCACAGACTACTGTAATTACTATACAGACAAACCACATTCACTACTCACCAGGGGAGGGCACAGATATCGTCTTCGTTGTTTTCTTCTTCGCTGCCGCTTCTATCTGGTTGACTATTGGTTGAGGATCAATACCTCCTCTGTCAAATTTGCACTCGTAAGCTAAAATATGTTTCATGTAATGCTTGCGTAGGGTATATGAACCACTTGATGATGCCCCAATGCCCATTACTGCTGCCACATCCTTCCACTGCTTGTTCTTGGTTACCTAAAAATTTATTGATGTATTGCAAATTAATACTATACAAACCATCTGATGGAATACACTTTGTAATTTGTTAGTTAGGGCAAAATGTTAAACCAAACATAAAAGCTTTGTATTTTAATTTTCTTCCATTCCTACAATAAACTAAACTCCAACCACAATACAGAAAGACTTCAGTAGTGGAGCAGTTGGCCTTCACTACCCATAGAAGCACTACCCATACACTTCCACCAATGGTTTTATCTCTGCAAATACATTGACACATCAAAGTTCTGCAATATTTTCTAAGCTTCCAAATGTTTTTTCTCAGTAACTACAGTTTTTTTTTTTTTGCACTTATTGCATTTTTCTGTTTCTATCCTACTTTCCCACTATATGCCTGCAATAGCAATCCTTAAATGTTTGTACTTTTATTTCTTAATGTAAGAAAGTTGTAACTATTTCAAACCAGACTGAAAGTCTTTAACAAATTTTTCAAGTGTTTTTTAAAGTCTCCTATGCTTGAAGACAACTTAACTGCCTCAGGGAGAGTCTATATGAAAGAAAGAAGCAAGGGCATGGATGGACAGCTTTGTTTGAAGAATCAAACATATAAACTAAAACACATCTTCTTAAACATTTGAAGTGGGAAGTACAGTGTAGTGATGTATCGGATATTTGCATCCGCATCTGCGGAACATCCGCACAATTTCTTACATCCGTATCCGCATCCGTATTTCACAGCAAACAGATATCCGTATATACATCCGCATCCGAAATCCGAGGAACATCTGCACAATTTCTTACATCCGCATCCGTGGAACATCCGCACAATTTCTTACATCCACATTCGCATCCGTAAAATGAGTAAGACATCCGTATACACATCCGCATACCGGATATCTAAATTTTTCACATCCGATACATCCCTAGTACAGTGCCTGTACTCTGAAGGAAGGATAGGGATGTTATAGTTTGGAGGGGCATCTGAACTGTGATGTTTAGCTATACAGTGGTACCTCGATATTCGAACTTAATCCGTTCCAAAAGCTGGTTGAATAGTGAGTTGTATGAATACTGAATCAATTTTTTCTCATAAGAAAAATTGTAAATTGGATTAATCTGTTCAAGACCCCAAAAACTTAACAATTATAAAACATTTTAGGTGAAAATATTGCTTATTTAAATTTGTACAATAATATTTGCATGAATTAAATCATACATGAAAACTAAAAAAAAAAATACATGAAATAAATGAAAATTTAGCTGCATTTTACCTTTAGTGAGGAGTGCTGATGGCCTAAGAGGAAGGTGGAGAGATGTTATTGTTTGGAAAGGGTGTCACCTTCCATAAAAAACATCAGGTAACTGCCCGTCTGGTATTTGTTCCTCTCTTCTGTCTCTTTGCAGTAGCACTTGAAGATGATGGGGATTCACTAGCATTTGATTTTTTTTTTCTTTGCTAAGAAGCTGTCCAATGTTGTCTGCTTTTAATGACTTTCAAAATTTTTCTAAAGTGGTCAACAACATTGTCAGTGAACAGGTTGATGCTTGTATTCACAACAGTAATGTTAGGATGCCATTTTTCCACCAGGCTCTGTGTTTGAGCCCAATGGTAACAGTTCCTTAATTTCTACAGTGAAAATGTTGCCCTTACTGCTTCCCTCCTCTGAGGAAGAAAAAATTTCCTCAACTACTTCTTCTTGCTGCTCCTTGTGCAGGTCTTGAAGTTTTTCTGTGGTGAGATCGTTCTTGTGATCCTCCACCAACTCCTCTACATCCTCATCATCCATTTCCAAACCCATGGACTGGTTCAGAGAAAAAATATCCTTCACTCACTCAAAGCCTTCAAAATCTCTGACACACAGTCTGGCCACAATTTCTTCCTGCCAGAGTTCACTGTCCTGAAAAAAACTGTTCCCCAGGCTTAGTCTATTATCCTTAAACACTGGAGGATATTAAAATGGTTTTTCCAAAATTCCCTAAGGGTAAGCTCTGTTTCAGAGGTCACTTCAAAGAACCTTTTAAACAGTGCTGTTGTGTAAAGTTTCTTAAAATTGGAAATTACCTGCTGGTCCATGGGTTGGATAAGAGGAGTGGTGTTAGGGAGGGCAAGAACTTCACTTTAATGAAGCTGTATTCATCCATTCATCCATTAAATATTCCTCCAAGAATGGAGGGTGAGCAAGAGCACTGTCCATTACCAGAAATGCCCTTAATGGTAAGTTTTTTCCGCAAGGTACTGCTTCACACTTGGGGCAAACACTTTGTGTATCTACTCAGTGAAGAACTGCCTTGTTACTCAAGCTTTACTATTAGCCCTCCACATTACACTGAGTTTATTTTTTATCACATTGTTTTTTTAGACTTGCAATGGTTAAATTTTGCAGTCTTCACTAGCATTACCACACAACAAGAGTGTTAGCCTGTTTTTCATGGGCTTGTGTAATAATAATTTTTCTTCTTGTGTGATGTAGGTTCTCTTAGGCGTTCTTTTCCAAAAGAGGCTGGTTTTATCACAATTAAAAACTTGAAGAATAAATCCATCAATGTCTACATAAGTTTTAAATTCCTTAACAAACTTTTCATCCTCATCTCTGTTAGCACTGGCAACCTTCCCATGCCTTACAACACTATGAATCCCACTCTTTTTAAACCTATCAAACCAGCCCCTACTTGCCTTAAATTCATCACTTTTACCACTGGTTCCTGGGGTGTCTCACTAAGATCACTATACATATAACTGCTTTGCATTTTCTCAAATTATTGTTTCAGAAACACTGTCACCGGCCAACTGTTTTTCATTAATTCACACTAACAAAAAGTTTTTCCATTTTTTAATTAACTGTAACCTTTTCACAGCAAGAATTTTCACTCCTTTCACAACATCAGCCCTTTTATTGCCTCTTTATTTTTCAATATGGTGGATTTCGCTATTAACATATTGAGTGGCCAGATCCAACACGTATTCCATTTTTCCACTTTGCAATGACTTCTTTTTCACTTTAATTGTTTTCATTGCTTTCCTTTTAGGCTTGTTTGGAGCACTACTATTTTTTGGGGCCATGATTACTTATTTTCAATGAAAATGTTTACACCACAGAATAACAACGAAATGCCAATAAGTTTCATGGAGCTTGTATGAAAAATGCTTAAAGAACGAAAGCTGACGAGACTGAGTGGGTGATGTTTTGTTTTTGCCGGACTTCATCCAGATGGACCGTTTTGTTTAGGTCGAATATCAGGGCAACGTCCAAATTTTTCTTGAAAAGTTGGGTAAATATCAAGTTGAACGAATATAGGGACGTACGAATATTGAGGTTCCACTGCAATCTAAATCTATTTCTTAAAATTTACAGCAAATGAAGCTAATGCTCAATTTTTAACACACTGGTCATTTCCCACCAAGGAAAGGCAACCCAAAAGACACGTTTTTCATCTTATGAACTTAATTTCCTTTTAATTCCTTAAAATGGCTGCTTTAAAAATAATTAATTATGTATTAATTCAAATGGTCTGTTGCAATGCAATTGATATATTTCTCGCAATGTTTGTCCAAATTCATAGCAAATGACAGATTTAAAAAAAAAAATGTTTGAATGATTTTAAAGATATGTAAAGATAGCCTAATAACAGAAAATCAAAATACATATTCAAATATCACTACCATATTCTTACTTGCCTATTTACATGACTCACATGCAAATAGCCAAGAAAATTAAATTATTAGGAAGTCTCAGTAATTTCTAACCATGTACTAAGCCATCAAATATTGAACAACTACCAGACAGCTGGAAAACTTCAAATATGGACCATATATATTTTAAAATTAAAATTAATCAAATTTTTGAATTGCAGTACCTGTCTTGTTAAATCTCTAATATGAAGAAATGGCCATTAAAATCTGAAGCAAACATTACGATCATTAATGGTCACTTATTAATTCTAAAGCCTTTTAAATTTACTGAAGAAATTCATAAGATCAGATGGCTATTACACACTAATGAAGCTTCAGTACACTTATATTAAAAAAATATACAGATCAGTATTACCTCAACAAATATAAATAAAGCAAAATAACCAAACGGAAGAAAAATCTAAATGCAGGAATGATTTGTGATATTATTATTCTTAGGAAAAGAGAAATGTGGAGGTGTTGCAGTTCGGAGGGTGATCTGGACTGTGATATCTGGCAAGACAGAAACTGAATGAATGATCACTAATAAGTTTCTTCTTTTGTGTCATCCTACATTGGTGGGAGATGGCCAAAGATGTAAAAAAAAAAAAAAAAAAAAATCTACTGAACCTGCATAGATGTTTAACTATTCTTCCATTGCTATCACTTTGATACAAAGAGTATCTTACTAATGATAAAATAACTTATGAATTAAATTATTATAAGTGGTATTCAAAATATGAATACAAATAATAAATTGTCCTCCCTAGTTGCCTTTCCAGGATACAGATATGACAGTCTAATGATAACCAACATAACATTAACACTCCGCTAGATTTATAAGTGCAAACACTGTACGTGCCTCCAACCACCAGAACTCAAATTAAGCTTGTCAGGTTTCCTGGGAGAAATCGGCCAGTCAAGCTGATTTTCAGGACAGAAACAGTGCAAAATAGGATCCTGCAAGAGAAGCCACGGCTGCAGGAATCGTCAGCATACAAATGGGTGTTCCTAGACCGAGACAGAACAAAAACAGAATTACAGCAGCTGTATGCTGACGATTCCTGCAGCCGTGGTTTCTCTTGCAGGATCCTGTTTTGCACTGTTTCTGTCTTGAAAATCAGCTTGACTGGCCAATTTCTCCCAGGGAACCTGACAAGCTAAATTTGAGTTATGGTGGTTAGAGGTACAGTGTTTACACTTATAAATCTAGCAGTGTTAATGTTATGTTGGTTATCATTAGACTGTCCTATCTGCATCCTGGAAAGGCAGCTAGGGAGGACAATTTATTAAACTCACATTCCAATGACACATCAAATCCCAGAGACAACTTTGCTCCACTCGTTATGAACAGCATATTCACATGTGCCTATTGGATGTTAAAGTCCTGCACCACTCATTACTAAATGTATATTTTCTTTACAAAACCTTATTCTGTTGTCTTTTACACCTTCCACCCACTTCAGAGTTGTACAGTGGACCCCCGGTTTTCGTTATTTTTTCGTTCCAGAATGCCGTTCAAGTGCCATTACCAAACAAATTTATTCCCATAAGGAATAATGTAAAGTAGACTAGTCCTTTTAGACCCCCAAAAATACACTTACAAAAGCATTTAAAAAAATACACTTACATAAAAGGGCGAGTTTGGAGCAGGACAAACACCGGGGGTCCACTGTACACCCTTTTAAATTAACCTAACTTGTTCCATTTTTCATACATAAGTACACTCATCTCGAAAAAAGCATTTTCTTCTCTATGAATTACCCTTTTCTTACCACCACACTTTCTCTCAGTTTAATGAGTTCTTATTTCCTCCATAATATTTACACCATACATAGATCTCACACAAGGCAGTATCTCCAGGCTCCTCCTTATTGCAACATTAACCCTTTGACTGTTTCGGTTGTATATACGTCTTACGAGCCAGTATTACGGACGTTACTCAAAAATTCTAGCGGCTTCAAATCAAAAGGGAGAAAGCTGGTAGGCTCACGTGAGAGAATGGGTCTGTGTGGTCAGTGTACGCTGTATAAAAAAAAATCCTGCAGCACGCAGTGCATGAGAAAAAAAACTCCGACCGTGTTTTTGGATTAAAACGCCGACTTTGAGGTGTATTTTCGTATAGTATTTATGGTTGTTTTCTCTTTTTTCTTGGTCTCATTTGATAGAATGGAAAACATATTACAGAAATAGAGATGATTTTGATTAGTTTCATGATGAAAACGACCTTGAAATTGAGCTCAAAGTAGCAGAAATGTTAGATTTTTGCCAATGTTCAAGAGTAAACAAATCACGCCACGCGTCCAATTCACATCAACTGGCGAGTTTAATATTCTTTCACAAGTGCACTGATATTACTTATACCATTTTAACAATAATGCACAAGTCTGCATAACAGTAAATCTTCTATTTTTTGTGTGAATAAAAAATCAAAATAGAAAGCAAGAGTAATATAAGAGGGGCCTAAAGATGTGACTAATGAACAGAGAAAATCTTATTTTAATGCCAGGAATGTCTGCATTGTTTATTCTAAACCCTATTTTGAAATTGACATCTTTTTTATTTTGCATGAAATTGGCCAAATTGCCAATTTCTGACCCCTTTATTGGGTAGTTGAAACCGGTAAATTGGCGGTTTCTTGTACTTAATCGATAGAATAAATGGAGTTCTAAAGAAATAGCTATGAGTTTGGTCGACTGGAACAATGGAATTGGCCAAAAATACGGCTCAAATTCGGCGAAATCGCCAATGCGCACATATCGCTGAGATCACTAACTTCGCGAGAGCGTAATTCCGTAAGTTTTCCATCAAATTTCGTACTTTTGGTATGATTACCATCGGGAAAAGATTCTCCATCATTTCATAAGAAAAATATTTTTTTTTAGAATATTTTGCGACACAGAATGACCGTTTCAGAAATGGGCTTGCGACAGTCAAAGGGTTAAAAGACCATGCTTCACATTTATACAAAAGCATTGACATCACTATATTTTGAAACCTCCATTTTTTTTCATCCACTGGCAAGATTCATTCATTCCATATTTTTTTTAAAACTGCTACTTTCTTTTCCTCATCTATTTTATGCTACACCTTATTCTTTATAAACCCAACTCATTTTACATATACAATACACTCACTTTCCAATCTAACCTCTGGTCTATCAATCCATATACTTTTACATATTCTTCTCATCTCACTCTAGCAGATGGAGAACCGAGTTATCACTATTTGCTATGAATGGCCCCCAAAAATTTGTCGCTATCTGGAACTCAATACTAATCTGGATGAGTGAGAAAAATATGCTACATTTAGCTATATTTATTGCAATAAAGATACCTAAATATTGTACAGTGGACCCTCGGTTAACGAAAAAACTTCATTCCAGAAGCCTGCTCAAGTGCCATTACCGAACGAATTTACTTCCTTAAGAAATAATGTCACGTAGGTTAGTCTATTTCAGACCCCCAAAAATACACTTCCACATGCACTTACAATATTATACTTACATAAGTGTACGATTTCCGGGGTGTTCGTTAACCGAGGGTCCACTGTACTTGTCTTATTCATCTACTTGTCAATGTTTTAAACTATTAATATAATGATGTAATACTAATCCCTACAGTAGCTCTTCCATTTCACCTGCAACCAGCCATTGCAATAACTCTTCCTTTATCTATAATTCATTATCCCTTAGTACTGCACTTCTCCCAAAAACACTATCATTCACTTTTCTTATAACCTTATCTATAAACTCATTAGACAACCACTGACACTATTTCCAAGACTAGTTTTTCGTAAAATCAACGTACCTCCACAAATCCTCCACGTTCCCGTACGTGGAGATAAAGAGCGTAGAGATCAAGAGGATTCTTACTGATGGTAGGACAAGCAGTAATTGGAGTCTTATTATCATCCATAAAAGTCAACAGCTTGTCCAACCAAGCCCGCCTCTCCGGAGAGTCCGACATCTCATAGAGACGTGCCAGATTTTCTCCCGGCTGGAAAGGGAAGATTTAATAATTGCAGTAAGATATACAAATTTAATTAAAGCTTATAAAGGGAAGCTTTAAGTCATAGTCTCCCGTAGTAGCAAATCATTGCAAATAAAAGAGCAAAGCAGGTGAACCCAATCTCTGACTGTGAATTCCTTACTCAAATATTATTCATATACTGCAAGTTTTGAAGGCTCATACCTGAGTTAATATAAAGATTGAGGTGGATGAATGATGAATGTGTAATTATATAGTAAAGCAATCAAGTATATGTCTTAGTAATTTTGATAAAAAGAGATGAATGATAATTTTAAAATTAACAATCAGAAGCTAATGTTCTGGGCAAAAACAAGTGGAATTATATATATTATAGCATTAATTCCAAATTATAAACAGGGTATGAACTGAAAAGAATATGTAGCGACCTCCAGAGGATATAATCCTCTCATTAGAAGAGAATACCGAGACTGTTCTACAGGACTAATTTTGAAACTAGGCTGAAAGGGAAGGCATTATGTGAGCATCACTACAACTGGTTAGCACATCTCAAAGCATGGCATAGAGGATTTCTAAAATGTAGACCAGAGAGCTTAATGTTACCCTCATACAATCATGCCTCCTAAAGGTTTAGAGATACAATCACCTTTGAAGAAAACATTATACAAGGATATATAGCAAATCTGGTCACATTTGAACTTTCTTGGGATTCAAACAAGATTATAAAACTATTTTATAATATTCAAAGATTATGTTACACTAATGGCAAAGTATTATCAGAATTCACATGGATGCATGTAACAAAAATATTTAATGCAACTTGAAACTTGGCTTTTTCTATAATTCCACAGCATCTGAGGTCATATGGATGCAAAATGTAATATATCTAAATTAGATGCATTAAAAGTGAGGCTTATGTTAAATTAATGAGAATAATGACATTGTCAAACCTCCTTCATAATTCATACAAATGAGAGAGGACTTGATGAACCAAAGTAAAATCATTCCTACAAGGCTTAAATTATCAAAAGTTCTCTCATGTAGCACCAAATATGTACCACTCGACTTAAAGCTGCAATGAATCCAATATATTTGATGGGCATTCAAGTTAAAATTGAGGTCTAAGCAAGAATGTTAAACTAAAAAGCCTACGC